>UESW01003945.1:120119-292225 GCA_900491605.1 Calamus simplicifolius | reverse complement strand
CATACCAAACTTCTTTAGAATTTCTCTTGTGTACTTTGTTTGGTTGATAAAGATTCCCTCTTTGCTTTGTTTGATTTGGAGTCCAAGGAAGAAGTTGAGTTCTCCCATCATGCTCATTTCAAATTCTCCCTGCATTAACTTAGCAAATTCTTGACATAGAAGATTGTTAGTAGCACCAAATACAATGTCATCAACATAAATTTGAACTACAAGTAAATCTTTACTTTTTCTTTTCAAAAAAATGTTTTATCAACATTTCCTCTTGTAAAATCATTTTCAATAAAAATTTACTTAAGTCTATCATACCAAGCTCTAGGTGCTTGTTTCAAACCATATAAAGCTTTGTGCAATTTAAAAACGTGATTTGAAAATTCATGATCTTCAAAACCTGGTGGTTGTTCTACATAAACTTCTTCATTTATAAATCCATTTAAAAATGCACTTTTACATCCATTTGAAATAAGTTAAAGTTCATATGACATGCAAATGCAAGTAATAGCCTAATGCTTCTAATCTAGCTACAGGTGCAAAGGTTTCATCAAAATCAATACCTTCTTCTTGATTATATCCTTTTGCAACTAATCTAGCTTTGTTTCTAATTACTATGCCATTTTCATCTAGTTTATTTCTAAAAACCCATTTTGATCCTATAACAGAATGATTTTTAGGTCTTTCAACTAAAGTCCATACATTATTTCTAGTGAATTGATTTAATTCTTCTTGCATTGCTAACATCCAATTATTATCTTTTTCAGCTTCTTCAATAGTTTTAGGTTCAATTTGAGAAACAAATGCAAGATGATTACTAATATTTCTCATAGATGATCTAGTTCTTATTCCTTGAGATGGATCACCTATAATCAATTCCTTGGGATGACTATAAGCATATCTCCAATCTCTTGGTAGATCTATATCATTATGATTAGTATTAATCATCAGTCCTTAGGTGAATCATTATCTTTAGCTTCTTGTTCATGATCTGAAGATACATCAATATTAAGTTTTTCAAGATTTTTTCAAATGTTTGTATCTTCCTCATCATCAATCCTTTTCAGAACTTGATGCTAAAGATTCATCAAAAACTACATGAATAGATTCTTCAACAATTAAACTTCTTGTTAAATACTCTATATGCTTTACTAGTTGTTGAATAACCTAAGAATATTCCTTCATCAGATTTTGCATCAAATTTACCTAAGTTATTTTTACCATTATTATGAATAAAACATTTACAACCAAATGCATGAAAATATTTAATGTTGGGTTTTCTATCATGCCATAATTCATAAGGTGTTTTCTTTAAAATAGGTCTTATTAAGCTCTATTTAGGATGTAACATGCTGTGTTAATAGCTTCCGCCCAAAAGTATTTCGGGAGTTTACTTTCACATAGCATGGTACGGGCCATGTCTTCTAGAGTCCTATTTTTCCTTTCAACTACTCCATTTGTTGAGGGGTCCTAGGTGCAGAAAAATTATGATTAATACCATTTTCATTGCAAAAACTTTCAAATAAGTGATTTTCAAATTCAGTTCCATGATCACTTCTTAGAGACACTATGGTAGTGTTTTTCTCATTTGTTACTTTCTTGAAGAATTTCAGGAATATCGAGAAAGTCTCATCTTTGTGAGCTAAAAACATTACCCAAGTGAATCTAGAGTAATCATCTACAATCACAAGACCATATTTCTTTCCTCCTAGACTTGTGGTTCTAGTTGGTCCAAAAAGGTCCATGTGAAGTAGCTCTAATGGCCTAGAAGTTGAAACAACATTTTTAGATTTAAAAGAACTTCTAGTTTGTTTTCCAAACTGACATGCATCACATATTTTGTTATTTTCAAAATCTATTTTAGGTAAGTCCTTTAACTAAATCCATTTTAATTAGTTTTGAAATAAGGTGTGTGCTTGCATGACCTAATCTACGATGCCACAACCAACCAATCTCATTCATATTAGCATTATTAGCAACTAAGCAATGATTACTAGTAGACAAATTGTCTAAGTCAATCAAGTATACATTGCCATTTCTATTTCCAATAAAAACAATGCTATTATCAATGGGATTAGCAACAGTGCATATAGAAGATTCAAATGAACTTTAAAACCTTTATCACATAATTGACTTATACTAATTAAATTATGCTTTCAAACCATCAACATAAGTACATTTTCAATATATGTGGAGGGAGTTATTTGAATTTACCAACCCCAAGATTTGGCCTTTGCCATTATCGCCAAATGTAACAACTCCTCCTCTTTTCTTTCAGGGTGATGAATTCATCTTTGTCACCCGTCATATGTCTTGAGCAGCCACTATCAAGATACCACTTTCGCTTTGATCTTTTGGCTACAAGACATTCCTGCAAAGATAATCAACTTTATGTTTAGGTACCCAAGCTTTCTTGGGTCCTTCATGGTTAGTAGCAATAAAAATTGTTCCTTTCGGAACCCATATTTCTTTCCTTTAATATTTAAGTTTTTATTAGGTTTTAGTTTTACATTCATAAGATTTATGTCCTTTTTGATTACATTTAAAGCATGTAAAATTACTTTGGCCAGCTTTTACAAAAATATTTTTCAGTGATTTTTGTTTTCTAAAGTGTTATACCCTAACCTGCTTTGTCAAAAACTGCTTTTTGACTATTTAATAACATTAATTTAGTTGAGCTTAAGGTAAACTTATCAACTATGTTTTATATTTTTCAACCTCTTTCCTTAGTTTATCATTTTCATTGGAAATTAATTCTTTTTCTTTTACCAAAATTTCATTTTCAGATTTAAGTTTCTTAACTTCATTATTAAGATTTCCTTTTCTTTAATGAAAGTTAATTTTCATTTTTCAAAAGCTTGTATTTCTTTTTTAAAAACCTTGAAATCGCCACAAGTTCATTAAAAGCATCAAACATTCATCAAATGCAAACTCATCGCAAGGGTTATCGGAACTTACCTCATCGTTGTCGTCCGCCATAAAACATACATTTGCGACTTCCTTTTGTTCTTCTTCTTCGGAAGAAGATTCTTCGCTATCACTCCAAGTGCCATAAGCCTTCTTTTTCTTTTTGTAGGCTTTCTTTAATTTAGGACATTCATTCCTAAAGTGCCCCGGTTTTACACTCATAACAAGTCAAGGGGTCTTTCTCTTTTTCTTTGTCCTTGTCCTTTTCTTATCCTTTTCTCCTTCCCACTTTGCTCCAAATTTCTTCTTGTGGAAGGGTTTCTTTCTCCTCATGAATCTTTTAAATTTTTGCAAGAGAGCAGTCTCTTCATCATCATCATCATCATCGCTGCTGCTCTCTCTTCTTTTGCAGCTTTGAGGGCAATCACTTTCTTCTTTCTTTGTCCTCCTCTACATGCTGCTTCATTGTCAACTCATGGGTCATAAGGATCCTAGAAGCTCCTCTAAGGGTAGAGTGTTGAGGTCCTTTGCTTCTTGGATTGCTGTCATTTTGGCTTCCCATGATCTTGGTAGTGACCTAAGAATTTTCGAACAAGTTCAGAGTTAGTATATATCTTACCAAGACTTTTTAAACCATTTACAATATCTGTAAATCTAGTGATACATGCATGCAATGGTTTCAGATTGTTCCATGCTAAACAATTCATATTTATGAACAAGAATATTATTTTAGATTCTTTTACTTGGTTGGTACCCTCATGGGTAACCTCTAATCTATCCCAAATCTCCTTTGCGGAATTACATGTGGAGATTCTATTAAATTCATTTGCATCTAAGGAGCAATATAAAACATTCATGGCTTTAGCGTTAAGCTGTGCCATCTTCCTATCATTATCATTCCAATCCCTTTCGGGCTTAGGAACAATAGTGCCATCAATAACATGTGTGGGTGTACTAGGTCCATTAATTATAACACCCCATAGTTCATAGTCAGAAGCTTGAATGAATATCCTCATTCTAGCTTTCCAATATGAATAGTTGAACCATTAAATAAGTGGAGGTCTATTCGTAGAATGACCTTCAGCAAATGATCCAACTTGAGTTGCCATTTGGATCTTTAGCTCTTGATCGTGTGATCAAAATCTAATGAGCACTAGCTCTGATACCAATTGTTGGCCCAGATGACAACCCAAGAGGGGGGGGTGAATTGGGTTCTTTAAAAAATTTAAACCTTTTGAAATATTTGTTTGCTTAGAGAGTGAAAGTGAATGCAGATGCAAAAATAAAATACAATCAATAAGATAGAGATAGAGATAGAGATAAAGGAGACACGGCAAACACAAAGATTTTATAGTGGTTCGGTGTATCCAACACCTACGTCCACTCCCAAGATTCACTTGGGTCCACACTATAATCTTCCTTGATTACAGCCGAGTTGTTTTACAAGCTCACAACTCAAACTTGTTGTTTTTCCGGGATCACAACGAACCCAGCTGGTTTTTCGGGCTCACCAGCACAAAAACCCTAACACAAGCTATACCAAGCTTGTACCGAGGTAAGACTACCTCCACTAGTTCAATCCCCCAGATTGAACTAGACACAAACAAAAGAAATATTGTTTTTCAAGTACACAGCTCCTCAATGAGCAAATAATCAAGTAAATGAACAAGGTTTAGAAAAGCCTGATTTGTAGTTGGTTGGCTTTTGAGCTTTTCTTCTTTTCTTCTTTTCTTCTTCTCCTTGCTAGATTGAATCAAGCCTCAGCTCCGATTCTTCACAGTTGAAGCAGTTGAGAAGGATTGAAAAGCAAGAAACTGATCCTCTTTCTCCAATTTGGGAAATCCACCAAAACTTTGATTTGAATGCCTTGGATTCCTCTTGAGCTTTTTGGAGTGGAGTGGATTTGAGCTAGAAGTTTTTTCTCTTGAGATTCAGGCTCTCTCTTTTTCGGATTTTTGAATTGGGATTTCTCTATTTCCGTTTTTCTTCTTTGTTTTTCCATTCTTTTTGAATGATAGTCTTCCCTTTTTATAGATTTCTTTCAAACCATTTTTGGAAGAAAACTATCCGTTGGAGTGTACCTTGCAACAAAATATATCCGTTAGAAAAAGTAAAATAGAAATATTACCGTTAGAGCTGATCTGGCAATTTGATTTTTCGTTCCAGGTGGGTTGGAGTCGACTCTAACTTTTCTGGAGTCGGCTCTAACTCGAACACTTTAATCCGTTAATTCTGGAGTCGTCTCTGACTTTTCTGGGGTCGACAAGAAACTTTTCTGGAGTCGACTCTAACAGACCCGGAGTCGACTCTAAGTCGGGGCCAGAAAAATCAACGTTTTATCTTTTCTGTGGAGTCAGCTCTAACAGTCTTGGAGTTGACTCTAACTTCCGTGCCAGATACTGGAGTCGGCTCTGTGATTCTCGGAGTCGACTCTAATGTCTGCAATCTTACCTAGACATTAGATTCGATCCAGAACAAGATTTAACTCCTGATTTTGATCATTCAATCGACTTATAATCTGAAAAACTTAATCAAAATCATTAGAGCCTTCAATTGTTATACTCAAATAGTTTTGTTAATCATCAAAATCATCAATTGGGTCAATAGGCACATTGGCTGGATCGCCATGCCCCTCCCCGAGAGCAGAAAACATGTAGAAAGACAATCCCAAGCCAGCTTCCAAATGAATAGCCAGACTCTAGGGTGAATGGGGAGCTTCCAAATCCAAGACACATCCAATGTTTGCCTTATCTGTGGCCGATAATCCTACATAAGATCCCTGATCAGAGCACGAGTCAAATAGGATCTCCTCCATAATCTAATGTCCAATGTGTGATTCGAAAGAAGAGGAATGGAGAGAATGCACTGAAGAGCTCCGCACCGAAAAAGAGCTACAAAGGAGGTGTGCCAGGCCGTGTGATCCTGAGCAATTAAGTCAGTGACTCTCATGCCAGTAGGGATGTTAGTGCTAACAAAGGTAGGCCACTAGATCAATGGTAGATCAGCCAGCCATGTATCCCTGAGCACATCAACTGAAGCTTCATCACCAATCATCCACAAGATACGAGATAGCATGGCCGGAGCATGATGACAAACCTCTTTCCAAAAGAAAGAGTAGCCACAAGTAGGCTGGGGAGATGTGTAAGGGGTTCAATCACCATATTTTGCACGCATAAACGAGCTCTACAGACAATCAGGATCAAGCAAGAATCTCATCGCATATCTAGCTGTCAGCACCTCCCTCCTCACTATGAGGGACTAGATCCCAAGCCCCCCCTTTCGAGATCGGCATACAGACTGTGTCCCATGCCAGAAGGTAGATCCCATGGCCGTCCTGCATAGAGCCTCAGAGGAAGTCTCTGAACCATCTATCCATCCTTCTCAAACAAGTCACAGGAATGGCTGCATTAGATAGAATGTAGAAAGAAAGAGAAGTGAGCACTGATCGAATAAGGGTAAGCCTAGTCATCATAGATAATCCTGTGACCTGCTATCCATCCAACCGATCTCGAACTCGGCGCTCAAGATCACTAAAATCGGTGCTTCGCGACCGCCTCTCCGTAATAGGTATTCCCAATAGGATAGCCGATCGGTCTGAGCAAAGATATTCAGGGTTTGCATAATGGTCTCCCTCGTAGAAGATTTGGTCTTCGGACTGAAGCTAATCATGGATTTATTTGTATTAACTTTCTGTCCAGAGGCCCTGCAATAAGACTGGATTACTGATGCAAAAGCAGTAGCATTACTGATAGTGGCTCTTCCTAACATGATACAATCATCAGAAAATAACAGGTGAGATATCGAGGGCCCTTAGGGACCTGCACTATAAGGAACTAAATAAGAAACCTGTTGAGCCTGATAAAGAGCCCTAGATAAAGCATCAGCAGAGAGAATGAATAGGAAAGGAAAGAGGGGACATCTCTGCCTTAGACCCATGACTGAATAAAAGTAGTCCGTCTGACTATCATTAATAATGATAGAGAAGGACAGCCAGTGAAGCTAGTCCAATCTCTTCGATATGACCACATACGTAATTCAATAGTGTTTCTGACCATCCTCTTGTTTGGATGTAATGGGGTTGTACCAAACGTTATTTCCATTTACCTGGCAAGGCTAGGTTGAAGGTGCAGTGGTCTTTATTGCCTACCCTCTTTTCGTTTTTCTATTTTAGAGGGAATGGACCTCCAGTTGCCAAATCTAACATTTCTTGTATAATTTTTTTTTAAACTATTTTGTTTATTTTATGAAAATAAAAAACTTCTCAAAGAACTTATTCTAAATTATTTTGTTTATTTTAAATTATTTTGTTTTTTCTTAAATTATTTCCATAAGCCCATGATATATATTCTCTCTGAAGACCAACTGGGCGTGAAGGCGTTAAACTCTTGCTACAAGAAAAATGATGGTCGTAGTTGAAAGCTGCATGCATGTGAAGGCGTTAACCTCTTGCTACAAGAAAACGGTGGTCGTAGTTGAAAGCTCCATGCGTATGTAGAAAGAGTACTTCAAGTATAATTTATATTGATTTTTAAGAGGAAACCTTCTTATAGAATTTTATTCGGACAGTGCTGTACGTCACTGTATCTTGATACAATCCTTTCCTTCGTTGTCACCAGAATGAGTCCCACCAGAATATAACTCTAGTCATCAAATCTTAAGAAAGAGCCCCGCTCAAGATGTGGCCCTAAATCCTCTCCTTTGTGAACCGTGCATAATATTCTCTGTTCTTCATTCTTTTAATAAATTGAGATAAAGTTTTCTCTCCATTCACATCAAAAAAATTGTTTAATATAAATCATTTTTTTAGTAGAGACTCGAGATGGTGGATTGGTGGTAGATTCAGAAAACTTATTCTACTTCATATGCTACATTAACACAACAATCATTATAGTAATCAGTTCTATTGATCGAAGGTGCGACACCGCAAATAGAGTCCAATGAGGCCAGCAGCTCGATCAAGTGGGATTAGAGAACATCCAACCTCTTTGGTTTCTATTTAACCCTTTTGGATTCATACGGACTATTGTGCGAATCAATGCCACGTTCATAACACCAGTACCAGCATCAAGTAATTTTATAATACACCATCTGATGTGAATCGGACAAACCTAGCTCACTAGCATGATCAAAATTGAGTCATTAAGTTGATCATTAGATTGCCACACAAGGCAAATAGTTATGATTGGGATGACTTGATTGATCAAACCTACAAGGATGACCCATTAAAGAAATCCTGGCTGAAAGTCTCTCGCAAGGGTGCAGATCGATTACGAGAGACTCCTTTCGTATCTAAAGTGTAAACCGGTTCCAATAGAAACATACCATCCAAATTAAAAAGACTCCATCATTACCACCTTATTTAAGGATCAATCCCAGCTGAGCCATCCAAAAAGAAGAATCGGATCCAAATCGTAGCTCCTTCAAACATCTATAAAGCTATCTCTGCTCCATAGGTAAATGGTTCTAAGCCTTAACTCTTAAATTTAGGATGCTTGTTTAAAGGACTTTTAGGTCTTGCTTCTTTACTTGGACTGATTTAAGTATCACATAATTTTTTTAGAAAAAAAACTCTAGACCCTCTTATGCTCCTTTTTCTTTTTAATCTTTTCATAGGTGGATATTAGATAGCCGAAAAGTGTTCTACTAGACCGAGCTATAGATTAATTCCTAAGTTGATGTGTCGAGTCTACTTTTGAATGTTCACAAATTATCATTATTTATGAGAATTCAAGCACAAGCATCCAATCATGCCACTAAAATAATGAGGCTAAGTGATGAGCAATGTTCAAGTGAGCATAAGCTACATTCCAATCGGCTCACAAAATTCTATGGGAGATCCAACCAATTCCACTCTAGCTTTGCTTTCAATCTATGTCACTCCTAACTTCGACATTGTTTGCAACTAAATAATGGTTCAATATATTATCCCAATGCATGGAGTTGTTGATAAATTTGGTATAGAACTTTATCGACTCGCAAGGATCCAGCTCTCGAAGCCAACCAAAGAGCTCACTGAGTTGTTAGCCTTGTGATGACGCCCAATCACTGATCCTGTGCGTCGGGAACGGATGGATTCTCCAGGCTCCGCTTCACCAGGTTACCTGCAAGGAAGTCCTAGGACCAGAGAGGATTCTCCGGTGGGACCCTCCGATGCTCAAGTTAGCAATTGAGGTCACAACCGAAGATGAGCTCTTTTTAGGTGAAAAGATGCTCCAGAGAAGAAGGGGTTTCTCTCTGGATCTCAAGATAGTGATTCTCTAGGGATTATCGTGCATACCTGTTTACTGGGTGGATTCACCTTTTATAGGGGTTGACCCTGGCATGATCACATGGAATTTCGTGAGGAGGGAATGTCTACGGAGTTCTTGGGAGTTGCGTGAATCTGCGCTGATTGATGGGTCCTGTCTCGTCGGAAAGGGAGAAAGCGGCGGTTGGTGGGCTAAGTCCCATCAGCTAGCGGGGCTGTTGGGTAGTTGGGTTCAGTCCCATCAGCAACATGGCCTGTGGGTAGTTGGATCTGGCGCTGTCAGGCAGCGCGGGTCAGAGAGGTGGTTCCTTGGACTGCTGGAGCCATGCTGGGGCTTATTTGGAGAGAACTGGGACGTCTCGACCCTCCCGAGGCTGAGCCTGAGTTGACCAGGGGTGGCCGGGGCCGACCTCCCCAGCCAAGAAGTGCCGGGGCGGGGCTGGCCAAGGATGGCCTGGGCCGACTAGGTGGGCTCAGAGATGCCGGGGCCGAGAGGGGCCGGCTAGGAATGGCCTGGGCCGACTCGGTGGGCTCGGAGATGCCGGGGCCGGCCAGGAATGGCCGGGGCCAACTCGACGGGCTCGAAGATGCCGGGGTCGAGAGGGGCCGGCCAGGAATGGCCAGGGCCGACTCGGTGGGCTCGGAGATGCCGGGGCCGAGAGGGGCCGGCCAGAGATGGCCGGGGCTGACTCGGCTGGCTCGGAGATGCCGGGGCCGAGAGGGGCCAGCCAGAGATGGCCGGGGCCGACTAGGCAGGCTCGGAGATGCCGGGGCCGAGAGGAGCCGACCAGGGATGGTCGGGGCCGACTAGGCAGGCTCGGAGATGCTGGGGCCGAGAGGGGCCGGCCAGGAATGGCCTGGGCCGACTCGGCGGGCTCGGAGATGCCGGGGCCGAGAGGGGCCGGCTAGGGATGGCCGGGGTCGACGGCCATTGCTGGAGGCCGGAGGCAAAGGCCGGAGCCGATGGCCGAAGCCAAAGTTTCTTTTTTGGGTTTTGCTGTCACATCATTATCTTCGAAAATCATGCAAAAGATAACACCACCCGGGGAGACGGTCAGCCGTATCAGATGCCCCCCCCCCCCCCCCCGCCCCTGAGCGCTAAGGACCATGCACCTGCCGCCCTTTGGACGAAAGGGGCGCGAAAATTCAAAAGGGGTGATTGCTTCTCTTGGCGCGCTTTAAATGGGCTGATGAGTTGGCGCTTAGTTTCGAGGCGGTGTCTCTTCGAAGATCTCCAGTAATCATGAGTTAGGTGGCGATGATGTTGGCGCCGGACGCTCCGGAGAAGGAGCCCATCGGGTGATGGGAAAAAAGGCGGAGGCATCATTGCCGCTCCGTTTTCTATGGCCTGCGATTGGTCGGGGATCGCGTCTTCTGGAATGGATCGAGGCGGCATGCCTCGGGCGCAGGCGAAATTTTTGGCCGGTAGTCTGCGGTGCAATGGGTGCGCGCCAGATGGCGGGATTTGGGGCTGTGCTTGCAGGAGACGGGGGCTATAAAAACCCTCCCAGGGACCTGTAGAGGCTTTTACGCTGCCATTGCTTTCTTCTTCCACTGTCTTCTCCTACTTCCTTCTCCTTTGAGTTCTCCTGCAACCTGAGTCTTCCCAACTCCCAGGTTAGTTCCATCCCCCCTTCTCTTTTTGCCTATGGATCGCCGTGCCATTAGGGAGGGCAAGGAGCCCGTAGAAGAGTCTTCCCAGTCTAGCAGTGAGGACCAGGCCCCTGTAGCTAGAAGTCGAATGCCCCCGTCGGTGGGCAGTGTAGTCATCCATGGTGAATCGGGGGCAGCAGGACCCCCGATCACCTCCGGTCCTCCTATTAGGGCGGTTCCCCTGTCCTCTCGTCGTTCGGTGCTTCCTCCGGCAGTGAGTTCAGATCCAACGGGGCCAGCTGGGGTGGCCTCCACCATGACCTCTAAAGACGTAGAGGCCCTTAGAGCTAAATACAGTGTTCCTGACTTTATTGACCTGTCCGTGCCGGGGCCCGAGGACAGGGTGACCTCCGACCATCCGGGTCAGGTCGCTCTGTATGAGGAGTTCTTCCGGTGCGGGCTGCGCCTTCCTTTCCACCCCTTTTTCCTTAATCTTTAGATAGATATAGGTTAGTGCCGGTGCAGCTGACTCCGAACTCGATTCGGATCATTTGCACCTTTATCATCATCTGTCACTTCGAGGGGGCCCGTCCCGGGCTGTCCCTATTCCGAGCTTTCTATAAGCTCCGCCGCCAAGGTGAGGGCACCTGATGGGCGTTTACTGCCAGGCCGGGTAGAGCCTTCCCACTAGGTCTCCCATCTAAAATTAGGGGGTGGAAACCTAGATTTCTCTTTGCCCATATCGAGGGAGTTAGGGCCGACTGGAGGGAGCCCGAGACCAGCTCCAACGAAGATTCTTCCGTAGGGGATAGGGATAGGGAGTTATTCACCCGACTGTCCAACTGTCAAATCTCCAATTACAAGGAACTCCTATCCGAGGAGAACCTGGTAGAAGCCGAGTTAGCCCCGCCGACCGATGAGCTTGGCGCTTGACTCTTTCTGTTCGTCCTTTGATTTATTGCACGCCGCTACTGATGTTTGTTACTCTTTTGTGCAGCAATAAGGGTTTCTGTCAGTGACTTTGAGGCCGTGTTGAGGCAAAAAAGGCAGGTGGCTGGAGAGTCGTCTCGGCCAGCGAAGAAACCCCGGGGAAGGGAGCCGGCGAGGCCGGCCGCAGCCCCCACAGCTTTGGCATCCGCGAGGGAGCCGGCCGAGAAGAAGCCAGTTGTAAGGGCGGCCCGGAAGTCCGCGAGGGCCGTGGTCGAAGAAGGTGAGACCTCGGCCACCACCGAGGCAATGATGATGGTTTGGACGGAGAGGAGGAAGCTCCCGCCGCCGCCGACGTGCCCAAGGCGGGGCGGGTCACCATTGCTGTTTACCCTCCGGCCGCTGCCGAGCCGGAGAGAGAAAGTGCTCCCCCAGTCGCCAGTGAGGGGGAGCTAGTCGCCAGGGAGGCCCGGAACGGGGCGGAGGCGATTGAGGAGCCAAGGGGGAGTCGGGGAGCTCATCCCGCCTACCAGTCAAGCGCCCGGCCCGTCCCCAAGCCGAAGGTCCACAGGTGGGGCAAACAAGGCTGGTCCCCCCGATCAGCTCGATGGTGGATGGCGTGCAGGCCTTCCGCCTCCTGTCAGGGGTCCGGACCACCGAGATTGAAGAGGAGACGCGGGGGATGAGTCACTCCGCGCTCCTGGACATGGTAATGGTTTCTATCGTCCAGGTAAACTTTGAGCACTTGTAATTTTCCATATTTCTTCTTCTTCTTGTAGCTCACATGTTTCCTCCGCTATAGTTGGTCACTAGAGCGTTGGGCCTTCGCGAGGCACTGGCTCACTCTTCCACCACAATCTCCAAGGCGTTGTCACGGGTCGATAAGTATAGGAAGGAAAGCATGGTGCAGGCTGAAAGCCTTGCTTGCCTGCGCCAGGAGACCTCGGCCCACGAGGAAAATTGGGCCAGTCGCTTGAAGGAGATGGAGAGTCGGGTCGAAGTTGAAAGCGGCCGGGCCTCCGCGGTTGAGGCCAAGATGGAGCTGGCCTCGGAGAGATCGAGAGCTGCCTCGGCGCGGATTGAAGAGTTGACTCAGCGGCTCCAACGCGCTGAGGAGGAAACTCGGGTCGCAGTGGAGAGGGCGGCCGTCGCGGAGAAGGCGGCGGCGGAGGCTGCAGAGAGAGCGGCCGCCGCGGAGAAGGCGGCGACGAAGGCGGGATTGGAAAAGGCCGAGGCGATGGCCTGTGCTGACGAGGCCAACGCCCGTGCTGCGGAGGCCGAGAGCAAGGCCTAGGAGGCTGAAGCCAATGTGGGGCAGGCCGTCCCCAACTACAAGGCTTTGCCGGAGTTTAAGCAAGAAGTCATCGAGGCCAGCCTCAATGCCTACGTTCAGGGCTTTGAGATGTGCAAAGTCAGAGTATCTGCAGCCCTCAATATTGACATTGCTAAACTCGAAGATATCCAGCCTGGAGATCTTGTCGAGGAGCCTGTGGAGAAGAAGGATGAAGGGGAGCCCGGCCCCGCCGAGCCTTGACTTGTATTTTTCTTCTTTTTCTTTTACCTCATGTAACCGGCCTTGGGCCTAATCTTGTACTCTCCTTTGGCCATTAATGAAGAAATTTTTGTCTAAACTTCTTGCTTTTGTACTTCTCTTCTATGGTTAATGAAAAAGTCCTTTACTCGAAATCTCATTGTGTCTTGATCTGCTTGCATCTTTCGCTTTTAAGGGAAGCGCCTTACTGTGCCAAACCAGACACGCCGGCGAGGTTAGGACCGACATCATCGTTGTAAGGGTACCAAAGATAAGTGGAGTTGGCCAGAGGGAGTCTTTGTTGGCTTGCTTGGTGCTGAAGACGCCTGAACCGGTTAAGGCCGATTAGGGAAGGCCGCGATCGTGCCGTTTCAAGTTGTTAGGAGGGATGCCACCGTGCCGGGGCTGAGGGGGGTGGCACTAATGGTCGCCTTGAACTGCTTCAGTGGCATGTAAGCCGTCTGAAGGGCGACTCAACCAGGTACATAGCTATTAGGATCTTAACCGATCCGGGAGCACCGCCGTGCTGGGCACGAGTGGTGCCCCGTTAGTCGCGATGCCAGTGAGCTCCTTTTGAACCAACTTGGGGGTTTGTGTGCTGCCCAAGTGGTGACTCAGCCGGTTACGGAGCCTTTAGGGTCTTAACCGACTCGGGGGCACCGCCGTGCCGGGGCCGAATGGTGTCCCATGGGCCGCGATGCAGTGAGCTCCTTTTGAACCAACTTGGGGGTTTGTGTGGCGCCCAAGTGGCGACTCAACCGGGTACGGAGCCTTTAGGGTCTTAACCGACTCGGGGGCACCGCCATGCCGGGGCCGAGTGGTGTCCCATGGGCCGTGATGCCAGTGAGCTCCTTTTGAACCAACTTGGGGGTTTGTGTGCCGCCAAATGGTGACTCAGCCGGGTACAGAGCCTTTAGGGTCTTAACCGACTTGGGGGCACCGCCGTGCCGGGGCCGAGTGGTGTCACGTGGGCCGCGATGCCAGTGAGCTCCTTTTGAACCAACTTGGGGGTTTGTGTGCCGCCCAAGTGGCGACTCAGCCGGGTATGAAGCCTTTAGGGTCTTAACCGACTCGGGGGCACCACCGTGCCGGAGTCGAGTGGTGTCCCGTGGGCCGTGATGCCAGTGAGCTCCTTTTGAACTAACTTGGGGGTTTATGTGCCGCCCAAGTGGCGACTCAGGTGGGTACGGAGCCTTTAGGGTCTTAACCGACTCGGGGGCACTGCCGTGCCGGGGCCGAGTGGTGTCCTGTGGGCCGCGATGCCAGTGAGCTCCTTTTGAACCAACTTGGGGGTTTGTGTGCCGCCCAAGTGGCGACTCAACCGGGTACGGAGCCTTTAGGATCTTAACCGACTCGGGGGCACCGCCGTGTCGGGGCCGAGTGGTGTCCCATGGGCCGCAATGCCAGTGAGCTCCTTTTGAACCAACTTGGGGGTTTTGTGCCCAAGTGGCGACTCAGCCGGGTACAGAGCCTTTAGGGTCTTAACCGACTCGGGGGCACTGCCGTGCCGGGGCCGAGTGGTGTCCCGTGGGCCGCGATGCCAGTGAGCTCCTTTTGAACCAACTTGGGGGTTTGTTTGCCGCCCAAGTGGCGACTCAGCTGGGTACGGAGCCTTTAGGGTCTTAACCGACTCAGGGGCACCACCGTGCCGGAGCCGAGTGGTGTCCCATGGGCCGCAATGCCAGTGAGCTCCTTTTGAACCAACTTGGGGGTTTGTGTACCGCCCAAGTGGCAACTCAGTGGGTACGGAGCCTTTAGGGTCTTAACCGACTCGGAGGCACTGCCGTGGCGGGGCCGAGTGGTGTCCCATGAGCCACGATACCAGTGAGCTCCTTTTGAGAGACTTGGCCCTCTAGCATAAGGGAGAACAGGCTGTTGTGTCAAAAAGGGCCTCCTTTATTACTTCACGCTCCAGGGGAATACATCATTAATAATATCGGCGGAGGTTATCCATATTCCAGGTACGTGGAATTGGTTTCCCGTCGAGTTCCTCTAATTTGTATGCTCCCCTGTGAAGTGTTTTGGTGATGCGGTAAGGACCCTCCTAGTTGGGGGATAGCTTGCCCCCCTCCGTAGGCTTTGATACTTCGGCTTTTCTCAAAACTAAGTCTCGGTGGTAGAAAACTTTGGGACGCACCCGAGCATTGTAGTACTTGGCCGCTCGCTGACGGAAGGTCGCCATGCGCAGCCTTGTCCGATCATGCACCTCATCTATGAAGTCCAGGTTAGCCCGTATCAGTGCAGAGTTATTTTCCTCATTGAAGGACTCCACCGTGGGCTGGGCAGACCGATCTCAACGGGGATGACGGCTTCAGATCCGAAGGCAAGACTGAAAGGAGTTTCGCCCGTCGGAGCTCTAGGGGTCGTGTGGTAGGCCCAGATCACACTGGGGAGCTCCTCCACCCACCGACCCTTGGACCCGTCTAGCTGGGTTCTGAGTCCTCTAAGGATGGTGCGGTTCATAACCTCCGCCTCCCCGTTGGTTTGAGGATGGCCGACAGAAGTGGATCGATGATGAATGCCTAGCTCTCCACAAAAGGCTTTGAATGCTTCATTGTTGAATTGGCGGTCGTTGTCCGTGACAAGGGTGTGGGGCAAGCCGAAATGGCATATGATCGACTTCCAAAAGAAGGCTTTGACTTTGCTTTCGGTGATCTTGGCCAGTGCCTCGACCTCAAACCACTTGGTGAAGTAATCGATGGCGACTAGCAAGAATCTTCGCTGCCCTGAAGCTGGGGGGAATGGTCCGAGAATGTCTATTCCCCACTGGGCGAAAGGCCATGGGGCCGAGTGCGGATTCATCGGGGCAGATGGTTGTTGCTGGATGTGTGCGTGGCGCTGGCAGCCATCACACTTCTGAACCAATCGGGTGGCGTCATCCCTCATCGTGAGCCAGAAGTATCCTTGACGAAGGGCTTTTTGAGCCAAAGATCTACCCCCCAGATGATTTTCACAGATGCCTTCGTGAATCTCTCTGAGGATGTAGTCGGCGTCGTGGGCCCTACACACTTGAGCAGGGGGTAGGAGAATGACCTTCTGTATAGACGCCCATCCAGGAGGGTGAATTTGGCGGCTCTCCATTTGAGCAGCCTAGCTTCGTCACGATCATCAGGAAGAGTGCCGTCAGTAAGATAATGGACGTAGGCGTCCATCTATGTAGGCTCTTGGGTGAGTGGGAGGACTTCTTCACTGTCCTCTATGCTGGGTCTCTCCAAATATTCAATATAGGCATCTCTCGCCAAGCCATCGGTGGAGGTGGCCAGACGAGAAAGGGTGTCGGCCTTGGCATTTTCGCTCTGGGGAATGTAACTGATACTGAAGTAAGGCAGTGAGGAGGTTAGGAGCTGAACCTTGTCCAAATATTGTGCCATAATAGGGTCACGCGCCTCGTACTCCCCATTGATTTGTCCAGAGACGAGTTGCGAGTCCGTGAAAGCTCTGAGACGCCTTACTCCCAATTCTCGGATCAGCCTTAACCCAGCCAGCAGGGCCTCGTACTCGGCTTGGTTGTTGGTGGCAGCGAATAGGAAACGCAGGGCGCATTCCGTCCTTTCTCCACCCGGCCCGGTAAGAATGAGGCCGGCGCTGCTTCCTTGTGAATTTGATGCGCCATCCACATGAAGGAACCAGGATTCTCCATCATCATTTGGCTCAGGTTCGCACTGCTCCATGGGAGCCCTTTTGGGATCCTCCTCCGCCCAAGTACACTCAACCAGGAAATCGGCCAAGACCTGAGACTTCAGCGCCGGTCGGGCTTGAAAAGAAAGGTCGAATTCCCCCAGCTTGATGGCCCACTTGGCCAGACGACCTGAAGTGTCCAGGCGAGCCAGGATGGCTCGAAGGGGTTGATCCGTGAGCACCACAATAGGATGGGCTTGAAAGTACGGGTGGAGGCATCGGGCGGAGACTATCAGGGCAAAAATAACTTTCTCCGTCTTGGAATATCTGACCTCCGCATCATGAAGGACCTTACTCACATAATATATGGGTCTCTGAATTCCATCGGCGTCGAGGCGCACCAGGACCAAGCTAACGGCTTCCGACGAGGCGGCTAAGTAGAGGAAGAGACTCTCTCCATCTCTTGGCTTGGACAGAAGTGGCGGAGAAGACAGGAATGCCTTCAACCCATCGAAGGCTTTCTGGCAGTCGTCTGTCCACTCGAAGCTATTCACTCTCCGTAGGGCTTTGAAGAAAGGCAGGCATCTCTCAGCCGATTTGGAGAGGAAACGACTTAGAGCCGCTATCCTTCCCGTCAATCGTTGCACTTCTTTCTTACTGGATGGTGGCCTCATGTCGAGTATAGCGCTGATTTTCTTTGGGTTTGCCTCGATCCCTCGCTGGGTCACCATGAAGCCCAGGAATTTGTCCGCCGTGACCCCGAAAGCACATTTCTTGGGGTTCAGCTTGACTTGGAAACGGCGGAGATTGTTGAAAGTCTCCTCTAAATTGGAGACATGATCAGAAGTGCGGGTGCTCTTAGTCAGCATATCATCTACGTAGACTTTCATGTTCCGGCCCAGCTGGTCCTGGAACACTTTGTTCATCAAACTCTGGTAAGTTGCCCCCGCGTTCTTAAGACCAAAAGGCATTACTTTGTAGCAATAAATGCCCTTCTCTGTCACAAAGAAGGTATGCTCCTCATCGCTAGGGTCCATCCTTATCTGATTATATCCTGAGAAGGCGTCCATGAAGCTGAGGAGTTCATGCCCGGAGGTGGAATCCACCAGCTGATCAATTCTTGGCAGGGGGAAGCTGTCCTTTGGGCACGCCTTGTTGAGGTCGGTGAAGTCTATGCAAATCCTTCAGCTCCCATTCGCCTTACGCACCATGACCACATTGGCCAACCAACTGGGATAGTGCACCTCCTGGATGTGGCCGGCACTGAGTAGCGTGTTAACTTCTTCGTCAATGGCCCTTTATCGGTCAGGGGCAAAGCTTCTCTTCTTTTGGCAGATCGGGCGGTGTCGCGGATCGATGTTGAGTCTGTGGGTGATCACTTCCGAAGGGATGCCGGGCATATCAGATGCCGACCAGGCGAAGACGTCTGAATTGGCCCGCAAAAAGGCTAAGAGATGTTCCCGGTCCTCTAGAGGGAGGAGTCCGCCGACACGGACGGTCCTCGCCGGGTCATCTCCAAGGGGGAAGGTCAAAAGATGTTCAGCTGGCTCTCCTCCCTTGTTAGAGCCTCTGGGGTCGGATGCTTCAAAGGTTGGTTCAGCTTCCAGGGGGCTTGACGTCGCATGATAACAGGGCAAGACCGGGCTGGTCTCGCCGCGCATTTCTCCAACTCCTTCGCTAGTGGGGAACTGCACTAGTAGACGCCGGGTGGAAATGATCACGTCCAAAAGGTTCAGACCTGGGCGCCCGAGAATGGCATTGTATGCCAGGGGGACCCTCATGACCAAGAATTTCATGATCACAGTGCTTTGGCATGGTGGCGTCCCGGCCGTCATGGGCAAAGGTATTTCGCCCTCAACTCTCACGAAGTCCCCAGTAAATCCAACTAACGGGGCCGCCACGAGCTGGAGAGAGTCCAAAGATAATCCCATCCGAACAAAAGCGTCATAAGTAAGGATGTCAGCTGAGCTGCCACTATCAACTAATATCCTTTTTACAGGGTGCATGGCGATCGTCATAGAGACGACTATGCCTTTATTGTTTACATTCTCCACTACAGTAGGTCCCCCCCCCAGGGATTACATTGTTCGGTGCCTCCTCCCCTCTCAGCCGTTTAGGTGCAGAGGCTGATCCCCAGGACACCATTCTGACCGTCCGCTCAGTGGGGGCATTGTCGACCGGGGCTTGGACAGGCGGGGGCCCCATAAGGGCCGACAGCGGCTGCGGCGTCTTTTGGACATATTTGTCGAGGTAGCCCCGTTGAATGAGCTCCTCGATGGCCCTCTTCAAGCTGTAGCAGCTATCAGTATCGTGGCCATAGTCCCGGTGGAATCGGCAGTAGCGGCTCTTATCGCGGGGAGGACCTTTCTTCATGGGAGGAGGTCGTTGAAGATAAGGCTCACCCTCGATCTCCATCAGGATGTGGGACCGAGGGCTAGAAGGGGTGTGAGCTTACTCTCGTCGGGGATGGGGCTCCGATGCCTGTTGTTGAATCGACGAGGCTGGTCAGCTTGTCGGTGTCGAGGGGGCCCGTTGGGCTCGGGGCGAGCAGGCTTGTGGCTGGAGCTTCTTGAGGATTCTTGGCGGGTGAAGTCGGCTTCATCCGCGTGGATGTATTTTTGAGCTCGAAGGAGGAGATCAGAATAGGATCTTGGGGGCTTCTTATCCAAAGAGAAGGTAAAGCGGGACGGGAGAAGTCCCCGCTTCAATGCCAACGTTGCCACCGCGTCGTCAAGATGGTATACCTCGAGAGCGGCAGCTTTGAACCGGGACACGAAGTTCCGCAGCGACTCTCCCTCCTTCTGACGGACGGAGAAAAGACTGTCGGCTACCCTTGGATTCGCCGGCAAGCGTCGAAGTGTGCCAGAAAGGCTTTCTCAGCTCCTGGAAGGAGTCGATGCTGTGAGGGGGTAGGCGCGAGTGCCATGCACAGGCGGCCTTCCGTAGAGTGGCAGGGAAGGCCTTGCAGAGAAGGGCGTCTGAAACGCCCTGGACTTGCATCATTGCCTTATAACTCTTGAGATGGTCGAGAGGATCGGTCGTATCGTCGTACGGGTCCACCTGGGGGAAACGAAACCTGGAGGGACAGGCTCCTCCAGAATCCGGCGGGTGTAAGGAGGATGGGTGTCAAACTCCTTCTCTGGCTGATGATTGATTTTCTTGGCGAGCTCGTCGAGTCGCCTGTTGTACTCCTCCAGGCATTCCTCCGTCTGGCGGCTGATCGTCGGGGCCCTCCGAGATGGCTCGGAGGAAGAAGAAGAAGAAGAGGCAGAAGGAAATGAAGACGGGAGTCGGGACTTCCGTCTGGGCCCCTCCTGATGATGCGGCTCGGGAGGAAAGTTGTTGGGGCCGTGGTCAGGGGACCGTGGCCGCTTAGGGGGCTCGCGCCGGGGCTTCCTAGGGGAAACCGGGCGTCGGTCGGTCTCCCATCGACCGGCTCTCTGCCGAGGAGAGCCTCCCCTCGCTAATTGCTGACTGGCGGGGGGAGCAGTCTGATGCTGAGTGACCACGGACTATTGCTGCTGGAGCCCGTGGACATGGCGGTGAGATTTTGGACCTGACGAGAAAGGGTCGCCAGTTGTTCCGCTGTTTGGTCAGCGGCCTCCGATGGCTGGCAGGTGACTGGAGGGTTGATAGCAGAGGGATCGGCCTCCTGCTGCCTGGATGGCGGGGGAAGCCCTGCTGGACAGCTGACGGAGGCGTCCTGAGCTCGCATTACCACCATGGTTCGATGAAGGAGAGAGAGAGGCTAAGGGTTCGTCTTATCTTCTCAACGTTGCCCCCCTACCTGGCGCGCCAATCTGATGACGCCCAATCACTGATCCTGTGCGTCGGGAACGGATGGATTCTCCAAGCTTCGCTTCACCAGGTTACCTGCAAGGAAGTCCCAGGACCGGAGAGGATTCTCCGGTGGGACCCTCCGACGCTCAAGTTAGCAATTGAGGTCACAGCCGAAGATAAGCTCAGATGAGATCTTTTTAGGTGAAAAAGTGCTCCAGAGAAGAAGGGGTTTCTCTCTGGATCTCAAGATAGCGATTCTCTAGGGATTATCGCGCATACCTGTTTACTGGGTAGATTCACCTTTTTATAGGGGTTGACCCTGGCATGATCACGTGGGATTTTGTGAGGAGGGAATGTCTGCAGAGTTCTTAGGAGTTGCATGAATCTGCGCTGGTTGGTGGGTCCTGTCTCATCGGAAAGGAAGAAAGCGGCGGTTGGTGGGCTAAGTCCCATCAGCCAGCGGGGCTGTTGGGTAGTTTGGTTCAGTCCCATCAGCAACATGGCCTGTGGGTAGTTGGATCTGGCGCTGTCAAGTGGCACGGGTAAGAGAAGTGGTTCCTTGGACTGCTGGAGCCATGCTGGGGCTGATTTGGAGAGAACTGGGACGTCTCGACCCTCCCGAGGCTAAGCCTGGTTGACCAGGGGCAGCCGGGGCCGACCTCCCCGGCCAAGAAGTGCCGGGGCGGGGCTGGCCAAGGATGACCTGGGCCGACTAGGCGGGCTCGGAGATGCCGGGGCCGAGAGGGGCCGGCCAGGAATGGCCTAGGCCGACTCGGCGGGCTCAGAGATGCCGGGGCCGAGAGGGGCCGGCCAGGGATGGCCGGGGCCGACTCGGCAGACTCGGAGATGCCGGGGCTGAGAGGGGCCGGCCAGGAATGGCCAGGGCCGACTCGGCGGGCTCGGAGATGCCGGGGTCGAGAGGGGCCAGCCAGGGATGGCCGGGGCCGACTCGGAGATGCCGGGGCCGAGAGGGGCCGGCCAGGAATGGCCTGGGCCGACTTGGCGGGCTCGGAGATGTCGGGGCCGAGAGGGACCGGCCAGGGATGGCCGGGGCCGACGGCCGTTGCTGGAGGCCGGAGCCAAAGGCCGGAGCCGATGGCCGGAGCCAAAGTTCCTTTTCTGGGTTTTGCTGTCACATCATTATCTTCGAAAATCGTGCAAAAGATAACACCACTCCGGGGAGACGATCAGCCGTATCACCTTGACTAACCGTAAAAAAGTTTGATGACTCATTCTAATCAACCTAAGGAGCTTTAGGATTGGCTATCTACCTTAGATGAATGCATCGATCCAAGTGCACTTGCAACGATATAGAAAATAAATAATAGGTCAGTAGCTTGAGAAGATGAATAAAAAAATTTAAATAGTTATAAAATATGTTCAGAAATGAAAGGTAAGTTTGCTGAACAACATTAACATCCTTATTGAACCTTGGTTCATTGATCGTAATGGCTCAGGTATTCAGGCGCGGTGGAGCTGTTGACCCACTTGTTACAAGACAAATGATGGCGTAGTTAATTAATTGAAAGCTACATGCATGTGTAGTAGAAAGATTTCGAGCATATATTATAATGATTTTTAAGAGTATATATTACATCCAGAATTTTAGACATTGCTGTTATTGTACCCTGATGCATTTCTTTGTTGCCATTTGAACGAGTCGAACTCGAATATAATTCTAATTATGTTTTCTAACGTGCTAACGTGCTTGTGAACACTGAAAAAGTTGGCTAAATATTTTTATTAAAACAACACTTGTGTAAGGCCAATAATAATAATCCAATTACTCACACATTAGTAGAAGGCTTCCTCTTATTAATATACCAACACAAGCCACACTCAAAACTATACTCACACATTAGTAGAAGGCTTCCTTTAGACTCTTTCTTTCGCTAGAATTAATTGCGGTGGTATTTCATAAAGTCCATAAGCTTCTTGGCACGGTCTGTGGTGAACTCTTCTAGCATCTAATAATCGAATCAATGTAACCAAATCTACTTATATATATATATATATATATATATATGGATTATTTGACACCTGTTCATATTTTCTATTCTTCGATCAATACAAATCTTAGGATTATTTTATTTTTTATTTTTTAAATTTGTAAACTACGTAAATTAAAGAATAAAAAAATGATCAAACTTAAATTTGACTACATTATTTGCCTTTCTCTCTTTGTGTATATACGGTAGACTTTAGATACATTCAAATATAGCTAAATTCATAATTTAATTATTTTTTTATTTTTATATTCATATGGATCTTAATATTATTTTTTTTTTACTTTTTTTATCTTTATAATTCATGAATTAAGTAGACCTAAAAATAATTTTTTTAACTTTTTTTTTTATCTTTAAGATTTCTAAATTATATGAATTTAAAATAAAAAAAATTAAATGTTGTATTTAGCTATATTTAAATATAATCAAAAAATTTTTTAATTCTATATATATATATATATAAAGACATAGATCGAAAGGAATAGAGTAATTGGCTGCATTTGTTATGTTTAGATATGGTTATCTCCTTCATCTTTGAAGATATATAATTTATAAAATTTAATTATGAAAAAGATAGGATGATTGTGAAAGCCATATGAATTTAAGAATAAAAAAAGATGATCAACTAAAATTGCGCATAAATTTTCTTCCACAGACTTCGAACAGCAACCACCATCCAGATAATTCATAATTTTCTTAAACAGAAGTCTCAACCAGCCACTTTAAATCATCATATTTATTGGTCAGACATAATTTTTCACACATTCTTTGGGACAAGACACCTCCCTCGGCTATTTTGCACTTTGACTCTATTAGGAGAAAACATGAACTCTTTCATCCATCCATTAACATGGGATTAACAACATGCCCAAAAAACGACACTGACCCAGTTACCTCCTCTGTAATGACAAAAATGAAAGGATGATCCGCTAGGAAATCCACAGGTGGACGGTAACAAGTAGTCCCAAACGCCATCGCAGTTGCAGCAGCTGCCTCAGTCCCTTCTTCTTCAACCTCAATGGTTGCCTTGTGTACCACGCTGGAAAAAAACAGCTTCTCCTTGGGAGCCGAGTCTGATATCATTTCCTGAAAATCTGCTGCTGGGGTAAAAGGAGATTGCAATCCCAACCCTACTAACACATCAGATGCTTCAAACCCAAATGAGATTTTGAACTTGGGAATCATGAATTTTCCAACTTCAACTCGGTGTTTTGGTACATGTTTGTCAATGAAGTTTGGATCAGAGACGAACTTACTCATTAGTTCATTTAGCCCATCTCTCCTGTGAGGCAAAAATATAAGCATGGAGAACCTTCTATCCTCTTGGTCCTGTTGGTAGGGTAATTTGAGGACTTCGAAGCCATCAAAGGAGGAGATAAATTGGTCTCTATCGCTTGTCATGAAAGGCACTTGGACGCTGCTTCCATTGAGAAGATGAAATTCTTCAATGTTGGTTTGGGAACTATCAAATTTGTCGGACCACAGGCCTTTGAAGTAGAGAGCATTAGCAAGAATAAGCCTTGTGTTGCTGTCTTGTTCGGGGATAAGATTTTTTATTAGTCCTTTTGTCTCTTTCTCAACCCAGTCATTCACCTCTCTGGTTACTTCAGGGGCCTTCATGAGTAGAAACAAGGGGAAAAAAATGAGGGAAAAAGTAAGAAAGACATATTATCATGCATCCAGGTGTGTGAACAAGAGAGAAACGGGAAATAAAAATGAAATGATTTATATCCTAATAATAGCATAACTCTCAGACCCGGCTTGGACATTGACCCGGCCAAAGGCTCGGGTGCTGATTCATCCATCCGGTCATAACCATCGATTCAATTATTTTAATATAAATATATTTATATAATAAAATTTAATTTTTAATAAAATGAACACATTAATATCAATTTTTATAATCTTTTTTCATGAAAAAAATCTTTTTGGTATCTTTTCATAAAAAAAATTAGGTACATTTAGTCTGATTTAACTTTTTCTTAAAAAAAATAAAAAAAATTTATTCAAATTTTCTTTATTTTCATCATTTTCTCTTTACATCTCTCTCCTTTCCGGTCTTGATTCCCATAAAGTTTCTATATTTTCACCCCTTTTTCTTTTTATTTTCCTCCTCTCATCAATGCTCTTTTGGCATGAAAAAATAATTTAGACAGTAATGCATTTCTTTCTGCAAGCCCAAGGGAGTGGATTATCAAAATTGGCAGTGAACATAAATTCCTCGTTTATTTGGCTCCTGATGTCAATTGCTTAAGCATTTATTTATCGATTCACAAACAAAAATCAGAGGTTTCTAGCTTCATATTCTCTTGTGCAATTGGGATCAAATCAGAAAGCATTTAGAAATTAAGAACTAGACCTAAACACGGAAGGGCTTAAATCTATGTGCACAAATGCTTCGTGATAAGAGAATATGACACTAATAATAGAAAATAATGACCACATCACCGTCTTTTATCTTTCAGAAACGAAAATCTAATCAATTTTGTCTACCATTCGTTCGAATAGCACACACTGATCATCAGGACTTTGATTGCTAAGAATACTCCAATTTTTTGTTGTAAAAGCAAAAGCATCGTTATACCTGGTTCTGAAAGTCCACGGATTTGGCGACGGCGCCGTAGACGGAGGCCGCCACATTCTGAAACGCCGGCTTCAGCACCAGCGATCGATCAACCCACAAGCCGTTGACGAACGACAGATGGGGCGCAGCAGCAGTGCCACATCTGCTGTCCTTGTTGGACGGAGCTCCGCCGGCGCGGACGGAACCCACCAGGCGGCCCGCGGCGGCGTTGAGGTCGGCCAGAGTCGGGTAGCCTAGGAAGGAGAGCATTTGATCCAGCGTCTCGCCCCTTGATCCGACGGCGGCCAGGCTGAGAGCCGCTCGCATCGACAGCGGAGAGAAGACGAAGTTGGAGCCCCGGGAGGCCGCGTCCAATCCCACCTTCTCCGCGATACGGAGGCAGGAATCGGTCTGCGAGCTCATGGCTTGTATTTTTTGAGGAGTGAACGAAACGGGAACGACGGGTCGGTGGTGCTCTCTCCTAACAGAGCTAATAGAATTTAAAGAGGAGGGAAGCTTAGCAATGGAGAAATTCGCCGATGACCTCAGACTCAGAGGGACGTGCATGTCTGCCATTTTGTGTCCCTGAAGACCGAGGAGAAGTAAAAATACAACCGATGACCTCAGAGGGACGCGCATGTCTGCCCTATTGTCTCCCGGAAGACCGAGGAAGGAGAACTAAAAATAATACCCAGCTGTTCCTTGGCGATGAAGTCTTCCTGCACCGCATTTAAGTGGCTCGTCCGGTCCGTTTGCAGCGCTTAGCCTGCAGGCCGGCAGCTCTGATTTTGTATTTATAGCAGGCTTTTGGGCTGAGAACGGATCGAATACATTTATATATAAATATAAATAGTAAATAGTAAATACATATTAAAATTTATATTCATATTTATTTTAAACAGATATTAATACAAATCGGATATCAAATATATTCTTATTTATTATATATAGATATCAAACATATCTATATTTGTTATATATAGATAGCAAACATATCCATATTTGTTATATACAGATATGGATATTAATCGGATATCAAACATATTCATATTTATTATATATAGATATCAAACATATCCATATTTGTTATATCCAAATATGGATATATAAATCAGATATTAAAATACGTTTGATAAAAAATGCTCTATATTATCAATTTTGAATAGCATAAGAAAACATATAGAGAGCCTATCTCTATATTTGGTAGGTACTTACTACATCATTTATAATATATTAAATATATTGAACCACCATAATATATATAATTTTAGGTACTAGTTTTGTAAACCTTAGTTTTCAAGGTTTACCTAATTTAAGTTCATGTTGCCGCTGAAATCCGTCCTCCGACTCGGGCGCGGTCGATCTCCGGGAAGAGGGGGTGCGGCGGACCTGCAAAAGAAGCCCACACGTGGAGGGACGCTGGGGGTGGTCCTCCGCGGAAGGCCCTCCGATGCTCAAGTCAGTGGGGAAGGAATCGGCGATCAACCAGATAATGAGGAGGTGGATCTCTCCGGGAGACCTCTCCGGGGGCGGTCAATCGGAGGCTCCAAAGGGCAGGAGCGCCGACGAGCTTCCGTCGAGAGCAGGAGAGTGAGAGATGGGGGTGCAAGCGCGCAAGTGTGCGTACAGAGTCGCGTACCTGAGGGAATCTGCCAATCTGATATTTATAGACTGTCACCTGGGGACTTGAGCATCTTCTGGAAGGTTCTGGGGTTGTTACGATACGGGGGTAGACAGAATCAGGCCGTTGTGGGGCCGTTAGAATCCACGCCTTGTCTGTTAAGGGATCGACGGCTGGGAGAGCTCCTCGATGTCTTGGGATCTGGGTGAGTAGACCTGGGGCGGTTACAATAGGTCTTAGGCCACGTCTCAACATGATTCCTTGCCTAAGGAGCTGCTCGGGTAAGCTTAAGCTCTCCCGCGTCAGGTTCCGCGGAGGTAGACGTCAGGACGTGGATTGCTGGGTAGAAGCGAGCTACGGAAGCCCGGAGGAGGCCGAGCTAGGGAAGCCCGGAGGAGGCCGAGCTACGGAAGCTCGGAGGAGGCCTAGCTACGGAAGCCCGGAGGAGGCCGAGCTACGGAAGCCCGAAAGGGGCCGAGCTAGGGAAGCTCGAAAGGGGCCGAGCTACGGAAGCTCGGAGGAGGCCGAGCTACGGAAGCCCGGAGGAGGCCGAGCTACGGAAGCCCGGAGGAGGCCGAGCTACGGAAGCCCGGAAGAGGCCGAGCTACGGAAGCCCGGGAGGAGGTCAGCCTTAGCCGCCTCGCACGGATATCAATGCAATGATAATTTTACCCCCCAATACATGCCTTCCACTCCCTAGTTCGAAGCGTAGGTTCGGGCGTAGGGAGTATAAGCTCAAGTGGCGCGCCCGTGGATGGGACATCTTGGCCTAGACAGTTCATGCAATGATGCCCTAATTAATGCGACAGGGCTATCGTACCTTCGGAGGTAAGGTTCCTCCACTAGCGACGGTTGAGATTGTGCCGTGCTGTGAATCCCGATCGATATGGAGGTTAGTCGAGGCGATTCGGACGCCTCGAGTGAGACGTCCCGCCTCCTCAGGGCGGTTCCTTGGCGGAGAAGCGAAGTGACAGCCGCCCTATATATATATACATGCTTATGCACATGTGCGCATGTTCGCGGCGTCTTCTCACCCTGTTTTCAGAAGAGCATTGGTCTCTCATCCTCTCCAGCGTTCATCGTTTTCGCCCAGGATTTCCCTCAACCGAGATGGCTATGAGCCCTGAAGATGTGGCCTCAGAAATCGTTGCTGAGGATTTGGGGAGGATCCACCAGAGGTATGGTCTGCCCTGGATGTAGTTCTGCTGGTGCCGGAACCCGAAGATAGGGTTACTCGGGGATTAGAGTCCGGGGTCTTTATCTATGAGGATAGTTTTAAGGCGGGTCTTCGTTTTCCTCTCCATCCCTTGGTGAAGGAGATCATGACCCACTACAACATCTGTCCATCGATGGTGGCTCCAAATAGTTGGCGAATATCGTCGGATTTATTTCGATGTGTCACCAGATTCATGTTGTTGCAACTCTCCCCCTTTTCCGCACCTGTTACCACTTGACTCCCGGGAGGAAATCGGAGTGGACCTCCATCGGGCCCCGGAGATCCTTTAATGTCATCGCGGATAAGCCTTCTTCCATTAAGGGGTGGAAGAGCCGGTTCGTGATTGCGGAGGGGAACGTCGGTTCTGATTTTCCTCGACGATGGGGGGAAGTTGCGAGGGATGCGGAGAAGCATCCGGCCTTATCGGTGCAGGAGGAGAGGGACCTGGATGTCCTTCGTAATGGACAAGTATTTTCGGCTAACGACTTGTTATCGGAGGGGGCCCTCTTCGCAGCCGGGCTCAGCCCTCTGGATCCACAAGGTAAGTCCCTTTTTGCGCTGTGTATTTTTCTCGATCACCGTGCTCGGGCCTGAGTATGTAAATTCCGGTTTGACAGCCACAAGGTTGGCGTTGTCGGGCCTCTCCAAGAGGAAGAGGGGGAAGCACCCAGGGGAAGGTAGCGGCGCGGACAGCGGCCGACCCGAGAAAAGGGCCCATACCTCTGCCAAAAGCCCGCCGGACGTTGGAGCAGTCCCCATAGGACCGCTGGGGGCGAAGGAGGATCCGGGGAGAATGGCCACGGTGCCTGGCGCCCTCGTACTGGAGATATCGGACAGTTCGGATGAAGCTCCGCTGGCTCGTCTGACCGCGTCCCCCTTGAAAGAGGAACCTGCGACGGGTCCATCGGAGGCGGCCGTAGCAGAGGGGCCCATTGCCCCCGCGGGATTACCACTGGCTCCAGCGGGAGAGGGGGAGGAGACAGCCGCAGTGGAGGAAGTTCAGGGGGGGCCCCCACTTGGTCTATCCGCCGGGGAGTCTGGTAGCAGTGAGGTCGGGGCGCCCCCGATGGGTCAAGAGGCGGGTCAGGCCGAGGCCTCGGGGGAGCTCGCGGAGGAGACGCAGGTGGTAGTGACTGGAAAGGATGCATCGGTGGAGGGAGCACAACAAAGTGGGGGTCCCACGATCGGGGCTCCCTCGAAGAAGATTTTGGGGAGGCTGGCGCTTGGGCTGGCCGAGCTATCTGAAGAGGTCCAAGCCAGGGCCTTAATGGAGGAGGCTGGGAGGTTGAAGGCTTCTCAGCTGGGGGTCGTCCAGGCCGGTCCCTCAAGCGGGGCCGGTCAACCCAGCAGCTCGGAGACCAGCATTGATGAGGCGTTTTCCGCCATGATAAGGTCGGTCCTGCATCCGGGCGCGGATCCGTCGACGGACAAGTTTGCCGACCTGGGATTGGTCGATGCTGCGTTCGGGCAGCAAGGTGTAGCTGAGAGTATCCATCTCCTTCCTGCCATTGATAACACGACTTTGATGAGGATGACCCGGGACTACGCTTCGCGGGTGAGTCACTTTTCCTATGTGACAGATGTTTCCCGATGGACCCCATCGTGGGCGCTTATTCAGTTTTTGTCTTTGCAGAGCGTTTTGCTTTCCCGGGCAATTTGCTGGCGCCTGAGTTTGGCGACGGGGGCCAGTGTCCAGGCCCAGAGGGAGAATGTCGAGCTCCAGTCGCGGTTGAAGGTGTCTGAGCAGTTTGAAGAGCTCATGGACACGATGGACAGGAACTCGAAGGCAGCAAGGGCGGCACATCAGGCCGCCGTGGACGAGGTGTCCAAGCAGAAGCGCCGGGTGGAGGAGTTACAGGGACTCCTAGCGAGGAACAACGATGCGTGCTTGGAGTTGGCTAAGATTAAATCCAAACATTCCACGGAGGTGGCGGCGATGCAGCGGGAACACGGTGAGAGCATGAGTCGGCTGGGGAGGGAGGCCGACGATGAGAGAAGGCGCCTGGCGAGAATGCTCGGCGAAATGGAGGAGAAATTGAAACGGCGTGATGGTGAAATTGCCGATTTGAAGGAGAACGCTAGGTGGCATCAAGGGATGATGACTCGAGTGAGTGACGAGTTGTCGCAAGCTCGTGGGAGATTGAAGCCAGACAATCGAAGATTAGTACCCTGCAGGAGAGGGTCGAGCTGGTCGGTGCTGACAGGACAAGAGCCCGGAGTGAGGCCGAGGAGCTGGCCAAAAGGCTGGCCAGGCGAGAGGGGGAGGTATGCTCCCATTTTATCCTCTTTATTTTTCCATTGGCTCCTTGCGATGCCGATTGATTTTAGCTTTTCCAGATGGCGAAGATGGGGTCGGAGATTCGGGCTCTCCAAGGTGTGCTCGCGTCCACTCGCAGCAGGAGCTCGGAACTCGAGGCACGGGCCAGCGAGCTTGAGGAACAAAATGCCATTTTGAAGGCCCAAGTGATCGAGGCCGAGAAACAGACTGCGGAGGTCAAAACGCAGCACGCCATTCTCAGGGGTAGGCAGGACGCTATTAGCGTTGACGCCTTCCATCATGGGATGGAGGAGTGTAAGCAGCGGATTCTTAGTGAGCGCCCGGAGTGGGACCTCTCTTTTCTGGGCATTGAAGATTCAGAAGAAGACGAAGATGAGGAAGAAGAGGACGACGACGAATGTGTCGATGTTTCTGACGGCGAACCTGGCGCCGCCCCTAGTCCCAGCGAAGCTGCAATTTCTGAGGGACGATCGCAAACTGCCGCCGAGGGGGCGAGAACATCGGAGAAGGGTGAGCCTAGTCATGCCTCCGCAGGCGCAACTGAGGGTTCCTCAAAGGCTTGTGCGGTTCCTGGTTCGTAGGAGTTGTTATTGTACCTTGTTTATTTGTCGTTCCTTAATAAAAGAACTTACTGTTTTGACTTAAGTGCTGTCCTGGTTTGATCTCATCGTCGTTCAATTTCGCCTTGAGCAGTCTGTGGCTCGCTGGCGATCTGGGGTTATCTTTATTCCAAGACTATGCGAACACGTTAGCTCGGACCGATAGGCGAAGCAGGCCGGCCAGGGCCGACAGGCAAAATAGATCGGCCAGGGCCGAGGGGCAGAGTAGGCCGGCTGGGACTGACGAACAATATAGGTCGGCTGGTGCCGATGGATAAATTAGATCGACTGGGGCCGATGAATGAAATAAGTCGGCTAGGGCCGACGGACATAAGTAGGTCGGCGTGGGCCGACGGATAAAGTGGGTCGGCTAGGGCCGACAGATAAATTAGGTCGGCTGGGGCCGATGAACGAAATAAGTCGGCTAGGGCCGACGGACATAAGTAGGTCGGCGTGGGCCGACAGAAGGAATAGGTCAGCTAGGGCCGACGGGCGAAAATAGTCGGCGTGGTTCCTGCCATCCTGCCAGTGTCCTGCTGTCCCGCAGGCGATTCGGTTTTTATTTTACTAGAAACGGTGATACGGCACAGTGGGGGGCATAAAGCTGCATCAGAGCTTTCCGGAAGGTGCTCTTTTCCCACGCAGGCTACCTCGTTGCGATGCGCACGCAACCGTCCGCTATTGGACAGTACTTTTCGAAGGACGATCTTCTGAGCCCGCCGGTTTTCGAAGCGTCAGCGGACGATTTCCTGCATTTAATGACTGTGATTCGGGATCAGGAGGGGATCTTCGTACACGTCCTGGTTCGGGCGGTGGGTTTGGCGCGCAGTGGGACGCCAATCTTGGGAGACCACGTGGAAGCACTACTTGGAAATTTAAATCTCGGGACGCGCAGCCTGGGTGGCTTTTCCTGGTCCATTTCCGCCTATAAAAGGGAAAAAGGGGGTCTCATCTGGTTATCCCCAAAGTTTCTTTTCTCGCCAGAGCTTTTACTATGCTCATTTCTCTGTTGCTACGAGTGGGAGGATCGACTTTTCTTTTCATGGGCTCCTTGCCGCCGGATAGCTGGGGCGACCGGGGAGCAGCTGGAGGATGGCTCGCCCTTAGGGGATGAGTCCTGGAGATCACATGGAGAGCGCACATGGGGGGCGCAGGGATCACACGGGGAGCGCACATATAACTCTTCCCGTGTGATCTTTGCGGCCGGTTACGGGGGGCTTATGGTAGGAAGTGCATCGACACCCCCGTAGCACGCACAGACTCTCCTTTTTTCGCTGGCTTAGGTTCCCGTCCCTTCTCTGAGGGGAATCCTTGCCACGGGAGGGAGAAGATGGGAGCAACCGGGGTCGGATGGTCCCCGGCTCCCTTGGCTGGGTGGCGATCCGCGATCCAGCACCCCCTCCTAGGGCGGCAGGCCGGATTGTCCGGATCCTCAGAATCAGCATCCGCGGGCCATGCCTCCTCTTGGATCTTTTAATTCATCCTGCCCAGGCGGACTGATTTCGTGGTTTGCCTGATTTGTCGATCCGGCCGTCAGAACATCGCAGTCGCCTGGGTCTGCTTTGTAGTAGTTGCTCGGGTTTTGCATTCGTCTTCATTTTATGCATTTCAATGCTCTCGTAACGCCTGTGAGGCATTTGTAATTGATCACGATCGGCAATAAAGAGAGTTATATTCTGTTTTTTGACCTCTATCTTTTCTTGTGCCGAGCTTTTCGTTATTGTTATTTGTGGGCGTCAAAAGCGTTCCGCTCGTCCTTAGACAAGGATTTCACGTTATCCGAACTAATCGAGGTTCGTACTCGGCGATTTGTAGACCATTCGGCAAAATACGCTCCTTGCTTGGGTCAGGAGTCTGGCACTTTTGTGCTCCGCTTTTATTGGAGCTCGGTTTACCGTAGGTCGGTCTTGGCCGAAGCTCAGGGAATCCGCACCCCTTCGCGTCATGGTTCAAGGGACCAGTTACTTGGGATAGTCGAGTTTCGAGTTTCGGGGAACGTCTTACTTGGCCCTGCCAAGGTTCGGAGAACATTTTACTTGGCCCTGCCAAGGTTCAGAGAATTCTGTAGCTCGGCCCTGCCGAGGTTCGGAGGATTTTGTGGCTCGGCCCTGCCGAGGTTTGGAGAGTTGGTAGCTCGGCCTTGTCGAGGTTCGAAGAATATTTTACTAGGCCCTGCCAAGGCTTGGAGAATATTTTACTTGGCCCTGCCAAGGCTTGGAGGGTTGGTGGCTCGGCCCCGCCGAGATTCGGGGAATTTTATAGCTCGGCCCTGCCGAGGTTTGGAGAACTGGTAGCTCGGCCCTGCCGAGGTTCGGAGAATTTTATAGCTCGGCCCTGCCGAGGTTTGGAGAACTGGTAGCTCGGCCCTGCCGAGGTTCGGAGAATTTTATAGCTCGGCCCTGCCGAGGTTTGGAGAACTGGTAGCTCGGCCCTGTCGAGGTTCGAAGAATTTCATAGCTCGGCCCTGCCGAGGTTCGGAGATTATCGTAGCTCGGAGGGAGCGATTCAGCTGCCGTTGCAGGCCATAGCGTTAGGCCCACATGGCGCTTAATAAAAGGGGGCGCCCGAGCGGAACGGGCGGCATGTTGTCACGCATTTATTGGCGATGCTACTCTTTCCGAGGGGGCGAGTTATCGGTCGAGCGGCGGACTTCCACGTTTTCCGAGAAAAGGGGGCAGTGTTAAGCGGCTCGGGGAAGCGCCAAATGTATTTAATGCAGGGGGTGACAGATTGGAAAGAGTTCGCCTGGGGAACCTCCGAACAATCTGTTCGCGCTTATCGATCTTACTCGGGATATGGCGCGACTCTTCGGATTCCTCATGCATTAGAATGGTGACACGTGGCAAACTCTCATGGATCGGCGTTCGCGGCGCGGCCGATCGGGATACCTTCCTGGCGGGTATAAATATGACCGAGGGGGATTGGTTTCAGCCAACCCTCGGTCTGAGCTCCGAAAAAGAATGGCCTCTCCAGCGCGATCGCCAAGTGATTCGTATTCCTCGGTCAGCGGCCCGCCGTACTCGGAGGGGAGGAGTACCTCCGTTACCGTCGATGGGCTGACCCTCGCATCGGGCCTTGCAATCAATGAGCAGCTCGCGAGGACCGCCGAAGAACTCTTGGATGTCTCGGTCCGGGAGGCGGAAACCTTACGCCGGATAATGGACCGGCAAGAGGAGGAGATCGTGTCCCTCCGTCAGCAGGTGGCCGACCTGGCGGGGCATCTGGAGGAGCTACTGGCCTCCGGGGGTGACTGACTCCAGGGCCTCTGCCCGCTCCCGTTTTTGCTTTTGTTTTTCCGTGTCTCTTTTTGTGCCTCGCAGTAGCTCCTTCTCGTTTAAATGGAAAATAGACCCGCTTTCAGGAATTTCTTTCTTCTTTGAGAATGATTACCTTGATACGCTCGATAGACTTGGGTGTCGGTCTGGTCCCATCGCCCTGCGTATTAATCGTAGATATTTCGAATGACGAGTTATAGGGGGGTCGCCCAAAGGTTTTCTACTGCTAGGGAGAATTTCCCAGCCCAGCCTGGGGCCCTTGGCCGGTTATGTGAGGCTTTATAGCCTCTTGGGGGAATTCTGCCGATGGTGGCATTTTTTCGCATGCCGATGGTTTTCGTTTAGCGCCCGTTTTCAAACCGGGCGAAGTCCCTTGGGGGACTGTCTGGGGGGCCGTTCGGCTTTGGTCGAGGCTTGTAGGTTTAGACCTTTCGCTGGGGTCTTAGCCCGAATGGTTTCTACCTTGCCTCGTCATGGCTCGGGGGATTTATCGCTCGGCCCCGCCGAGGTTCGGGGAAACATTTTACTTGGTCCTGCCAAGGTTCGGAGATTTCGTTGCTCGGCCCAGCCGAGGCTCGGAGATTTTGTTTCACTTGGCCCTGCCAAGGTTCGGAGACTTTGTTTTACTTGGCCCTGCCAAGGTTCGGAGATTTGTTGCTCGGCCCAGCCGAGGTTCGGAGACTTTGTTTTACTTGGCCCTGCCAAGGTTCGGAGACTTTGTTTTACTTGGCCCTGCCAAGGTTCGGAGATTTGTTGCTCGGCCCAGCTGAGGTTCGGAGATTTGTTGCTCGGCCCAGCCGAGGTTCGGAGACTTTGTTTTACTTGGCCCTGCCAAGGTTCGGAGACTTTGTTTTACTTGGCCCTGCCAAGGTTCGGAGATTTGTTGCTCGGCCCAGCCGAGGTTCGGAGATTTTGTTTTACTTGGCCCTGCCAAGGTTCGGAGACTTTGTTTTACTTGGCCCTGCCAAGGTTCGGAGATTTGTTGCTCGGCCCAGCCGAGGTTCGGAGATTTGTTGCTCGGCCCAGCCGAGGTTCGGAGACTTTGTTTTACTTGGCCCTGCCAAGGTTCGGAGACTTTGTTTTACTTGGCCCTGCCAAGGTTCGGAGATTTGTTGCTCGGCCCAGCCGAGGTTCGGAGATTTTGTTTTACTTGGCCCTGCCAAGGTTCGGAGACTTTGTTTTACTTGGCCCTGCCAAGGTTCGGAGATTTTGTTTTACTTGGCCCTGCCAAGGTTCGGAGACTTTGTTTTACTTGGCCCTGCCAAGGTTCGGAGATTTGTTGCTCGGCCCAGCCGAGGTTCGGAGACTTTGTTTTACTTGGCCCTGCCAAGGTTCGGAGACTTTGTTTTACTTGGCCCTGCCAAGGTTTGGAGATTTGTTGCTCGGCCCAGCCGAGGTTCGACTTTGTTTTACTTGGCCCTGCCAAGGTTCGGAGACTTTGTTTTACTTGGCCCTGCCAAGGTTCGGAGACTTTGTTTTACTTGGCCCTGCCAAGGTTCGGAGACTTGTTGCTCGGCCCAGCCGAGGTTCGGAGACTTTGTTTTACTTGGCCCTGCCAAGGTTCGGAGACTTTGTTTTACTTGGCCCTGCCAAGGTTCGGAGATTTGTTGCTCGGCCCAGCCGAGGTTCGGAGACTTTGTTTTACTTGGCCCTGCCAAGGTTCGGAGACTTTGTTTTACTGGGCCCTGCCAAGGTTCGGAGATTTGTTGCTCGGCCCAGCCGAGGTTCGGAGATTTGTTGCTCGGCCCAGCCGAGGTTCGGAGACTTTGTTTTACTTGGCCCTGCCAAGGTTCGGAGACTTGTTGCTCGGCCAGCCGAAGTTCAGAGATTGTTGCTCGGCCCAGCCGAGGTTCGGAGATTTGTTTTACTTGGCCCTGCCAAGGTTCGGAGATTTCCTGTCCAGGCATATAACTCGGTTGTACCGAGGATTGGTAAGCAGCATCTATTTCCTTTTATGATTTATGGCAATATGGTGCATAATCGATTCACACAGCAAGTTGCGGGAAAATAGATAACTGACGAAGCATAAGGGACGTACCCTATTGATAGTATCTGCGGAGGTTGTCCGAGTTCCACGTTCGGGGGATGGATTTCCCATCAAGATCCTGCAGCTTGTAGGCTCCGGCCCAATGATCTCCGTGATTTGGTACGGACCCTCCCAGTTCGGCGCCAGCTTTCCTTGCTCCAGTGGTTTGGATACAGAAGCTTTTCGGAGGACGAGGTCGCCGGGTAGGAAGGTTTTCCCCTTGACCCTGGAGGCATGGTACCGAGCCACCCTCTGTTGATAAGCAGCTGTCCTGATTCGGGCTTTTTCTCTGACCTCCTCTACCAAGTCGAGGTTGGTGCGGAGTTGCTCGTTGCTGGCTTCCTCTGAATAACTCTCCACCCGCAAAGATGGGAGGCCTATTTCCATAGGGATGACGGCCTCCGTACCAAAAGCCATTCGAAATGGAGTCTCGCCCGTCGGAATCCTCGGGGTGGTGCGATAGGCCCATAAGACATGGTGTAGCTCATCCGCCCACCTGCCTTGGGCTCTGGAGAGGCGAGCTTTGATTCCTTGGAGGAGAGTCCTGTTGGTCACTTTGGCCGCTCCGTTGGCTTGTGGGTGCCCGACCGAAGTAAGGTGGTGACGGATTCCGTGTTCCTCGCAGAATTGGCGGAACTTGGAATTGTCGAACTGCTTACCGTTATCGGTGATTATGGTGTGGGGGAGGCCGAACCGGCAGACGATGGACCTCCATACAAAGTCTCTGGCCCGTGCTTCGGTGATTTGCGCAACTGCTTCCGCTTCAACCCACTTGGTGAAGTAGTCAATGGCAACAAATAAGAATTTTCGCTGTCCCGTTGCAAGCGGGAATGGGCCGAGGATGTCCATCCCCCACTTGGCAAAGGGCCAGGCGAGGATATAGAGACTAGCTCGGCGGAAGGGAGCCTCTGGATGCTTGAATGTCTCTGGCAGGCGTCACAGGCTCGACTAGGTCGTCCGCGTCTTTCTGCATGGTCGGCCAGTAATAGCCTTGCCGTAGCACCTTGTGGCATAGGGACCGGCTCCCCAGATGGTTGCCGCAAATCCCTTCATGTACCTCTCGTAGAGCATAGTTTGCCTCGGATGGGCGGAGGCATCTGAGCAGCGGCATAGAAAAAGACCGCTTGTAAAGTTGGCTGTCAATCAATACATAGTGGGTCGCCTGCAGCTTCAATTTCCTGGCCTCTCTCCGGTCGGATGGGAGCGACCCTTCTCTGAGATAGTTGAGGATAGGGTCGAACCAGGATGGTTCAGCCTCGATTTGCATTACCCGATCGGCTTCCATGATACTCGGCTTTTCCAGAGTCTCCAGATGGAATCTTTGTTCAGCATCCATCGTCTCCGCGGTTGCCAATCGGGAGAGTAGGTCGGCACGGGCGTTTTCCGATCTAGGAATTTGAACAATTTCAAACTCGGCAAAATGGGGAAGTAGGCCGCGCACCTCTTGGAGATATCGGATCATGTTGGGTTCTCGGGCTTCAAACTCTCCCCGCACATGGCCGGCCACCAGCTGAGAGTCGGTGAAGGCGTTAAGCTTTTCCACCTTCAGGTTGCGGGCGATCCGGAGACCAGCTAACAGGGCCTCATACTCGGCTTCGTTGTTGGAAGCCGGGAAGGAGAATCGGACGCCGTATTCGAAGATCATTCCCTCTGGGCTGGTGAGAACTAGACCCGCACCGGAGTGATGGGCATTGGACGACCCATCGACGTGAAGGAGCCACCGAGCTTCAGGCTTTGGTCCTTCGGGACTTTCTGGGGTAGAGCCGTCTTCTGGGATGGTACACTCGAGGAGGAAATCGGCCAGCACCTGGGCTTTGATGGCCGGGCGAGGTTGAAAATGTATGTCATGCTCGCTTAGTTCGACGGCCCATTTGGTCATCCTCCCCGATGTTTCTGGACGGTGGACCACCGCCTTGATGGGTTGATCGGTGAGGACCGTCACTGAATGTGCTTGAAAATAAGGTCGTAGCTTCCGGACTGAGGTGATCAAAGCCAGCACTATCTTCTCGATCCTGGTGTACCTCGTCTCCGCATCGCGGAGCAGCCTACTCACATAGTAGATCGGCCTCTGGATTTTGCTTTCTTCTTTGACTAGCACTGAGCAAACTGCGCCCTCCGAGACGGCCAGGTACAGAAATAGGGTCTCTCCTGGGATCGGACTACTGAGAAGTGGAGGCGAGCCGAGGTACTTCTTGAGGTCTTGAAATGATTTCTGGCACTCAGGAGTCCACTGGAAATTTTTGGCCGATCGGAGAGTTTTGAAGAAGGGGAGGCATCTCTCGGCTGACCGAGCCACGAAGCGGTTAAGGGCCGCTATCCTCCCGGTTAAGCGCTGGACCTCCTTAATAGACGCTGGGGGCGCCATTCGTTGGAGAGCTTGAATCTTCTGAGGGTTAGCCTCAATACCCCGCTGGGAGACCATGAAGCCGAGGAATTTCCCGGAATTGACGCCGAAAGCACACTTGGTTGGGTTGAGCTTCATCCCATATTTGCGCAGTGTGGCAAAGCTCTCCGCGAGGTCCTCAACATGCCGCAGCGCTTCCTTGCTTTTGACCAGCATATCATCTACGTACACCTCCATGTTCCGGCCGATTTGCTCCTTGAACACCTTGTTGACCAGCCGTTGGTAGGTCGCTCCTGCATTTTTAAGACCGAAAGGCATGACTCGGTAACAGTAGGTACCTCGGTCGGTTATGAAGGCGGTCTTTTCTTCATCTTCGGGGGCCATCCGGATCTGATTGTAGCCCGAATAGGCATCCATGAACGACAGCATTTGGTGGCCTGAGGTGGCATCCACAAGCTGGTCTATCCGAGGGAGGGGGAAGCTATCCTTCGGGCATGCCTTGTTGAGGTCGGTGAAGTCGATGCAGATCCTCCATTTTCCATTCGACTTTTTCACCATGACGACATTTGACAGCCAGCTTGGGTAATTCACTTCTCGGACAAAATTGGCTTTGATAAGTTTGTCGACCTCCTCCTCAATGGCTTTTTGTCGTTCTGGGGCGAAGCTTCTCTTCTTCTGCTTAACAGGCCTGTGCATCTCGTCCACATTGAGACGATGGACGAGGACTTCGGGGTTAATCCCTGGCATGTCGGAGGCGGTCCAGGCGAAGATGTCCGCATTGCTTTGGAGGAACCTGATCAGCTCGCGACGAGGCTCTCCTTCGAGTAGCGACCCGATCCTTATGGTTCGGTCGGGCCGAGCTTCGTCTAGCGGTACTTCTTCCAGTTCTTCCGCCGGCTCTCCTCGTTGTTCGGCGAAGTCCTCACGAGCGTCTAGCCCGTCAACTTCGGGCATTCTGGACTGAAGGCTCGTGACGAAACATTGCCGAGCCATGGCTTGACTTCCCCGAACCACACCAACTCCTTGCTCGGTAGGGAACTTCATGGATAGATGCGGGACGGAGACTACCGCCTTGAGAGACATTAGACCCGGCCTGCCGAATATGGCGTTATATGGGGACCTGAGGTCGGTTACCAAGAAATCCGTCTGAACAATGGCTACAAGGGGCCAGGTTCCCGCGCGGACCGTCAGGGTGACGATTCCTTCTGGGACGATGACGTCGCCAGTGAATCCCATCAGGGTGGAATCCACGGCTCGAAGATTTTCCATGAGCAATTTCATCCTAGCAAACACACCGAGGTACAAAACGTTTACCGAACTTCCACTATCGACGAGGATCCGGCTTACATCATAGTTGTTCAAGTTAAGGGATACAACAAGTGCGTCATCGTGGGGAAGCTGTATCCCAAGAAGATCATCATCAGAAAAGGAAAGTTCGTCCGTGCGTGCCTTCTTTGGCACCGGCGCATCACCGTTGCCCCTGGAGCTCGATCCGCCGGCCTCCTCAATCATGTTGATACGGCCGACCACAGGCGGATTTGGTGGAGGAGGGAGTTGTGGGAGCTCGGGCTGGCGGTCACCTCCTTGTTGCTGCGGCTCGGGTGCTCTTCTGAACTGGTCCAACCGTCCCCGCCGAATCAGTCTCTCGATTTCGTTCTTCAGCTGCCAGCATTCTTCAGTGTCATGACCATGCTCCCTATGGTAGCGGCAGTACTTGGCGGGATCTCTTCGGGTCGGGTTCCCTCGGAGAGGTACTGGCCGGGGAAGTTGGCGCTCAATCTCCATAAGGATCTGCGCTCGGGGCACAGTCAGCAGAGTATAGCGATCGAATCACCTGGGAGGACTCCGGGAGCGATTCCTTGGCGGCAGCGGAGGGACTCTTGGACAGCGGGGCGGACTTGGCCGACGGACAGGGCGGTGTCTGTCGGGAGCTTTGGGCTCCTGCTTCTTTCTTGCTTGCTCAGCGCGGGCCACTCTCCGCGACTCCTCGACCCTGGCATACTTGTCTGCAAGGGCCATCATATCAGACAAACATGGGGGGTAGCTGACCTCCATCGCCAGATAGAAGTCGCTCTCCTTTGAAACTCCCCCAGCTAAGGCGGACATAGCCACCTCATGATTAAGGTGGTCCACCTCCAACATGGCCTTGTTGAAACGGCCAAGATAATTTCTCAAGGACTCCCCCTCTTTTGCTTGACTTCGGAGAGGGAGTCGGATCTCCGTCGGTGGCGGCGGCTGCTGACGAACTGGCCGATAAAAAGGTGGCTCAGCTCGTCGAATGAATCAATGGAACCCGGTTTCAAAGCGTTGAACCAGGTTCGGGCGGATCCTCTGAGGGTGGATGGGAAGGCTCGGCAGAGGATCGCATCAGATGCTCCGTGGAACATCATTATTGACCGGAAGCTGCTGAGATGGTCGTCGGATCAGTGGAGCCGTGATAAGGCTCGACGGTTGGCAGCTTAACGTGGGAGGGAATCACTTCCTCCATGATTCCCTTAGAGAAAGGGATGCCCTGCTCTGCTCTGGGCTGGGGCAGGTGGATCTGCTTGGCAGCGTCCAGCTCTGATGCATTTCTTGGATCTGACGGCGGATCTCCTCCTCACCGGCTAGAGGAGGGGCTGGGCGCGAGAACCGCAAGGATGGCGTCGAATCATGGTGAGACGTCGCCGGAGAGAGGGAGCGGGCTCGCCGAGATCTGGGAGGATCTCTATCGTAACCGGTTCGAGGGACCGGTTTGTCCCCCTTGGGGCGATGCGGGGGATCCGCTGGTTCATGCGGATCAGAGGAGGAGGTTGCCGGCGAAGAAGAAGTCGCCGCTTCTTTCTGGGGATGCGAAGCGGGAGGAGCCGTAAGGCGCTCCTGTACCAGGTGGGTAAGGGCCTGGACTTGCTGGACCAGTGTAGCGAACTGGTCCTGGGTCACCGGAATGGCAGGCGGTGATGGAGTCTCGACAGGTGGGGGTTGTGGCACTGCGGCGCCAGTCGGATCAGGCCTCTGGGAGGCAACCTGATCTTGGGCTTCAGAGGTTGCTCTCTTCCGGTTGGCCATCAGAGAGGTTCCCCTCCGGATTAAGATCCTTGTCTCCTTTCTTCAAGTTTTAACGGGACTTGAGGGCCCTTCCTCTAGCGCCAATCTGTTGCCGCTGAAATCCGTCCTCCGACTCGGGCGCGGTCGATCTCCGGGAAGAGGGGGTGCGACGGACTTGCAAAAGAAGCCCACACGCGGAGGGACGCTGGGGGTGGTCCTCCGCGGAAGGCCCTCCGACGCTCAAGTCAGTGGGGAAGGAATCAGCGATCAACCAGATAATGAGGAGGTGGATCTCTCCGGGAGACCTCTCCGGGGGCGGTCAATCGGAGGCTCCAAAGGGCAGGAGCGCCGACGAGCTCCCGTCGAGAGCAGGAGAGTGAGAGATGGGGGTGCAAGCGCGCAAGTGTGCGTACAGAGTCGCGTACCTGAGGGAATCTGCCAATCTGATATTTATAGACTGTCACCTGGAGACTTGAGCATCTTCTGGAAGGTTCTGGGGTTGTTACGATACGGGGGTAGATAGAATCAGGCCGTTGTGGGGCCGTTAGAATCCACGCCTTGTCTGTTAAGGGATCGACGGCTAGGAGAGCTCCTCGATGTCTTGGGATCTGGGTGAGTAGACCTGGGGCGGTTACAATAGGTCTTAGGCCACGTCTCAACATGATTCCTTGCCTAAGGAGCTGCTCGGGTAAGCTTAAGCTCTCCCGCGTCAGGTTCCGCGGAGGTAGACGTCAGGGCGTGGATCGCTGGGTAGAAGCGAGCTACGGAAGCCCGGAGGAGGCCGAGCTAGGGAAGCCCGGAGGAGGCCGAGCTACGGAAGCCCGGAGGAGGCCGAGCTAGGGAAGCCCGAAAGGGGCCGAGCTACGGAAGCTCGGAGGAGGCCGAGCTACGGAAGCCCGGAGGAGGCCGAGCTACGGAAGCCCAGAGGAGGCCGAGCTACGGAAGCCCGGGAGGAGGTCAGCCTTAGCCGCCTCGCACGGATATCAATGCAATGACGATTTTACCCCCAACAGTTCATATATTAGTTGAGCTAAAACTCATTAACATGTTATATCATGTCCTATATTATTATTTCTCGATATTCTTATACTGTTCTTGCAACCACTTTCGTATCATTACCTTGTGCTAGACTAAAAAATGTTCTAAAACTGTAACTATATGTATACATCCGCAATACCAAAAACATTAACTGCCAACTTTTTCACTCAACCAAACCCCAACGGGAGCAAATTTAAGACCAGAATTGTCCAATTATTTATAGCCATGATATCACCAACTTAAATTATAGTACGGTAAAATTGGTTGTTTGCGATTGCATGCATATTAACCATCACTTGCATAACTGCAGTTCAGGGTCAATTTAGCAACTGGTTAATATTCAGGAAAAAAAAAACTGGGGAAGTCTTAGATACAAGCAAGTAAAAACATAATAGTCCTGCTGTCCGAAAAAATCCTTTTCGTGATAAATTTCAGGGAGGAAAAAAAAGGGCAATACATTTTCCACAAAACCTACACTATGTCCAAAAGTCTCCCAGTTCCTGTCATGCTCCCGTGATAAAATCCATCAAAAGAAAGGTACTAAGCCAAAAAGCATCAAACAACGAGACTTAATTTACTACCAATCACTTCCGCATTTAGAGACAAATGATGTCGCATTAAGGCATTTAATTATACAAAGTGGTAAATTAAAAAGAAACCACTAAGGAAAGCCAAATTGAAACAAACCAGTTATAGAGGAAGCCCACTCGTCTCTAAACATAAACCCTGAAGCCCCGTCGGCAAGAATCCATGATGGCGCCGCTGCTCACCTCCACTTTCAAGCCTCTTACAGCTCCAGAATCAATCAAACTTATCTTGGTGGTGGCTTTCCACTATGCTTTCGGGATCCTTTCTCTGGCGAACTCCAGTAGCCCATCGAGCGAGCCCCTCGCTCTTCGGCTCCGCCGCGAACTCCTGCAGACCCGGTCGCACCTTCATCGACACCGATCCCTTGCCATCGAGGCCGACGAATGGGATCCGGCCCTCATTGAGGAACTCAAAGATGTGGATCCGGGAGCCAGCGGGGCCGGCGTCGATGACAAGGCCGAAGCCCTTGGGGCGCAGGACATCGAAGCAGGCAGATATGTGCATGGGCACGGCGGGCGACGACGAAGAGATAGACGAGGAAGGGGAGGGTGAGAAGGCCGGCGGCAAGGAGCCAACATCGCTCGCCGCGAGAGGGGAAGGGCGGTCGGAGAGAGGCCGGAGGGGTGGCGTAGTGCATCCGGGGGTGGCGCTGGGTCCGGTGGAGCGGGAAGTAGGGGGAAGACGATGAAGAAGAGAAGGTTTGTTTTGTTTGGAAGAACGCACTTGCTATATCCTCTCACATGGTCCAACAGTTGATGCAGTCGTAACCATCCAAAGGCATGAAACGATCGTCACTGTCTTCTCCCAGACCATGCAACATGCACCAGAACATTCGAAAAAAAAAAAAGCTTACCTGATGACGAGGACAAAACAGTTTAAACAGAGGAAGGAAGATGTGGGGTGGGGGGATTTATTAAGAAATTATTTATTTAATTAATTGATTTTGATGATTAACAAAAGTCATGAGTATATTCATTGTGTTTGTGATAAATTTGATAAGTGTTTCAGTGATTAAGATAGGTTATTTATCCAAATGATACTTAGAAATCAGTTTTGAATTGAATTTCAATGAAATTTATTTAAGTTCAGAACTTGGAGCCGATACCCTAACAGACTCGAGCCAACTCCAGAGTGTATCAGAACAGTTCTATATTTTTAGCATGGTTCGGAGTCAACACCTAATGTTCGGAGTCAACACCTAAATGTTCGGAGTTGACACCTAGAGTTTCGGAGGCGACACTTGAAGTTTTAGAGCCGACACATGGATTTCGGGAGCCGACTCTAACCTGAGTTACAAAGATTATATTTTTTGGAGCAATTCTTAGAGCTGACACCTCAGAATTGAGAGCCGACTCCAGTCAACAGGGAGTCGACACTTTGTAAAGTCGAGCCGACTCCATGACGGATTATTTTTTGCTATTTTTGGAAACCCGATTTGGAGCCGACTCCAACCTGTCAAGAACGATTTTCAAAAGTACCAGATCAGCTTCAACGGATCTATTTTCTCACCTACTCTTCAACGGATCTATTTTCTTGCGTGGAGAATCATCCAAGGTACTTTGTAACGGCTATTTTCTCACCTAATCTTGGATTAAGACTCTATATAAAGGGGGGATTCATTCGTTTGAAAAGAAGAACGAAAATATCAAGAAAAAGAGGAAAAATATCGAACAAATCGAGAGAAATCCCTACTGAAAAGGAGAGAGAAAAATCTCTGAGTTCAAGCCTATCAATCCAAGAGAAATTCAAAAGAAATCCTAAGCCCTAAAAGTTCAAAATCGGAGGATTCTCAAAGGAGAAAAGAAGAAGAGCAAAAGCCCGAGTTCCTCAACGTTCTCTGAAACAAATTTCTATCAAGAATCAGAGCTGAAGCTTGTTTCAACTATTCAAAAGAGAAGAGGAAAAGAAGAAAAACTCAAATCCACTTGGCTTCAATCAGGCTTTTCTAACCTTGTTTATTTACATTGCATATTTGCTCATTTAAGGAGTTGTTAATTGCTATAAACTTTATTTTGAATTGTTGCTTGCTAATTCAATCAGGGGAATTGAATTAGTTGAGGTAGTTTACCTCGGGGACAAGCTAAGTTTAGCTTGGGTTAAGTTTTTGTGCTGGTGAACCTATAAAAACCGGCTGGGTTCGTTGTGACCTCATGTACAACAACAAGTTAGAGTTGTGAGCTTGTAAAACAACTTAACTGTAATCATGGGATTATAGTGTGGACTCAAGAGTTGCTTGGGAGTGGACATAGGTGTGGGATACACCGAACCACTATAAATCTTTGTGTGTTTGTCATGCCTTTGTCTCTCTCTCTCTCTCATTTACATCGTTTACATTACTTACAATATCACTTCACTTGTGCACTTAATCCTTGTGAAATTGGTTTTAAGTTTTAATTATTAATTTTTTAAAGAACCCAATTTACCCCCCCTCTTGGGTTGCCATCTGGGCCAACAATTGGTATCAGAGCTTGTGCTCATTTCTAATTGATCTAACGATCAAGAGTTAAAGATCCGAATGGCAACACAAGCTGGTTCATCTTTTGCTGAAGGTCAATCCACTAATAGGCCAACTTTGTTTAATGGCTCTAATTGTTCATATTGGAAAGCAAGAATGAGGATTTTCATTCAAGCTTTAGATTATGAATTGTGGAGTGTCATTACAAATGGACCTAGCACACCCACACACATTGTAGATGGTTCAATAGTTCCTAAGCCCGAAAGGGATTGGAATGAGAACGATAGGAAAATGGCTCACCTTAATGCCAAAGCCATGAATGTTTTATATTGTTCTTTGGATTCAAATGAATTCAATAAATTTCTACTTGCATTTCAGCCAAAGAAATATGGGATAGATTAAAAGTTACCCATGAGGGTACTAACCAAGTAAAAGAATCCAAAATTAACATTCTAGTGCACAAATATGAATTGTTTAGCATGGAATAAACTGAATCAATCACATGCATGTACACTAGATTTAATGATATTGTTAATGGTTTGAAAAGTCTTGGTAAGACTTATACTAATTCTGAATTGGTGTGCAAAATTCTTAGATCTCTTCCAAGATCATGGGAAGCAAAAGTAACTACAATCTAAGAAGCCAAAGATTTGCATGCACTACCTTTGGAGGAGCTACTTGGATCTTTGATGACCCATGAATTGACAATGAAACAATATCAAGAGGAAGAAGTTAAGAAGAAAAGAACCATAGCACTCAAGGCTGCAGAACATGATAAGAGCAGCAGCGAGAAAGAAGAAAAAGATGATGAACAGCTCTCCTTGCAAAGAAGTTTAGGAAGTTTATGCAAAGAAGGAGACCCTTCCACAAAAGGAAATCATGAATTAAAATGGAAGGAGAAAAGGAAAAAGAAAGGGATAAAGAAAAAGAAAAAGAACCCTTGACATGTTATGAATGTAAAAAGCCGGGGCATTTTTGATATGAATGTCCTCAACTAAAGAAGGGTTACAAAAAGAAGAAGAATGCCTATGTTGCAACATGGAGTGATAGGGAAGAATCTTCATCCGAAGAATATCAAAAAGAGGTTACAAACATATGCTTCATGGCAAACGACAAAAATAAGATAAATTCCGAAACCCATGATGATTTTACATTTGATGAATTATATGATACTTTCAATGGGTTAATTAGTATTTTCAAGATTTTGGGAAATAAGAACAAATCATTGAAAACTGAAAACTTAGATCTTCTCAAAATGAACGATGAACTTATTTTTGAGATCAAAAGTTTGAAATCTGAAAATAAAAATATTTTAAAAGAAAAAATCAATTTTTAATGAAAATATTAATTTGAAGAAAGAAATTGATAAATATAAGAATATTGTTGATAAATTAACATATAGCTCAGAAAAACTAAATTTGCTTTTAAGTAATCAAAGAGCTGTAATTGATAAAGCAGGATTAGGATATAGACCTCACATGAAACAAAAATATGTCAACAATTTCTTTGTAAAGAAAAATGATATTTTATGTTATCATTGCAACAAAAGGGATCTAAATCATATGAATGCAATTTTAGAAAATCTAATGAGAATTAATGGTTAAAGAAAAGAAAATATGGGTTCCTAAAGGAACAATATTTATTGCGACTAACCATAAAGGACCCAAGAAAGCTTGGGTACCTAAACAAAAGATTTGATTATCTTGCAGGAGTGTCTTGGCCAAAGGATCAAAACAAAAGTGGTATCTTGATAGTGGCTGCTCAAGGCACATAACGGGTGACAAGGAGCAATTCATCACTATTGAAGATAAAAGAGAAGGAGTTGTTACTTTTGGAGATAATGGCAAAGGCCAAATTATGGGATTTGGTAAAATTCAAATAACTCCATCCATTTTTATAGAAAATGTTTTATATGTTGTTGGTTTAAAGCATAATCTAATTAGCATTAGCCAATTGTGTGATAAAGGTTTCAAAGTTTTATTTGAAGCTTCTATTTGCACTGTTTCTAATCCCATAGACAATAGCATTATATTTGTTGGAAATAGAAATGACAATGTATACTTAATTGATTTAGACAATTTGTCTACTAGTAATCATTGCTTAATTGCTGATAATGCTAAAGTAAATGAGATTGGATGGCTATGGCATCGTAGATTAGGTCATGCAAGCACACACCTAATTTCAAAATTAATTAGAATGGATTTAGTTAAAGGACTTCCAAAGTTAGATTTTGAAAACAATAGAATTTGTGATGCATGTCAATTTGAAAATAAACTAGAAATTCTTTCAAATCTAAAATATTGTTTCAACTACTAGGCCACTAGAGCTACTACACATGGACCTTTTTGGACCTACTAGAACCACTAGTCTAGGAGGAAAGAAATATGGTCTTGTGATAGTAGATGATTACTCTAGATCTACTTGGGTATTGTTTTTAGCTCACAAAGATGAGACTTTCTCGATATTTCTGAAATTCTTCAAGAAAGTCACAAATGAGAAAAACACTACCATAGTGTCTCTTAGAAGTGATCATGGAACAGAATTTGAAAATCATTATTTGAAAATTTCTGTATTGAAAATGGACATTCATCATAATTTTTCTACACCTAGAACACCACAACAAAATGGAGTAGTAGAAAAAAAATAGAACTTAGAAGACATGGCCCGTACCATGCTATGTGAAAGCCAACTCCCAAAGTATTTTTGGGCGGAAGCTATAACACAGCATGTTACATCCTTAATAGAGCTTTAATTAGACCAATCCTTAAGAAAACACCTTATGAATTATGGCATAATAGAAAACAACATTAGTTACTTTCATGCATTTGGTTGTAAATGTTTTATTCATAATAATGGTAAGGACAATCTTAGGAAATTTGATGCAAAATCTGATGAAGGAATATTCTTAGGATATTCCAACTAGTAAAGCTTATAGAGTATTTAATAAGAAAATTTAATTATGAAGAATCATTCATGTAGTTTTTGATGAGTCTTTAGCATCAAGTTCTGAAAAGATTGATGATGAGGAAGATACAAACATAATTGAAAAGATCTTAAAAAATTAATATGTTGTATCTTCAGATCATGAACAAGAAGCTAAAGATGATGATTCACCTAAGGACGATGTTATTGATACTATCATAATGATGTAGATCTACCAAGAGATTGGAGATATGCTTATAGTCATCCAAAGGAATTGATTATAGGTGATCCATCTCAAGGATAAGAACTAGATCATCATGAGAAATAATAATCATCTTGCATTTGTATCTCAAATTGAACCTAAAACTATTGAAGAAGCTGAAAAAGATAATAATTGGATGTTAGCTATGCAAGAAGAATTAAATCAATTTACTAGAAATAATGTATGGACCTTAGTTGAAAGACCTAAAAATCATTCTGTTATAGGATCAAAATGGGTTTTAGAAATAAATTAGATGAAAATGGCATAGTAATTAGAAACAAAGCTAGATTAGTTGCAAAAGGATATAATCAAGAAGAAGGTATTGATTTTGATGAAACTTTGCACCTGTAGCTAGATTAGAAGCATTAGGCTATTACTTGCATTTGCATGTCATATGAACATTAATTTATTTCAAATGGATGTTAAAAGTGCATTTTTAAATGGATTTATAAATGAAGAAGTTTATGTAGAACAACCACCAGGTTTTGAAGATCACGAATTTTCAAATCACGTTTTTAAATTGCACAAAGCTTTATATGGTTTGAAACAAGCACCTAGAGCTTGGTATGATAGTTAAGTAAATTTCTAATTGAAAATGATTTTACAAGAGGAAATGTTGATAAAACCTTATTTTTGAAAAGAAAAGATAAAGATTTACTTGTAGTACAAATATATGTAGATGATATTGTTTGGTGCTACTAACAATCTCTTTGTCAAGAATTTGCAAAGTTAATGCAGGGAGAATTCGAGATGAGCATGATGGGAGAACTCAACTTCTTCCTTGGACTCCAAATCAAACAAGCAAAGAGGGAATCTTTATCAACCAAACAAAGTACACAAGAGAAATTTCAAAAAGTTTGGTATGGAATCAATCAAACCCCTCGGAACACCAATGAGTCCTTCATGCAAGCTGGACAAAGATGAAGAAGGTAAAAAGGTTGATCAAAAATATTATCGAGGTATGATCGGATCCCTTCTTTATTTAACAGCAAGTAGACCAGATATCATGTTTGCAGTATGTTTATGTGCTAGATTTCAATCTGAACCTAAAGAATCACTTAATTGCTGTTAAAAGAATACTTAGATATCTAAATGGAACTAAAAATGTAGGTTTATGGTATTCTAGAGACTCAACATTAAATCTGATTGCATATTCTGATTCTGATTATGCTGGATGTAAATTAGATAGAAAAAGCACAAGTGGTGCATGCCAATTTTTAGGAAGTAACTTAATCTCATGGTTTAGCAAAAAGCAAAATTTGGTTGCATTATCAACTGCTGAAGCTGAATATTGCAGCTGGAAGTTGCTGTGCTCAAATCCTATGGATTAAGCGACAACTTGAAGACTATGGTATCACACTTGATAAAACACCATAAGATGTGATAACACAAGTGCAATCAATTTAACTAAAAATCCAATTCAACACTCAAGAACTAAACACATTGAAATTAGATATCATTTTATAAGAGAACATGTAGCTAATAATGAAATTTGTCTTGATTATGTTTGTACTGAAGAACAATTAGCTGACATATTTACAAAACCCCTAAGTGAAGAAAGATTTTGTTATCTTAGAGGAGAATTAGGAGTTTGTGATCTATTGGAATGATTTTTAAATCTCCTAGGATGATTATCTAGAATTCAATCATTTTTCCTAATTTTCTTGTGATTTTAAGAAAAATTTATCTAGATATTTGAACCCCTTGATTCATCACATTCCAAAGTTGATTTATCCAAAATTTGATAACAATCCGGACAAGTTTCAGATTCTTTGAAACTCTTATTTTTTCACTGAAACTGTCTTGGAGCCGACACCATAGTTATTGGAGTTGACTCCAGTTTTGTCTGAGATTTTGAAGCCGACACCTATCTTTTCAGAGTCGACTCCACTTCGGGTGCTGACTGTGTTAGCGACCTGGAGCCGACACCTCGCTTTGCGGGAGTCAACTAAGTGGTCTCAAATTGACTATTTTAGGGCAGAGTCGACATCTATTCGGCCCTATTCTATTCGAAACTCTTCCAAAACTCTCTCAAAATCTTCCAAAACCCAGAATCTTTCTAATCCATCAATCCCTAGCAATCTATGGCACCTAAGCATCGAGGTTCGGTATTTGGAGCGCCGATGACAATAGGGAAGAGGACTGTGAGGCGTCCGACTTGTCAGCCTTCGCCCAGTTCAAGTTCTACATCTTCGTCCTCCACTCCAAGTGCCATACCAGGTCCTTTTTCTCCATAGGTAGATCTTTTAGCAGGAAGGGTTATAACTACGGATAGAAAAGTGGACTTTGGATTCTTTGAAGATGAGGGTTTCTCTCTTGGTAGGCAGATTAAAGAAATGGGACTAGAGAAGATATGTTCATTAGATGTTCCTCCTTATTCCGCTCTTGTTAAGGATTTATATCTCAACTTGTCTAGAGGAGACGATGGGATTGTCAGTCATGTAAGAGGTACTAGAATCCACCTTACTTCTGAAATTTTGGGAAGTTTGTTAGAAATTCCTATGATTGGACCTATTGCCAATATCCACAGTGAAAGAGGTGAGGCATTGTCAAGGATGCTTGGTAGGGAAGTACAGAATTTGAAGAGGTTAGGGCTAATTAGTTGCCCCTTGAGTTAAGATTGTTACATAATATCTGTAGCAGGATCTTATTTCCCAAAATCGGTCGTTTTGAGTATGTATCTGAAAGAGATGTTGTAGTTATGGATAGTATATTGATCGGCCAGCCAATAAACTTACCTGGAATGATGATTTGGTATATGGCTGAGGCATGCAGTAAGAAGAGGTCAACACTTCCATATGGAATGATTCTACTATGGTTTTTCAGAGCCAAGGTGTGAGCATATTGGATAATGAGTCTTTAAAGAGCCTGAGACACACTGATTATTATAATAAGGCTACTCTGCATCGGATGGGATTCGTGAAGGTTAATGGAAATTGGGAAAGGAAGGGACACCTGGAGGACAGGGCAGCTGATACTGGAGCTACTGCACCATCAGAGGTTGGACCATCCATGAGGCATCCTTCACCTGAGCCCAGCAGCTCATCACTAGCACCAGCACCATCAGCACCTGCATCTGTTCCTGTTTCTACTTCTGGATTTTCTGATGCTCAGTTGGTACAGTTAAAAGAGCTCTTTGCTAGTCATGAGGAAAAGATGAAAGTTGAATTTGATAATAGACTCATGAATATAATAGAGTTGTATTACTCCTTGGAAGATAAAGTAAACAGAATTGAATCATCCTTTGGAACTTCTTCTGAGGCCTTGAAATGTGATTTAATGCATATTTTTGAGAAGATCAAGGACATTGGAGGAGATTCTGAAACATATTCAAAGTGTAATGTGGAGATACAAAAAAAAATTACTGCTTTTATTGACAGTAGATTAAAAGACTTTATGAAGATACAAAAGGATGGAATGGAGAAATTTTTAGAAGAACTTAATAGACTTCTTAGATTTTCTTAGATTTTGATACTTTTTGATGTTACTAGTTTTGATGTTTAACTTACATTTTGATGTAATTAGGACTTTTGATGTAATTGAATGATATTCAGTTTGATGTTTTGTTGAAATGATGTTCAGTTTGCATTTTGATAGTTTATTATAGTTGAATGATGTAATGAAACAATTATGTAATGAACATTTTGATACTTAATGAATATCATATTTGATCTTTGAAGCATTGAATTTTAATGAATGAATTTCTTAATTCTGGCGTTTGATGTTAATTTAAGCCTTAATGCACCTTCTAAACCTTTTTGTTGATTACAAAAAAGGGGGAGAAAGGTTGTTTAGGTATATGCATTATGTATATGCATGCAAAAGGGAGAAAGGATATTAAGCTATAAGAAAATGGCACTTACTTGAATATGCATGTTAAATGACAATTAATAACAAATGGCATTAAGATATGCATACCATTTCAATGAACTTAACATATGCATCAACATAAGGGGAGCTACCTCATTAAGGGGGAGCTTAACCTTAATTTTAAAATGTTTTGACAATTATGCATTGATTGATTATGCATATACTCAATGTTTTTATCATCATCAAAAAGGGGAGATTGTTAGAGAAATTATGGAGAAATTATTTACCTAATTAATTAATTTTGATGATTAACAAAATCCATGAGTATATTCATTATGTTTCTGATAAATTTGATAAGTGTTTCAGGGATTAAGATCGGTTATTTATCCAAATGATACTTAGAAATCAGTTTTGAATTGAATTTCAATGGAATTTATTTAAGTTCAGAACTTGGAGCCGATACCCTAACAGACTCGAGTCGACTCCAGAGCGTATCAGAACAGTTCTATATTTTTGGCACGGTTCGGAGTCGACACTAGAGTTTCGGAGCCGACACCTAAAGTTTCGGAGCCGACACATGGATTTCGGGAGCCGACTCTAACATGAGTTACAAAGACTATGTTTTTCGGAGCAATTCTTGAAGCCAACACCTCAGAATCGGGAGCCGACTTCAGTCAGCAGAGAGTCGACACTTTGTAAAGTCGGAGCTGACTCCACGACAGATTATTTTTTGCTATTTTTGGAAACCCGATCTGGAGCCGATACATAAAAAGTTGGAGCCGACTCCAAACTATCAAGGATGATTTTCAAAAGTGCCAGATCAGCTTCAACAAATATATTTTCTCACCTACTCTTCAACGGATCTATTTTCTTGCGTAGAGAATCATCCAAGGTACTTTGTAACGACTATTTTCTCACCTAATCTCGGATTAAGACTCTATATAAAGGGGGGATTCATCCGTTTGAAAAGAAGAACGAAAATATCAAGAAAAAGAGGAAAAATACAAAAAAATTGAGAGAAATCCCTAGTGAAAAAGAGAGAGAAAAATCTATGAGTCCAAGCCTATCAATCCAAGAGAGATTTAAGAGAAATCCTAAGCCCTAAAAGTTTAAAATCGGAGGATTCTCAAAGGAGAAAAGAAGAAGAGCAAAAGCCCTAGTTCCTCAACGTTCTCTGAAACAAATTTCTGTCAAGAATCAGAGCTGAAACTTGATTCAACTATTCAAAAGAGAAGAGGAAAAGAAGAAAAGCTCAAATCCACTTGGCTTCAATCAAGCTTTTCTAACCTTGTTTATTTACATTGCATATTTGCTCATTTAAGGAGCTGTTAATTGCTATAAACTTTATTTTGAATTATTGCTTGCTAATTCAATCAGGGGGATTGAATTAGTTGAGGTAGTTTACCTCGGGGACAAGCTAAGTTTAGCTTAGGTTAAGGTTTTGTGCTGGTGAACCTGTGAAACCAGCTGGGTTCGTTGTGACCTCATGTAAAACAACAAGTTAGAGTTGTGAGCTTGTAAAATAACTCAACTGTAATCATGGGATTATAGTGTGGACTCAAGAGTTGCTTGGGAGTCGACATAGGTGTGGGATACACCGAACCACTATAAATCTTTGTGTGTTTGTCATGCCTTTGTCTCTCTCTCTCATTTACATTGTGTACATTACTTACAGCATCACTTCACTTGTGCACTTAATCCTTATGAAATTGGTTTTAAGTTTTAATTGTTAATTTTTTAAAGAACCCAATTCACCCCCCCTCTTGGATTGCCATTTGGGCCAACAATTGGTATCAGAGCTTGTGCTCATTTCTAGTTGATCTAACGATCAAGAGTTAAAGATCCAAATGGCAACACAAGCTGGTTCATCTTTTGCTGAAGGTCAATCCACTAATAAGCCAACTTTGTTTAATGGCTCTAATTATTCATATTGGAAAGCAAGAATGAGGATTTTCATTCAAGCTTTAGATTATGAATTATGGAGTGTCATTACAAATGGACCTAGCACACCCACACACATTGTAGATGGTTCAATAGTTCCTAAGCCCGAAAGGGATTGGAATGAGAATGATAGGAAAATGGCTTAGCTTAATGCCAAAGCCATGAATGTTTTATATTGTTCTTTGGATGCAAATGAATTCGACATAATTTCTACTTGCATTTCAGCCAAAGAAATATGGGATAGATTAGAAGTTACCCATGAGGGTACTAACCAAGTAAAAGAATCCAAAATTAACATTCTAGTGCACAAATATGAATTGTTTAGCATGGAACAAACTGAATCAATCACATGCATGTACACTAGATTTAAAGATATTGTTAATGGTTTGAAAAGTTTTGGTAAAACTTATACTAATTCTGAATTGGTGCGCAAAATTCTTAGATCTCTTCCAAGATCATGGGAAGCAAAAGTAACTGCAATCCAAGAAGCCAAAGATTTGCATGCACTACCTTTGGAGGAGCTACTTGGATCCTTGATGACCCATGAATTGACAATGAAACAACATTAAGAGGAAGAAGTTAAGAAGAAAAGAACCATAGCACTCAAGGCTGCAGAACATGATAAGAGCAGTAGCAAGGAAGAAGAAGAAGATGATGAAACAGCTCTCCTTGCAAAAAAGTTTAGGAAGTTTATACAAAGAAGGATACCCTTCTACAAAAGGAAATCAGGAATTAAAATGGAAGGAGAAAAGGAAAAAGAAAGGGATAAAGATAAAGAAAAAGAATCCTTGACATATTATGAATGTAAAAAGCCGGGCATTTTCGATCTGAATGTCCTCAACTAAAGAAGGGTTACAAAAAGAAGAAGAAGAAGGCCTATGTTGCAACATGGAGTGATAGTAAAGAATCTTCATCCGAAGAATATCAAAAAGAGGTTGCAAACATATGCTTCATAGCAAACGACGAAAATAAGGTAAATTCCGAAACCCATGATGATATTACATTTGATGAATTATATGATGCTTCTAATGAGTTAATTAGTGATTTTAAGATTTTGAGAAACAAGAACAAATTATTGAAAACTGAAAACTTAGATCTTCTCAATATGAAAGATGAACTTATTTTTGAGATCAAAAGTTTGAAATCTGAAAATGAAAATATTTTAAAAGAAAAGGAATCAATTTTTAATGAAAATATTAATTTGAAGAAAGAAATTGATAATATAAGAATATTATTGATAAATTAACATATAGCTCAGAAAAACTAAATTTGCTTTTAAGTAATGAAAGAGTTGTAATTGATAAAACGAATATCCGTAACCATATCTTAAAAATAAAAAAAAAATCAGTTTTCATATCCAATTAACTTTTGGATTAGATATCCAGATCCATATAATTAAATTATAAAATAAATATCTGATATAATTCGAATACAGATATAGATACGGTTAAAATTTATCCAATCTGTTTTCAATTTGACCATCAAATCACAAGCTTTCCAACATGGGAATCTAGTATGGGATATAAATTAGAATCAAATCGAGCCCGTGGTTGGCCAATGGGCCAGAACGACCCACTTATCGGTCCATAAGCGGCCAATGTTCTAACTTCCATATCTGATTTGATCTTTTTATTTTTTTAAATATTATTTAAATAAAATAAATTATATATGTTTTTATTGAAAGATGGATAAGTATAATCCCATTATCTTCTTTCTTTCTGAGTAACCTACTAAGCTTCTTCGTCTTCCAACTATTCAAAAAAACAAAAAACAAAATCCTTCGCCCTTTTATCTTCAAATTTTTTCCCCTTCTTTTACCTTCAATCTTCTAGCTTTATATCAGCATCATTCCTTTCGACGATTATTTGTAATATTACCTTCGATTTTTTTCAAAATTTTAATTATTTTAATAAGCTTCAATACAAATGCCAGTCCTTCCGAAGAGAGGCGTGTGCCTCCCCAATAGCTAGCTGCGTATATTTGACGAACACACTTGCGTAACTATATCAGATGATCTGGGCCATTCATACTAGATCAAACAGTCACGTCCCCATGCATGCGCCCAAGTCCTTATAAATGGGTAGGCCCCAACCCTAGATTACCCCTCTTTCGCCGAGCTCGCGACCTCTCCTCGTTTGCTCGACGCCTCCCCGTCTCTCTCTGTGCCATGCTGTCAGCCTCGCCTCCACGACTTATCACGTGATAAGGTCTCGATTTCTTCTTTGCTTGGAAATCTTCGATCTTTCTTCCGTTTTTGTTTGTCAATCCCGTCGCTTTCTTTGGTTTGGATCGACGTGATTTTATGATCTGTTATTTTTATGTTGAAGAGCTTTGATTTTATTGGTCAATCTCAGTTCTCATGGTTAACATGTTATCGTTCTGAGATCTTGCGATTAGATACATAAGTTTGTTTTTTAGTCACAGTAACTTTTGTATCGGGTTTGGTGCATGAGTAATTAATGATCGGCTAGTTGGTATCATGTGATGTTTTGGTGTCGATGAGTGGAAAATTTGATTTTTTTTTTTTTTGTGGGTCCGTGGACTGATCTATGGAATTTGTCATACGATCATTGTTGGTTTTGTTGTCTCTTTGTTTTGATGTGGTTTTTCAAATATTTATGATGCTATTTTCTACATTTTTTTTGATTTAAAATATTTGATTGATTAGTTTTGTTGGACTGATAAGGTTATTTTTGTTAATCCTGCCGTTGTAGCTACATGAGAGATTATTGTCTTTTGTAAGGTGATTTATAGATGTAAATGTCAGGGTTTTTGTCTCGACCCATGCTGATATATAATATTGATCCAGATATTTTTGATTATATTATTGTGTTTTGTTAAGATTTTTATTTGGTTAATAGAGAGTAACATAAATGTGTGAAATAATTATGAATCTTATTTTTATTTTATCCAATTGAAAATTCTTCAGCCTTCTATCTTTAACTAGGATAACATTTTTTTGTGCTCCACGAAGTGGATGAGATTTTAGAAATCTTTTTCCAATTGAAAATTCTTCAGCCATTTATCTTGACTTAGGATAACATGTTTTGCAAAATATCTCCTTACGATACATAACTTGGTTTGCAAAATATCTCCTTACGTACATGATATATCAGATACATGTCTTTATAATTCTGGCTTTGAATTCGGCATGATATTATTTTGGAAACTCAAGGAAAATAGGTAGTTTTTTTTTTTCTCTTTCTTTTTCAAGATCCTCCTCCAACTTGATGGGTTGTTACATATGTGTGGTTAGATCCTAGGATCATAAAGGGTGTTTTATAGCCTTTTGAAGGGCATGGAATGTAGCATTTTGCCTTGCTTTTCTATAAAGAAAGATCAATAGAACCAATTAGAACAATAGAGGATGTCTTGATCAAATTTATCATTGCCTTTTTCCAAAACCAAATAGAAGATTCAATAGATGAAGTCTTGATCAAATTTATCATTTCCTTTTTCCAAGGAAAGAGGAGGGAGTACCCCCTTCTCCAAAAAAAAAAAAAACTTGAGGATCTGTGGTGAAAGGAGTTTCTTTCTTGTTGTGCCCTCCATAGCCTTGGGATGCTTTTTATTTTTAATTTCTCTGTTTTGTTACTAAATTATTTTCAGATGGCTATCTAAGTTAATCATTCAGTTTTTACTGGCTATACTTTAATTTTTTATGGCTTAACGTGTTTTGGTTTCTTGACAGCATTATCTGGAAGTATCAGTGTTATAAAATCTTGTACGTGCCTTTTTGGGGCAGTCTTATACGTTGCACATTATAGCTGATTTTATTTTCATGAGATATGGCTTGATGATATTGCTGTATTGAGAATTTAGGTCATTGTTTTGTTTGTGTTCTTGATTGAAAGTTTTGATTTAAACAGTAGAGGTAAGACCTTAGATTTGATTGGAAATGATAGAATGAAAGGATGAAATTAAAGGTGAATGCCATAATGTTTTATGTATATATATATAATAAAGGTGAATGTCATAATGTTTTATGTACATCATTAATAGTTTCTTTACTAGAGATCCTAGATTTAACAAATACTTTGAAGAAAGTTGTAGAGATGTTGAGTCGTGTTGAGGGTTTGAGGCCATGGTAGCAAGTCCCAAACCAAAACTACCTCATGTCTGTTGGCCTATGATTTGGTATCATCACGCTCATCAAAATACACTGCAGCTATAGTGTGATCTGGAAGAAGTCACAATCTTTGCCGAGTCCTATTTTGTGAAAACAGAGATTGACACTTCTTATCAATAAAAGAAAAGAGATGTTGACACTTGTTTTATCAAGGCTATTGTACCATGATGCCTTCCTCAAGGAAGAAAACCCACTCATCTTCCCACTGGTTTGGTGGTAGCTGGTTGAATAGAAATATGACAACAGTTTATGAAGATAAAAGATCTATGTGCAGCAATCAAAGTTCTGATTGAAATACATCAGTTTTGGTGCTTTCCTAGGACAGAGATTAACCTTAGTTTTTTCCAATCTGTGCAAAGTTTGCCAATATTTATCTAAAAGTTTCTATAGTCATCTCAGCTTTAAGGATGACAAAGTAGATGGCAAGGTCAAAATGTTATATTTCTATTTAGTATTTAGCTGCTTTTATTTTTATTATAGGTCTACATATCCCTAGGTCTTGCAATTTCACAGGAGTGGTAAGGGATGTAAACATTGAACTCATAGCATCCCAACTCATCATTGTCTAGGTTTTGCTTTTAAATCAATATATTTCAGTAATCTATGTCACTTTCTATTCAGTAAAAGTTATATGCATGGTTTTCTAGGCTTTTTCTACCTTTTATTGCATCTTTATTATCTGTCTTTTAATGTAATTTCTCAATCCAAATGCATACTTAATAAATAATGCATGGAATATCAAAGATTAAATACCTGAATTTCCTGAATTTTCTTTTCTTCTGACGGGAATTTGTAGCAACTTGTGTTAATGTTCTAGGGATGTGTTTGGGAGGCATCATATGGTATCTTTTGCTCAGTTGCATTTAAGATGCGTTTAAAATTCTAACCATCAGATGTGAGTTTGTTTTCTCATGTCAGTAAACCTTTATAAATAAATTAAACATTTATGATTGTTGTTGTTGTTGTTTATTGAGCATCTTTATCAATGCTTTGGCATTTTACACAATTGGAATGTTCTTTTTCCTTATGTTTTCTTGCAATCTGTTTCTAACTGTTCAATGTTAATTAGCTATTGGAGTACCATTTTGTTGTTAACATTTGCTGAAAATATTTTTCATTGTTATTACAGGAATTTTCTTGCACACCTGCACTTTACCTGGTGACATTAAAGTGTAGTCAAGATGGTATTCATGCTAAACCACTATTTTAATTGTAAATATATCATACATTTAAAATTTTACCATATTCTGATTGTTAATGAATATTGTTGACATATGCAGGTGAAGTTTACGGCAGAAGAGCTCCGCAGAATTATGGATTTCAAGCACAATATCCGTAACATGTCTGTCATTGCGCATGTTGATCATGGTATGATAATACTTTTCCCTGTTTTCTTTGTTTTCTAATTGTTCTGTCAGTCTTCTCAAAGTACAAAGTCTGAATGGATGAAAGCATGTGTTGACATGAATCTGCTATCAAATGTGCAGGAAAATCTACTCTTACAGACTCTCTTGTGGCAGCTGCTGGTATTATTGCACAAGAAGTGGCAGGAGATGTTCGTATGACTGATACACGCCAGGATGAAGCTGAACGTGGCATCACCATCAAGTCAACTGGGATCTCTCTTTATTATGAGATGTCTGATGAGTCATTAAAAAACTACAAGGGTGAAAGGAATGGAAACGAGTACTTGATCAACCTTATTGATTCACCTGGCATGTTGATTTCTCTTCTGAGGTTACTGCTGCTCTCCGTATAACTGATGGTGCATTGGTTGTGGTAGATTGTATAGAGGGTGTCTGTGTTCAGACTGAAACTGTCCTACGGCAGGCTCTTGGAGAAAGGATTAGGCCAGTTTTGACTGTCAACAAGATGGACCGGTGCTTCCTTGAGCTCCAAGTTGAGGGAGAGGAAGCCTACCAGACCTTCCAACGTGTGATTGAAAATGCCAATGTGATCATGGCCACATATGAAGATCCTCTTCTTGGTGACTGCCAAGTTTATCCAGAGAAAGGAACTGTAGCCTTTTCTGCTGGTTTGCATGGTTGGGCTTTCACTCTGACTAATTTTGCCAAGATGTATGCATCTAAATTTGGAGTTGATGAGGCAAAAATGATGGAGAGACTCTGGGGGGAGAATTACTTTGACCCTGCCACAAAGAAATGGACTTCCAGGAACACAGGCTCCCCTACTTGCAAGAGAGGATTTGTTCAGTTTTGCTATGAGCCTATCAAACAAATTATAAGCACATGCATGAACGATCAGAAGGACAAATTGTGGCCCATGTTACAGAAGCTAGGCGTCTCGATGAAGACCGAGGAGAAAGAATTGATGGGGAAAGCACTGATGAAACGTGTGATGCAGACCTGGCTGCCAGCAAGCAGTGCCCTTCTTGAAATGATGATCTTTCACCTTCCTTCTCCATCTAAGGCTCAGAAATACCGTGTGGAGAATTTATATGAAGGCCCACTTGATGACATATATGCAAATGCTATCAGGAACTGTGATCCTGAGGGGCCTCTGATGCTTTATGTCTCAAAGATGATTCCAGCATCAGATAAGGGTAGGTTCTTTGCCTTTGGTCGGGTCTTCTCTGGGAGAGTAAGCACAGGCTTGAAGGTTAGGATAATGGGGCCTAATTATGTTCCTGGTGAGAAGAAGGATCTGTATGTTAAGAGCGTCCAGCGAACTGTTATTTGGATGGGTAAGAAGCAAGAATCGGTGGAGGATGTTCCTTGTGGAAACACTGTTGCTATGGTTGGACTGGATCAGTTCATAACAAAGAATGCAACTCTGACCAATGAGAAGGAAGTGGATGCTCATCCAATTAGGGCAATGAAATTCTCAGTTTCACCTGTTGTTCGTGTTGCTGTGCAATGTAAGGTTGCCTCTGACCTTCCAAAGCTTGTTGAGGGTTTGAAACGTCTTGCCAAATCGATCCTATGGTGGTGTGTACAATTGAGGAATCTGGTGAACACATCATTGCTGGAGCTGGAGAGCTGCACCTTGAGATCTGCTTGAAGGACCTGCAAGAAGACTTTATGGGTGGTGCTGAGATTATTAAGTCTGATCCTGTTGTGTCTTTCCGTGAAACTGTTCTTGAGAAGTCTTGTCGTACAGTGATGAGCAAGTCTCCTAACAAGCACAACCGCTTGTATATGGAGGCCCGACCCTTGGAGGAGGGGCTTGCTGAGGCTATTGATGATGGGCGTATTGGCCCCAGGGATGATCCCAAAGCCCGTGCCAAGATCCTATCTGAAGAGTTTGGCTGGGATAAAGATCTTGCAAAGAAGATCTGGTGCTTTGGGCCTGAAACCACTGGTCCTAACATGGTTGTTGACATGTGTAAGGAGTTCAGTATCTGAATGAAATAAAGGACTCGTGGTGGCTGGGTTCCAATGGGCTTCGAAGGAAGGTCCATTAGCCGATGAAAATATGCGAGGCATATGCTTTGAAGTCTGTGATGTTGTTCTCCATGCTGATGCCATTCACCGAGGTGGTGGTCAGATTATTCCAACCGCAAGGAGGGTTATATATGCATCCCAGCTGACTGCCAAACCCAGGCTTTTGGAACCAGTTTATCTTGTTGAAATTCAGACACCAGAACAGGCACTTGGAGGCATATATGCGGTTCTTAACCAAAAGAGAGGACATGTCTTTGAGGAGATGCAGAGGCCAGGCACTCCACTGTATAACGTCAAAGCTTACCTGCCTGTCATCGAGTCTTTTGGATTCTCCAGCACACTGAGGGCTGCAACTTCTGGTCAGGCATTCCCACAGTGTGTCTTTGATCATTGGGATATGATGGCTGCTGACCCTATGGAGGCCGGTTCTCAGGCTGCAAATCTGGTCGCTGACATTCGCAAGAGGAAGGGTCTAAAGCAACAGATTACCCCACTCTCTGAGTACGAGGACAAGCTATAAGGAAACCAATGCTAGAACATTTTTTGGTGGTTGGACTATCTTTTTTCCTTTTTTTTTTTTCTTCTGAAATGCTTTCTTTGACATCATATTTTTAGTAATTGAGTTGCATCCAGGTAGGTGTGAACTAGGTTTGCAATTTTTTGGTCAGAAGACTTATATAGATGGTCTAAGACCACATTCTGTTCCGGTACTAATTTAGTTTATTCATTTTACATTATTGGAAATTTGGAGATTAACTATTATCGTATTTATTTTATGTATTTTTAGATTGTGCATTCATCTTCGTTTTTGCAATTATTTGGTCAGCCATCTGCATGCAAAGTTGATTTATCCAAAAGAAGCTATATAGAATTTATTTTGGATGGCTTGGATGCTTGTTGGATGAGCTGCGGTCAAGTGCTATGAAGCATTCTGGGAAAGCCAAGAGATACCGGAAACTAGTCACGCCACATGCATTCCAGGCTCCAGCAGTTGAGGCGTAGAATTTAATTACTCTGTAGTTTCCCGTTATGGCTTTCATCTTTGATATCAATGTCAGTTTCGCCAAGTGTCTATCTTGAGGACTCACTTCGCATCTTCAAAGTGTCATTCAACCTTAGCTCTGCCATGCATTCGGTAAGACCCCGACCATCTCACCCCCGAGACCCCCTCCGGTCTCGGGGTGAGGGCATCGCATCTCAACCCCGAGATCCCACTCCGGTCTCAAGGTGCACAAGTAGCATCTCACCCCCGAGACCCCGTTCGGTCTTGGGGTGAGAGCACCGCATCTCAACCCCGAGACCTCCCTTCGGTCTTGGGGTGCACAAGCAACATCTCACCCCCGAGACCCCCCTTCGGTCTCGGGTGCACAAGCAGCATCTCACCCCCGAGACCTCCTTCGGTCTCGGGGTGAGGGCACCGCATCTCAACCCCGAGGCCCTCCTCCGGTCTCGGGGTGCACAAGCAACATCTCACCCCCGAGACCCCCTTCGGTTTCGGGGTGAGGGCACCGCATCTCAATCCCGAGACCCCCCTCTGGTCTCGGGGTGCACAAGCAGCATCTCACCCCCGAGACCGGAGGGGGGTCTCGGGGTGCACAAGCAGCATCTTACCCCCGAGACCCCCTCCGGTCTCGAGGTGAGGGTACCGCATCTCAACCTCGAGACCCCCCTCCGGTCTTGGGTTGCACAAGTAGCATCTCACCCACGAGACCCCCTCCGGTCTCGGGGTGAGGGCACCGCATCTCAACCCCGAGACCCCCCTCCGGTCTCGAGGGTGTACAAGCAGCATCTCACCCCCGAGACCCCCTCCGGTCTCGGGGTGAGGGCACCGCATCTCAACCCCGAGACCCCCCTCCGGTCTCGGGATGCACAAGTAGCATCTCACCCCCAAGACTCCCTCGGTCTCGGGGTGAGGGCACCGCATCTCAACCCCGAGACCCCCCTCCGGTCTTGGGGTGAGGGCACCGCATCTCACCCCCGAGACCCTCTCGGTCTCGCGGTGAGGGCACCGCATCTCAACCCCGAGACCCCTCTCCAGTCTCGGGGTGCACAAGCAGCATCTCAACCTTGAGACCCCCTCCGATCTCGGGGTGAGGGCACCGCATCTCAACCCCGAGACCCCCCTCCGGTCTCGGGGTGCACAAGTAGCATTTCACCCTCGAGACCCCCTCCGATCTCAGGGTGAGGGCACCGCATCTTAACCCCGAGATCCCACTCTAGTCTCGGGGTGCACAAGTAGCATCTCGCCCCGAGACCCCCTCCGGTCTCGGGGTGAGGGCACCGCATCTCAACCCCAAGACCCCCACCCTCCGGTCTCGGGGTGCGGGAGCGATGCTCAGTACATGGACTGGCCTTTGAACCAAATGACAACTTCAGGCCACCTGGAACACCCACGTAGCCCGCTGTACGCTCGTAGCTGCGAGTGACCATACCTCATAACGGCGTATGGCTCATCGCACATGCGCAACTTTACATGACCATGCCCCGTTACGGAGTACGATTCACCACCACTTGTAACTGTGCGCGGTCACATCCAGCAACGGCGCGTACCAAATGCAACCACAGCTGCCGGACACCTGTGAAGTCATACTGGCAGGTAACGTAGGATGCCTCCAACACATACGACCCATCACTGTCAAGCCTCACTGTGATGCCCCTCCCAATTGTCCCACATCGGATAATTGGGAGTTGGTTAAGTGGTTTATATGTAGTAAAGTAAGAAGGACAATGCACCAATTGGATCCCTTTTTGGGCTGTGGTAGCCCAAGTTGGTGTGGACCTTGTCCGTCTTGCTTTCTTGTAACGAAGCGGGCCCGTGGGCCCGGGTCGTTACAATATGGTATCAGAGCCTCGCACCAGTCGGAAGTGCAGGAGCTAAGTGCCACACAGGACAAAGTGCTACATCCATGGGGGGATGGGAGCCACCTATTGAACCTGTCGGAGCTACCTCTAGAATCCTGCCTGCCTGGTGGTTGTGATCAATTACCCCTGGCGATGAGGACGTCGCCTCTGTTAAGGGGGGTAGATTGTGATGCCCCTCCCAATTGTCCCACATCGGATAATTGGGAGTTGGTTAAGTGGTTTATATGTAGTAAAGTAAGAAGGACAAGGCACCAATTGGATCCCTTTTTGGGCTGTGGTGGCCCAAGTTGGTGTGGACCTTGTCCGTCTTGCTTTCTTATAACGAAGCGGGCCCGTGGGCCCGGGTCGTTACACTCACCTTTTTGTCCGTTACCAATGGGGCACCCCAGAATCAGCGATCTTTTGGGACGGAAAAGTGGATCTTCGAGCAGGTATAAAAGGCCGCACTCTCACTGTAAGTAGGGATCTGAAAAACTGAGGTTTTCTAGTCTTCTTCTTGCTAGTGAAACCCTAACTCTCTAGCTTCTTCGGCTAGTGAGTTCTCATATGTTCCCAAGTGACTAACTTGAGCGTCGGAGGGACCCCACCGGAGCATCCGGTCTCTGGGTACTTTTCTTGCAGGAGTCCGGTGAGGAGGACGTCCATTTCCCCGGCGCTTGAAGAAGGTGTCTTTGTGCCATCAGATTGGTGCGCCAGGTAGGGGGAAGAGAAAAGCTTTGAACCTGTTAGTGACTTCTTCCTCCTCAAACTCTTAGACGATGGTGACAACTCGTGCACGAGAGGCCACCGTCAGTCACGCTGGGGGGCAGCGTCAAGGGGCTGATCAGCCCACAGTTAGCCCCTCAGCTTCTCTAGCCAACGTTCCTGTACCAGCGCTGGTACAGCAGCCTCATGAAGATCGTTTGCTACTCTTGCCGCGCAAGTCCAATCCTTGGCCACAGTGGTCCAAGGCCTGCAACATCGAACGGTGATTGCACGACAACCAGAACCCCTCCCGTCGGTGCCAGGAGTCCCTCAGCCCAGCCTGCACTCATTTCGAAGGAGGTCTTCTACCCAGGAAGCCCACCATCGTTGCGCTTCATCTAAGCCTCGCCACCGCGAAGCCTCCAAGCGGCCCCGGTCACCCTCTCGTCACGTTAGCGCATCTCCCAAGTGGTGGCATAAGAGAGAGGCGGAGCGCCCCCGTAGGCCTCCCCGCCGCTTCTCCCCCTCCTCAGACTCTTCGAGGGAAGGGTCCTTCGATGGCGGGATAGCCCGTTGAGCAGAGCGTCGACTTGATGAGTACAACCAGCGGTTAGAAGAGCTCAGCCGCCGGATTACCAACCCTTTAGAGGCGGACTATGACAGCCGGCCACCGCTGTCTTGCCGCATCATGGAAGAGCCCATCTCCACCCGGTTCCGTCTTCCTCAGTTGGACCCTTATGATGGGACCACGAACCCTCTGGACCATCTAAAAAGCTACAAGGTTCTCATGCAGGTCCAGGGGGCAACCGACTCGCTCATGTGCATCGCTTTCCCATCCACCTTGAAGAAAGCTACTCGAGCTTGGTATTCTCGCCTGCCGCCGTGGAGTATTGACTCCTTCCGTCACCTGGAGAGGGCCTTCCTGGCCCATTTTGATGCTACAGGAAGATTCCAAGGGTAGCCGACAACCTCTTCTCTGTCCAGCAGAAGAGTGGCGAGTCTCTATGGGACTACGTTGCTTGGTTCAAGGAAGCTGCCGTAGAAGTTTACAATCTCGAGGACTCAGTGGCCACCTTGGCCTTGAAGCGAGGGCTTCGCCCGTTTCGCTTCGTATACTCCCTTGACAAGAAGCCACCCGGCTCATACGCTGAGCTCTTGACCCGGGCCCAAAAATACATACGAGCTGACGAGGCTGACTCCTCCCGACGCAAAGCTAGCAGGAGCATCCCCAAGAAGCCAGCCCGGCCGGACCCTACCAAAGCTCGTCCTAGAAGGCCTGAGCCTTCTCACCGACCAAACAACCGTCCCCGAGCCCTGCACCGAGAGACGGCCCTACACCCCTCTGCTCGTGCTGATATCGCACATCCTGCTCGAGATTGAGGGTGAGCCTTATCTTTAGCGCCCTCCTCCAATGAACCCGAAGACCCCCCGCAACAAGAGCCTTTACTGTCGCTACCACCAGGACCATGGTCATGACACCGACGACTATCGCCAGTTAAAGAAGGTGATAAAGGATCTTATCCAGCGTGGCCACCTGGGAAAATTCGTCCAGAGGAACAATCTGGGAGCCCCTGGCCCGTCGACGCCCCCGCCACTGATGATCGACAATGCTCCAACCGAGAAGATGGTGACGATGATTTCCTGGGGGGCAGTGGACCGCCCAAGAGGCCAAGAGAGGAGGGAGAGTTAGACTCTGTAATCCCTTTATTCAAAAGGGACTTAGAGGGGGTGGTTAATAAAAATGATGATAGCGTCGTCGTATCCATGACGATAGCAAAAACCCTGTAAAAAGAATTTTAGTCATAGTGGGAGCTCGGTGGATGTTTTGAACTATGATGCTTTTGTTCGCATGAATCTATCACCTGACCTGCTCCGGCCTGTCATCACGCCCCTGATGGGGTTCATTGGAGATTCCGTGAGGGTCGAGGGGAAGATCATTCTTCCTATCACGGCTGGCACAACTTTGCGTCATAACACAGTTCTTATGAGCTTCCTGGTGGTCCGGGTGCCCCTCGCCTACAACGCTATCCTCGGAAGGCCTGGACTCAACCTCTTGGACGCTGTTATCTCCACTAAAAGGCTCCTCGTGAGGTTTCCCACCAGTGAAGGGGTCGGGAAGATATGGGGGGAGCAGAACCCGCCCCCACTTTGCTGACACATGGCTCCAAGTCCGGAGGAGGTGGTGCCTGCGCCCGTGCCAGAGGTGTTGGACCCTCGGGACCTATAAAGGAGAGGAGAACCGGCTGAGCAGCTACTGGCCTTCCCTCTTGGGGAGGACCCAGCAAGGATGATTCGCATCGGAGCTTCACTCCCAGAGGAGGCCCGCGGTCGGCTCCTCGCTTTCTTACGAGCCAACGCTGATATCTTCGCCTGGTCAGCATCGACATGTCGAGCATTCTGGAGAAAGTGATCACCCACCGGCTCAACATCAAGCCGAAGTGCCGACCCATTCGGCAGAAGAAGAGAAGCTTCGTTCCAGACAGACAAAAGGATGTGGATGAGGAGGTGCGAAAGCTCTTGGCGGCCGGTCATATCCGTGAAGTGCACTACCCCGACTGGTTGGCAAATGTCGTGATGGTGCGTAAGGCCAGTGGGAGCTGGAGGATGTGCATGGACTTCACCGACATCAATAAGGTGTGCCCCAAAGATAGCTTCCCACTATCCCGGATTGATCAGCTAGTGGATGCTACGTCCGGGCATGAAGCCCTTAGCTTCATGGACGCTTTCTTAGGGTACAACCAAATAAGGATGGACCCAGTTGATGAAGAGGCCACTTCCTTCGTCACTAAAAAAGGGATTTACTGCTACAAAGTGATGTCGTTTGGGCTGAAGAATGCCGGGGCTACTTATTAGAGGTTGATGAATAAGATCTTTGAGGACCAGATTGGGCGCAACATAGAGGTGTATGTGGATGATATGCTGACCAAGAGTGCCTACGCGGCCGACCACGTCGCCGATCTTGCAGAAACCTTTAGCAACCTACGCCTGTATCGGATGAGGCTGAACCCCACAAGTGTGCCTTCGGGGTTGCGGCAGGCAAGTTCTTGGGCTTCATGGTAACCCAGCGGGGGATTGAAGCCAATCTCGATAAGATCCGGGCCATCCTGGATATGAGGCCTCCAGCTAATAAAAAGGAGGTGCAACGCCTAACCGAGAGGGTGGCGGCCCTGAGTCGCTTCATGTCAAGATCGGCGGAGAGGTGCCTACCCTTCTTTAAGGCGCTGTGCAAGGTCGACAGCTTCAAGTGGACAAAAGAGTGTCAGGGTGCCTTCGAGGAATTGAAGCAATTTTTATCCACTCCACCGTTGCTGTCCAAGCCGAGGAGCGGGTAGGAGCTTTTTCTGTACCTTGCAGCCTCCCTCGAGGCCGTCAGTTCTGTGCTCGTGCGTATGGATGCTGATGGAGTGCAGAGGCCGATCTATTACACAAGCAAGGTGCTTCATGATGCCAAGACCAGGTACACCAGGACTGAGAAGATCATCTTCGCCTTGGTGGTCTCCGCACAACGCTTTCGACCCTACTTCCAAGCTCATCCCATAGTGGTGCTCACAGACCAACCTCTTCAGACTATTCTGTCCTGCCCTGACACCTCGGGTCGATTAGCTAAGTGGGAAGTCAAGCTGAGTGAGTTTGATTTATCAATCCGGCCAAGGTCCGCCATGAAGTCCCAAGTATTAGCTGACTTCTTGGTTGAGTGCACCTGGACCGAGGAGTGCCGTGAGGAGTCACGCCCAGAGATACGCATGGAGCCCCCCCCCCCCCCATCTGAGGGAGTGGAGGGAGAAGAGTGGATCTTGCACGTGGACGAGGCAGCGAATTCTCAGGGGAGCGGAGCCAGGCTCATCCTCGCAAGTCCCGATGGGGAGGTGGTGGAGTACGCCCTCTGATTTTTGTTCCCAGCCACTAATAACTAGGCGGAGTATGAGGCCCTGCTGGCAGGGATAAGGCTGACCGGAGAGCTTGGTGTGGAGCGTTTGAGAGCCTTCACAGACTCCCAGCTTGTCTCTGGGCAGGTCGCTGGGGAGTACGAAGCCAGAGACCCAACCATGTCCGTTACTTGAGTAAGGTGCAGTCCCAAGCCTCTCGGTTCTCTTACTTTCGTGTCAGCTACATTCCTCAAGCGGATACGCTAGGGCCGATGCACTGTCCCGATTGGCCACCTCAGCCGATGAGACCCTGGGAAGAACATATGTGGAGCACTTGCAGACCCCAAGCATTGAAGCAGCGGAAGAGGCATTGTCGGTTGAGCAAGGGCCCTCTTGGATGGAGTACGATATTTGACCGACGGCACGCTCCCTGAGGACCCCATAGAGGCTAGACTACTAAAGCGACGGGCCCCAAGGTTCCTGATAATGGACGGGAAGCTCTATCGAAGGCCATTTTCATACCTAGTCCTCAAGTGCGTAGGGCCAGCAGAGGCAGACTACATCTTGCTGGAAATCCATGAAGGCATCTGCGGGAGTCATCTGGGGGGCAGAGCCCTAGCTTAAAAGGCCCTACGACAGGGATACTACTGGCTGACCATGAAGGAAGACGCGGCCGAGCTTGTTAAGAAGTGTGATAGCTGCCAGCGCCATGCTAATATTCAGCGACAGCCAACGTCTAGCTGACCCCCTTGGTGGCACCTTGGCCCTTCACCCAATGGGGTATGGATATCTTGGGACCATTCCCCTCGGCCTTCAGACAGTGCAAGTTCCTTCTGGTGGCCGTCGACCACTTCACTAAGTGGATTGAAGCCGAAGCCCTTGCTAAAATCACTGAAAGCAAGGTGAGATCCTTCTTTTGGAAGTCCATCATATGCTGATTCGGGCTATCCCATACTCTGGTCACCGACAATAGCCAGCAGTTTGATAACGTGCCATTTCGGGGGTTCTGCACCGAACTTGGCATTCACCAAAGGTTCACTTCCGTCGGACACCTCCAGACCAATGGAGCAGCCGAGGTGACTAATCACATCATTCTCCAAGGACTGAGAACCCGACTGAACGATTGCAAGGGGCGGTGGGTGGAGGAGCTCCACAATGTGATATGGGCCTACCATACAATACCACGAACCCCCATCGGAGAGACTCCATTTGGCTTGGTCTTTGGGTCCGAAGCTGTCATCCCGGTAGAGATAGGCTCCTCGAATCCTTGGGTGGAGTCATATGATAAGGAAAATAACTCGGACCGGCTGTGGGCCAACCTCGACCTAGTAGAGGAGGTACGAGACCGAGCGCGGCTACGAATGGTGGTCTACCGATAATGAGCTGCCAGGTACTACAACGCCCGTGTGCGTCCCAAGACTTTCTTGCCGGGAGACCTGGTCCTTCGACGAGCTGAAGTCTCGAAGCCAACGGAAGGAGGCAAGCTAGCTCCTAATTGGGAGGGTCCCTACCGGATCACTGAGACACTCCGTCACGGAGCATACAAGATTGAAGAGTTGGATGGGAAGCCGCTACCTCGGATGTGGAATGCCGACAACCTTCGTCGGTATTATCAGTAGTGCATTTCTCTTCTCACATTAAATATCGTGCCTGTATTCTTTTGGGCCTTCGCTCCTCTTTCTATATTAACAAATTTGAATTTTAGCACCTTAGTTTTCGACCAAAAGCCCGACTCCCGTCGGCACCTAAAGCCCTGGGCCAGCCAGGCACAAAGCTCGACTCCCGTCGGCACCTAAAGACCTGGGCCAGCCAGGCACCTAAAGCCCTGGGCCAGCCAGGCACAAAGCCCGACGCCCGTCAGCACCTAAAGCCCTGGGCCAGCCAGGCACAAAGCCCGACTCCCGTCGGCACCTAAATCCCTGGGCCAGCCAGGCACAAAGCTCGACTCCCGTCGGCACCTAAATCCCTGGGCCAGCCAGGCACAAAGCTCGACTCCCGTCGGCACCTAAAGCCCTGGGCCAGCCAGGCATAAAGCCCGACTCCCGTCGGCACCTAAAGCCCTGGGCCAGCCAGGCACAAAGCCTGACTCCCATCGATACCTAAAGCCCTGGGCCAGCTAGGCACAAAGCCTGACGCCCGTCAGCACCTAAAGCGCTAGGCCAGCCAGGCACAAAGCCCGACTCCCATCGGCACCTAAAGCCCTGGGCCAGCCAGGTACAAAGCCCGACTCCCATCGGCACCTAAAGCCCTGGGCCAGCCAGGCACAAAGCCGATTCCCCGGCACCTAAAGCCCTGGGCCAGCCAGGCACAAAGCCACCGACGCCCGTCGGCACTTAAAGCCCTGGGCCAGCCAGGCACAAACCCGACTCCCGTCGGCACTTAAAGCCCTAGGCCAACCAGGCACAAAACTCCCGTTGGCACTTAAAGCCTTGGGCCAGCCAGGCACAAAGCCCGACTCCCGTCGGCACCTAAAGCCCTGGGCCAGCCAGGCACAAAGCCCGACTCCGTCAGCACTTAAAGCCCTGGGCCAGCCAGGCATAAAGCCCGACACACCTCGGCAAAGCTGTGAGCCATTAGTTCTCAGGAGCCCTTCTACCTCGACCTCCTGAATCCGATGCCTCAACCCCAGGAAGCCCATCCTTCCTAGCCCCAAGGTTCGGCCCTATATAGCTAACTCGATTCGCGAATGAATTAAGGGTTACCCCTCGGTGCTGATGAAGCCCCGAGAGGTCGCACGTCGCTAATCAATGAATTTAGGGTAGAGGTTGCAGATGGACAGACAATTCATCTTGGAGAAAAATGATATTTCATTAATTCAAAGTGATTATAAAACACCGACCTAGTCGGACTTGCAAAAATAAAATACAAGTGGAGGCTCATGGTTCGGTCGGTGCGGGCTCATCATCGGATGGGGCCAACTTCGAGGGACGTTCAAGCTCAACCTCTAAGGCTTGAGGAAAATTCAAGTCCTGGGCAACTTTTTCTTTCCCATGCTGAAATCCTTGGAGAAACGCCTCCGCCGAAGCCTCCGCCAGTTCGTCTGCAAAGCGCTCGGACGCTTTGAATTCTTCTATGACCTCGACGGTCCTGGTCGTGATGGCTGCTTCCACCTCGGCGGCTCGAACTCCTTCCACTGTAGTGAGAGCTGCCGCTGCTGCCCTCTCGGCCTCCTGGGCGCGACTGGCCTCCTCTAATGCTTCATCAGCCCTCTCTTCCACCACCCTTGCCCTCTCCTCAACCGACCTTACCCTCTCTTCGGCCAACCTTGCTCTTTCCTCAGCCTCGGTCGCCCGACTCTCCATTTCTTGGATGGCCAAGGTTATTTCAGAGATGTGCAGGTCTCTTGCTACAACGGCGTTTTCGGCGTCCATCATCTGGCGGAGTGCCGCTCGTAAACGGTTGGCCTCAACCTCCGCTCGGCTCTCAGCAGTCCTTATCTCATCGGCCCGAGCGGTTCTGGCTGACTCCAAGGCCCCCTCGGCCATCTCCGCGCAACGACGAGCCTCCTCGGCCTCCTTCTGAGCCTCACGCAGAAGGGTCTTTCCTCTGTAAATGACCTCCCTCGCAGCCCTTAGGGAGTTCACAAGCTGCGTGCATGCTCCGTATAAAAAAAAAAGAGGAAGGAAAAGAGAAATATAGAGGCGAAGGGTTGCAGGACCACTTACTCTGACGAGGGCTGCGTAGGACTCCGGAAGAACGTACCCGCCTTCAGGTGGCTAAGCTCTTCTAGGACCTCGGGCATGAAGATTGGCGAGAGGACCCGCTCTGCCCAACGCCCGTCGTTCAGAATGGAGTCCCGAGGCGGCCCTGATCTGGCCCCACTCCCTTCGACTGCCTTGGCATTTTTTGGCTCGGCGCGCGGACTGCTTATCGGCGTCCGCTTGGGGGGCGAGCTTGCTGCCCCTGACGGCCCCTCGCCCCATCTCATGGCCGCCTCGGGAAGGGTCGGTCCACTGGAGCAAAGAGCTCCTCTGCTACCGCGGGCTCCTCCGCAGCCGGCTCCTCCATTGGTGCCCCCTCGGTCACCGCCCTTTCCGACGGAGTGTCGGCTGTGAGGTCAATCTCCGGAGCGACCGGGGGGTCTTGCAATGCCGGTGGCTCAGGCACCCGCGTCATCGGGCATTTTGGAGCCGGTGCTTGCCGGCCTTCACTCGGTCCTTCCCGGGCCCTCTTCTTGGCGGCGGCCTTCAGGAGTCTTTGGGTCGAGACCTTCATGGCTGCACAGTATCGGTCAAAGTCGGTAAAAAAAATGAAACTAAGCAAAACTATAGCTAAGTATGAAGATGGCTTACCCCGGTGCGAGATAAGACCCGCCAACTGGAGGTTATCTTCTGTCAGAAGCAGGGTGTACCGAGGGATCTTTGTAGCCAATAACTGCCCCAACGCTTCCCTGTCTCTAGGATGGACGGTAGAATTGGCGTTACCTCGGAGGTCGGGGTCTCCCCACCGGGAGTTGACTTGGTCTAGACTGGCGAAGAAAAACCGGGATTTCCATCCCTTGATGGAGGAAGGAAGGATAAGCTTGAGGACCCGGTTGGGCGGGGCTGAAACAGCCACCAACCTTTCTGGGCTCAAAGGATGTAGAAGGATCGAAAAAGGAAGATTCGGAGGGTAATGCCAAGACGATGACAGAGAATGACAAAGGCGCTAATGACCCGTAGGGAGTTCGGGACCAGCTGGGAAGGAGTCAAGGAATAGTATTCAAGGAGATTAACGAAAAAGGGAGGAAAGGGTGGACAGAGGCCGGCCCTCAGGCAAATTTCGTAAATGGCCACTCGGCCGGGTCGGGAAGAAATGACTCTATCATCGGGAGTCGGCAAGAAAAGCCGAACGTCCCGAGGAATCTGGTAACGAGCCCGGATGTTTGCCAAATTCTGGCTTGTTACCGTGGAAGCGGTCCCGTCCGAGGACTCCGCCTCGACCCTCGAGGAGGTGCTGGCCTCCGTCCGGCATCTCCTCTATGGGGCCCTGCTAGCCGCTACCGGACGTCCCCCTGCGGGAGCCCTACCGGTGGCCTACCGTTGGGCCAGAGGGGCGTGGTCCTCCGGATCAGAGGACCACTCAAGCGAGGGAGAGGGGGAAGGAGCAGAAGAAGCTCGGTGCCTCTTAGAGGGAGAGCGATCCTCCGGATCGTCCTCCGAGGTCCGGGACGGGGAACTCATGGTTAAAAGGAATAGGGGAGTCTAGAAGAGACAAAAGCTGACCTGAAGGAGGAAAAAGCTATGCGCAGGATCTCAGGTTGCAGGGGAGACCAAGACGCAGAGGCTCAGAAGAAGAAGACGATGATGACAGGAGCGGTGTGGCTAGATTTAACCCCCCCTTCCGACTTTTATTCAGTTTCAAATTGTCCCGCCATGTCTCATCAGCCACGTGGACCCCTACCATAAGCTGGCTCGCCTTGGTGGTTGCCCAGCGCATGATACGATACGCCTTCAGCCAATGATGGGACTCTGTTGACGTCGCCGCTATGAGAGGTAATGATGGCGCAGCTTTCCTTATGGACTTCGAAGGGTTATTCTTGCCTCGAGGACGATCGTGGCAGTTGAGTGGACGAAAGCGGTCGCCCTTCACATTCCCCATGCCATCCGCATAGAGCCACAACAGTCACCAGGGATACGTGTCCGGAGACGACTCGCGAAGGACGGGGATCAGCCACATGGGAAGTAGCACCCCTTTCTCCTTGCCAGTGTGGGCCCGCTTCATCTCAGGGGTGAGGGGGCACCTGATGTGGCTGATCCAACGCCGTTAGAATAAATAGTAAGGACAGCTAACGGAGGTCCCCTTGGCCCCGAAACCTCATCATCCTCCGATATCAATGTCAGTTTCGCCAAGTGTCTGCCTCGAGGACTCACTTCGCATCTCCAAAGTGTCATTCAACCCTTAGCTCTGCCATGCATCTGGTAAGACCCCGACCATCTCACCCCCGAGACCCCCTTCGGTCTCGGGGTGAGGGCACCGCATCTCAACCCCGAGACCCCCCTCCGGTCTCGGGGTGCATAGGTAGCATCTCACCCCGAAGACCCCCTCCGATCTCGGGGTGAGGGCACCGCATCTCAACCCGAGACCCCCTCCGGTCTCGGGGTGCACAAGGAGCATCTCACCCCCGAGACCCCCTCCGGTCTCGGGGTGAGGGCACTGCATCTCAACCCCGAGACCCCCCTCGGTCTCGGGGTGCACAAGCAGCATCTCACCCCCGAGACCCCTCCGGTCTCGGGGTGAGGGCACCGCATCTCAACCCCGAGACCCCCCTCCGGTCTCGGGGTGCACAGGTAGCATCTCACCCTCGAGACCCCCTCCGGTCTCGGGGTGAGGGCACCGCATCTCAACCCCGAGACCCTCCTCCGGTCTCGGGGTGCACAAGCAGCATCTCACCCCCGAGACCCCCTTCGGTCTCGGTGTGAGGGCACCGCATCTCAACCCCGAGACCCTCCTTCGGTCTCGAGGTGCACAAGTAGCATCTCACCCCCGAAACCCCCTCTGGTCTCGGGTGAGGGCACCGCATCTCAACCCCGAGACCCCCTCCGGTCTCGGGTGCACAAGTAGCATCTCACCCCCGAGACCCCCTCCGGTCTCGAGGTGAGGGCACCGCATCTCAACCCCGAGACCCCCCTCGGTCTCGAGGTGCACAAGCAGCATCTCACCCCTGAGATCCCCTCTGGTCTCGGGTGAGGGCACCGCATCTCAACCCCGAGACCCCCCTCCGGTCTTGGGGTGCACAAGCAGCATCTCACTCCCGAGACCCCCTCTGGTCTCAGGGTGAGGGCACTACATCTCAACCCCGAGACCCCCCTCCGGTCTTGGGGTGCACAAGCAGCATCTCACACCCGAGACCCCCTCCGGTCTCGGGGTGAGGGCACCGCATCTCAACCCCGAGACCTCCCTCCGGTCTCGGGGTGCACAAGTAGCATCTCACCCCCGAGACCCCCTCCGGTCTCGGGGTGCACAAGTAGCATCTCACCCCCGAGACCCCCTCCGGTCTCGGGGTGAGGGCACCGCATCTCAACCCCGAGACCCCCACCCTCCGGTCTCGGGGTGCGGGAGCGATGCTCAGTACATGGACTGGCCTTTGAATCAAACGATAACTTCAGGCCACCTATAACACCCACGTGGCCCGCTGTACGCCCGTAGCTGCGAGTGACCATACCTCATAACGGCGTATGACTCATCGCACATGCGCAACTGTACATGACCATGCCCCATTACGGAGTACGATTCACCACCACTTGTAACTGTGCGCAGTCACATCCAATAACGGCGCACACCAAATGCAACCACAGCTGCCGGACACCTGTGAAATCGTACTGGCAGGTAACGTAGGACGCCTCCGACACATACGACCCGTCATTATCAAGCCTCACCTTTTTGTCCGTTACCAGATGGGGCACCCCAGAATCAGCGATCTTTTGGAACGAAAAAGCGGATCTTCGAGCAGGTATAAAAGGCCGCACTCTCACTGTAAGTAGGGATCCAAAAAACTGAGGTTTTCTAGTCTTCTTCTTGCTAGTGAAACCCTAACTCTCTAGCTTCTTCGGCTAGTGAGTTCTCATCTGTTCCTAAGTGACTGACTTGAGCGTCAGAGGGTCCCCACCGGAGCATCCGGTCTCCGGAGACTTTTCTTGCAAGAGTCCGGTGAGAAGGACATCCATTTCCTCGGCGCTTGAAGGTGTCTTGGTGCCATCAGTATCTTTAGTATCTAATTTACATTATATATTCATGTTCTTCTTATGTGGTATCTTTAGTATCTAATAGACATTTCCTACAAATTTCTTGTCTTACACCGGTTCATGCTGCATGCACAGTTATTAAAGCAGAAAGAGACGCCGATCCAGCCAAACCATATAAATAATTAAAGTATAATTAAAATTTAAAAATATGACTTATAATGATAAATAAAAATAGTTTACCTATAAAATTCAACAAATTTAGTAAATTAAAATTTAAAATATTTTTAGTTTTTTAAATCACAAAAGAATATAATGTCCATATTAATGCTTAAAATTAATCTCAAACTTTTTGAAAATAATATTAGTTTAAAAGTATGATAAAAGTATAATAAAGATATAAATTTATTCATTTCATATCCATAAAATTATAGATAGATGGGGGAGATGAAAGAAAAATTTAAGTTTAAAACACAAAAAAAGTAACATTTATATTATAATTATATTAGTTAAAATGTAATTTTAAAGGATATAAAAAAATTTGCCTAATTTTACTGCTTCATACTAGATAATTAAATATATGTATCCCTACTAAAGTTTTACTAGATAATTAAACATGTATCCCTGCTAAAGCTTAACACCATTTACATTTATATAATCCAATCGCCACTTTGATTAAATTGAGCTGGACTTAGGTATGAGCTAACCTAACTCAAATGTTGGAAATCGATTAGATAGACCGGTTGTGCTTCAAATCAGAAAATCAATCTCCAGTTGAAAGCCCATAAGCATCCTGCCACTGACGTTGGTGGGATAGACCGTTCAAGCTACCTCCGCTTGAACCTCCACCACCTCGTATCGAAGCGCACAATAATATCTAAAGGCCGTATATAAATTGCCTCTAGGCACCATTTTCGTTCCGAAAAGACATAGGGCATATTCTCTGCTTCCCTCCTTGATGAAATTGATGAATTTGTAGAATAAAATCCTCCCAAACTAACCACAAGGATTTACTTTCTCGCCCATGACTACTTCATCCCCCCAATCAATTCCTTTTTCTTTCGATGCCTCATCTCCCCCCATTTGATCCTTCTCTTGGCATTGAGATCTCGTTCTTCGACCTTGATCTCCACTTTCCTTATCAAAATTAATGGATTTTCAATGGAGAATGCCCTCCATCAGTTTCTTTCCGACATTATCTTTCAGCATAGATGGTCTTATAGCTATCTTATAAAACTTTCCCTTTAACTTGGTAGATACTCTCAACTCAACTCATCTAAGCTTTTTTCCAGCTACATGAGGTTGGCTATATGAATCTGCTTCATCCACTTTGCTCTATTTAGGACCAAGTCGATATTCAAATTACAAATAATTATAACTGAGTAGATACTCTATGATCACATAATATGTTAATTACACTTCTTCATTTTATTCAACTTGCTTTAAACCTATGGACAACATCATTGTTAATCTTTCTTTTCTTATGTATAATCAACCCTAAATACCAAAAATGATCATTTTTAATAACTTCATGGTCCCTAGTTTGTGCTCCATATTCATTTTCATTTCTAATTATACTAAAATTGCATTTAATATATTTATCTTTGTCCTACTTAACCTAAAACCTTTAATTCTAATGCATTTTGCTATATTTCTAATTTACAATTAACTCTAGCCTTAGTTTTATTTATAAGTACTCTATCATTTGCAAATGATATGCACGATGAAATATCATCCTGAATATATATAGAAAGCTCATATATTTAACTAAAGAAAAAAGATACCGACTAAGAACAGATCCCTTATATAAGGTTACTGCAATAGAAAATTTTCTAGGATTGCTAGCAATAGTTCTTACATCAATTTCAGGATCTGCTAATATAGATCCTTTGGAGCATTTCTTTGGAGACACTCCATCCCAGGATTGTTCATGGTACAAACCTATATCCCTCAATTTTGTGTTAGAGATGAATAATATAAATCTCAGTGATGATATGCTCCTTGAACTCAGTTTGGCAATCTATCAAATGGCACCTGATGATCTTGTTCTTGTTCGCCATGTTTTGTCTATTTATGGGAGGTCTGGATTTTAGATTCCCCTTCAGATGATGTCTTCCAAATGTTTGTCAACTTTTAAGCAGCCAAGAAATTGGTTGTCTGAGCAGATGTTCAAAGAGGAAATGATCTTTGCAGAAAGCTTCTATGAACCTCTTGTTAGTTCTTAGCTGGCTCTGGTAGATGATGCATTCAACTCATTGCCTACGCCTGTTCTTTCTGATGATAAAGTAATGAAATCACTTACTATGATTGTTGGAGATGTGGTTGGTGCCCTCAAACCACATTCTCTGTCATAATGTGATGGGATATACTTAGATTGCCATCTGTTGCTGGAAGGAACATGAAATTGTGAAATATTCTTTATTTATATGAGCATTTTGGAGGAGATAACCTGTTGTGGGACAGCTTCTGAACTAAAATAGAATCTCAGGAGATGATAGCTATTGGCATTGATTCTTGGATGATTTTCAAGGAAGGGTAAACATGGTACATTGCAATGAGGTACCAACTGTGCCCCCCTACTCACTGGGATGCTCAATAATGCAAATTATGAAACTAGCAGTTCTGAAAACAAAAAACACATGCCAAATATGAATTCTGAAAAGATATCTTTCTGATTTGAGTCAACATCACAATCCAGTGATCTCGACTTCTTTAATTTGAGAAGAGGCACTGCTAGGATGAACTGAGGATGGAACCATGAAGAGGGTTGGCAGCAATTTGCACCCACTGTTGTTTCTTTGAAATAGCAACCTGTCCTATCTGTCATCTCTAAGCTAAAATTTGGGCAGTCAGATATTGAAATTCATCAGATTAGCTTTTCAGATCATATTTCGGGCTTATTGATCAAAATCACAGTGGTTGTTTAGCCATCTTGGAATAAAATACTTGCTTATGAGTCAAAAGATTGTTTCAAATTGCTACTGGATCTGAAGTTTTAAGCCTTCTGAAGCGAAAGCTATTGAAGCTGGTTACCGAAAAATGTGCTAGAAAGTTTAATTTAGGCAATATGAATGGAGATGCCATGACACATGTTGCAATTTATGCTCTTAAACAGTTGGCATATTTCTTGCGCTTTTTTGGTGTCCACCTTGCTCATCTATATGTAAGCAATTTGACAAGAAGCATTGACCATATGGCAGAAAAATTTAAGATCCCTTGAGTCCATAATTGAAGATGTCCATTGGAAAGCTGAGAAGTGGTTAATTGAATCCCATCCATAATTGTCTCGCATCAAGGGTGTTCTTAGGTCAAATATTCAAAATGACTTGAATATACTGATTGCTGCTGAGAGGGTTTTTTGACTGCCATTGACTCATAAATTAAGTTCCATGAGAATAAAATCTAATGAAGTAAGACTTGCCCATTCATTTGCAAAACAATTCAGTTCACTTGATAACAATGAACATACAAATTCTATATTGGAAGGGCCGCCACATTCTGAATGCCTATTAGTATGCCATGGTAAGTCCTCAAGCCTAGAACAGAGGAAATTTTCATGTTGTGGTTGCTACCAATTAAACATCAATTTATGATATATTTTGGCTATCTTGAACCTTAAAGAATGATTTGATTACTATTGGGTATTTTTTTTCATCATTTTTTCTCATGATTTTTTATTTACTTTTAGAATTTCTGAATGCCTCCATCCCTTTCCTGTTTTAGCATGTGAATTATGTCAAACTGAAATATTATTGATATCTTTGTTATATTATTTGACCTATTTTTGTCTCCTTAACAACTATATCTGCGTCATTTCCATAATTTCCTCCTAAATTATATAGAATAATGTTTTAGTCCCTGCCCGACTTGGTATGGCAATGTTGAAAACTGACTGCTTTTCAGTTTTGGAAACTATATATATATATATATATAGATGCTAACTATTCTATATATTTTATAAAGCAATATATATGGTGGTATTTTATGACCGCCAGGTTTGTTTTGGAAGTAAGGTATGCTGAAAAAGCCATTGCATATTGAACGTAATGAATTCTTGTGAAGTCGTGGCTATCTTTTCTATACACCATCAAAAATGATGTAGGGCATGTTCACACAGGAGCACCAATTTTAATAATCTGTATCATGATTTATTTCATCATTTGGCATTTCTTACAATGTACTGCTTTCGTTTCATAACCCAGTGTACTGGCAGATAATTGGTGGTATAAAAGAATCATGTGTCCTGGTGTTTTGGACTTTGTGTTCCAGTGAAGAAACTTCATTCAGTGAGATGGATATCACCATTTCAGTGGCTGAAATTTCTCATCATTGGATAGCAGAGCGATCTCTTATGCCGACTATAGGAGTACTATGGTGAATTTTGAAGTGCTTGTCTTTCATCTATTTCCTTTCCATTTTATTCTGGTTCAGAATTTATTGCTACATTTTAAATGACATTTTCTTTCTCATTGATCGCAAATTTGTGCTTCTAGTGCTTAAATATTTCTACAATATGGATGTTCCGTTCATATTTTTACCATTCAAACCTTGGATTTTGTTCTCCGAAGCCTTAGAATTCATGCCAATCTGCAGAAGGGCATGAACAGCCGGCATGTAGTAGAAATACTAAATTTCATGCTTGTAGATTAGAGGAAGATTTATGTTTCTTTTGTATCTGTAAATCAAGAATATGTTGCTCAGAAGAATGAGTCTCTGAGCATTCCATTTCCAATGGGAATCAAGTGTATAAAATCAATCACACTTTCCTCCCTGATGTTGTCATCATCATTAATACACAAAATTCTAAGGGAAAAATGATCATGTCTTGAAACTTCATATCAAAAAAATTTAGCATTGGAGGAATGGGGAGTGCAAGTTTTGGAGAAAGAGATAGATCTGCCTTTGGAGCTAATCTTCAGTGCTTCAGTTTGCTTGCTATTTGTATGAGATGAGAAATTTTGCGGGCAAGTGGGCAACATATCGGTGACAATGGAGGCATCATCTATTCCAATGTTCGTGGACAACATTGCAGCCAACATTCTGATGTTGCATAGTTTTGGTTTCAGCAACTGCATACTGCTGAGTAACTTTTCTCTTTTTTTACTCCCTCTTTAAGCTCAATATCTAACATATGATATGAAAAGAGTACATATCTTCTGCCATATTTATTATAAGGGAAATGGCTTTGTGCACCGTGTGTAAACATTTTTGTCCTTTTGCGCCGCACATGCGAGCGGATCAATCATTGCGTGCGGTGCATGCATTACTGCACAAGAAGTTTTTCTTATTACAAGTTTAATATCTGGCATTGTTATGTTGGTGGTCCTTGAGAAACCAGAAAGCTGATAAACGGTCTTCCATGTTGACAAAATCTTGTGGAACAATATTGCCAATAAACTCATTGGGAAAGCACCAAAAAACTAAAAGTGCGTACAAAAATACAAAAGAAAGATGTCGAATGTCAAATTTATAGGAGTTTGTTCTTTTGTATGGTTTATCGTAACCATCACTCTTTCATTTAGAAAAGCCACCAAAAGCCTCGTGTAAGCAGGAGTTTGTTAGGGTTCTGCTTGTAACACCCCTACAAACTTTTGGAGATTTTTGAGAGCTTATGCTGTTGACTGGAGTTTCACATCACAAATTGCTCAAAAAGCTGTAGTCCATGGATGAGTTGTTCCGGCTGAGACATTTTTAGCTCACTCTGCAGCTCGGTTTCCTTTGTGCCTTCGCTTGTTCAAACTCCCAAGCATTGTTTTTACAATACGATCCTCAAGATATATCTAGATCTTTATTTTCAGAATTTTAAGGGAGAAAGCAACATTATGCAGTCATTTTTCTCATATATTCTGGAGTCAACTATTAAAATCATTCTAAACTGTGTTAGGACTGTAACTAAGTTGAGCCTTTATCAATAATCCAAGTCTTGATGGGATAGAGGCTGTTTTGGCTATTCTTTCTCATCCTATTTTGGCCATAATATATTATAATATCAATGTTAAATAAATCTAATTTATTATAATAATATATTTTTAATTTTAAATATATTTAAAAATTAAATAAATATTAAAACTTTATAAATAATTTTTTTATGAAAAAAATTTTAAGCAAGCATCGAGACACTTGACAGAAGATTAGGAAGAGGATGGAATGCAGGGTCTCTCATTTCATGAAAAAATGGAATGCTTATGTTTTGTAAGATTTAAAACCTTGGTGGCTTGGTCTCTATCCTACAATGCTGAATTTTAGAAACCCTTGGTGAAGCATTTCTCATAAGGCTTCCTTCTATAAATCCACTCTCAGCTCATGCTATGCTTTCATTTGGTGGAATGCTGGCTGGGTTTCTGGTGAGTTATGGGTGCAGAATTGGACATATTGGGAAGTATCATGTCTGATGAAAGAATTTTTCTATTCAGTTCTCAGTGCAGCCATGGGAAGATGGGAGAAGCTATATTTGTAATGACAGAAGGTTCCCCCATTAATTCAGATAATGGTAGTGGATTATTTCAGTCAGGAATGCCTCTCGAACCTTTGCCATGCCTATCAACGATCCCTTTTCAGCCATATCAGTGGAGAAATTTTTTTCAATATCCAGAATAAATTGAAAAAGTTGGAGGTTCATAGGTCATGTAAAAGGGGAGTGAACACCACAATAATAGGTAATCATGACAGCAATGACAGTTAAATTGGAGTCTCTCAATGAAGATTTCAGTGAAGTCATTGATCATAGTTACACTTTTGATGAGAGGTTTCTTCCCAAGTCAAAAATGTCAAGCTTTGCAAGGAGATCAGAATCGAAAAGTGAACCAACAGTCAGAAGTTTCATTCCTACCAGCAGAGAGGTGTTTATCACTGGCAGTCTTTGTACCTTCCCAACCTCTGTAGAGATCAACCATGATGAAAAAAAAAAAAAAGGACTTCTCTACAGGATCAAAATCTAACTTTGAATGGCAAAATCATTGAAAAGCATACAACCATAAACATCAGCAAAGATGGCATACCTGTCAAACCAGAAAAATATTTGAAAGAGGATTTTGTGCAGGACTGCAAGGGAAATTTTCTTTGTTTATCAACTCAAGAAAGATTGCACGCCTTTATGGCAAGAATCCATACTCGTGTGCAAATCAATCATCCCGGCCACAACAGGGCCCTGGATGGACAATTGAACTTCTGCATGCAAATTTGTCATGCAATATTTGTCTCAATATTTGTTTCTATCATTGAGACTTACAATATCAAGGAGGTTCCCAACCAAAGAACACTGTCAAGCAGAAGTGGCGGAAGGATATTAAGGTGCAGCCAAGTTCAAATGGTGCGAAAGAATTCATCCCTCATAATTCCAACTTGGACCCCCATTGACAAGAGAGCAAGACAGATGCGCAACGGTGTAGCTCTATAACTGATTTTGATATTGTGGGTTAACGAGTTATATGGTGTGAATAATATTATTTGATAAAAATACTGCAGCATCTGTCTTTCATGAGAAATGGAAATGAAAAACAAAGCAAGCTGCTCTGGAGAAACAGAAAATGCCCTGCTACCAGTTGTAACCTGACAAAAGATATGAAAAGGAAGGTCAGTTGATTTTTCTCTAACAATCTGATGCAGTTATCAATTTACTTTTAATAGATGCTGCTTTTTTCTGCCATTTTAGCTATTGTAGTGTAAGTAAACTGTGTGTAAGTGATCTGTAATTGATTTTCTTATGTGGAATGTGAAGTCCGCTGATGATTGCATCCAACACTTAAAATACGGCCAGGCAAGCCGAAGTCAACGGATGCCAAAAGGAAAATAAATCAGTACGGAGTATTTTGGCTTATTATTAGATATGGATATTGCCCACCACCAAATTTGTAAAATGTTTATATTCAGGCTTGCACTTAAAGTGAAACCCCAAAAAATAACATGATATCACAACTTATTTTAAGCACTCCAACATCTGTGTGGGACTTTGTACGCCACTCAATTAAATTTAAGCGAAAGTTGTACATTTTTTTAACAGAGGAAGCATATAGCATCGAATGGGAAAAAAACAAGAATATATTACACACACTCATGCACGCACGAGCGCGCACACACATGCTGTACATCTGACAAGACCTATTGTCCTTGCAAGTCATGGATCTGCCATCTGGTGCATCAAGTTGCTTGAATGACACTAATTCTTTAAAGCATTTTTCAGAACTCGATTTTTTTCACAAGCTGTTGCCTTTCACCTTCTACTTCTGCGAACTTGAGGCTTACGTCAGAATATTTTTGTTGCATTTCTTTTAGCTCAGTTTCCATTGATTGATTTCGTTTTTTCAGTACTTCCATTTCACTTAATGTTTTTGCTGTCTTGTGCTGATCACAGGTACAGGAAACAAAGTTCCTTCTTCTTGCTCCGAATTAGCTCCATTATTGCTGCAGAGATGTTGAAAATTTATGAGGACACAGTGAAAACTTCTTCAATTCTTATTCATGGTCCTTTTCAGAATCATTTTATGTGGACAACCAACAAATATTCACCACCATTCTCATGTTAACAAGGAGACATTTATTCTGAGTGAAGTAGTTCACAAATACTTACCTTATGACTAGTTCTTTACTGGCATCATTTATTTCACATATACATTTTTTATCTCCCATCCTGGGGCATTGATCATAATGCTCATTATTTTTGACATTGTTGGTGCTGACAAACTTCAAGCTCTTTCCCTTCTGCATTATGCAATCAACTCACAATTAGTATTTACAGAGTAAAAGAAATCCCAGTTTTCTAGTTCATTGACTTAGATTGTGGTCTAAAATATACTAAATAGAATACCTGTTCTTGGGCAATGTCGAACTTTTCGATATTTGTTTGTATGATCTTCTCATCTTCAGGTATATTTCCAGTCTGTTCGTTAGGGAGATAGCCCTGACATCAGTCAAATATTCATTAAGTACTTGTAACTGGTCAGTTAAATATTGCTACTTGGAATCCAATCAGCATTATATTTTCAAATGAGTTTTCTCATTATATGTTTTCAAATGAGTTTTTTTTTTTTTTTTGATGCTGTAGATATGCTTTCTTTGTTAAAATTAGACACTGTTTTAATTTTAGTGTAATGTCAGAATATATGGAAAGAATAACATCTGCATTTACATGACCATCAATAATTCTTGCGAGAGGGGAAAATAATCACTGGACATTGAGAGGATTCCATGGACACTGGACATTGATTCTGGACAAGGTTTATTTTTTTTAAGCAACAATCCTTATTGGGTACCATGCAAGTGCTAAATTTGATTGGCTAGTTTTAAAATAATGCAGTGTAAATCAAAAAAGAGATGTATAAGTAGAGGACATGCATATGCTTGTGCTTTTTTTTTTTTTTTTTTGATCTGCATGTATTGTGTGTGGTTATGCATGTGCATGCTTTGGTGCATCGAAGAAGCTAAGATTGCTAGGAGCTACTTTAGAGCCATGAGGTGCTAGACCAGATCACTATTCCGTGTTCATTACGTTTGTGTTTGTTGCCACATTGCTGTCCTCATGTTTTCTCTCCATGCTGGTGATCATGCCTTCCTTCTCCTGAAGGTCGCTCCTTAAGTCAGAAACTTGTTTCATCAGCTTCTCTTTTTCCCGGAGATACCCAGACATAGAAACTTTCAAGTCACTGATCTGCAATTTAAGGGTTTCTACCTCTAAATTCAGCATTTTGATCATTGCACTTTTTCATCCTTTTCATTCCTCAGTCATTCAATTCTTCCAGTGATTCACTTACTTCCTCCTTCAATGATATGATTTCTCTCACAAGCAGATCTTGTTCCAAATTTTTGTCTTGAAACAGCTTCTCATTTACATTAGCTGATGTCTTCAATATTTTCATCCCAGCTAGTGATTTTTCTTTCTGTTCTATCTGTTCAGCAAGAAGATTCTTCTCTCTTCTAAGCTTTTCCATGCCAGCACTAAGTAACAGCATTTCTTCTGAGGAAGCTTTTATCCTGGCTTCATCAAACTTCTTTTGGTTCTTAAGCTCCTCATGTTTATCTTTGAGTTCCTGGAGTAGCCTATCAGTTTCCTTTGATTTGAAATCTATCAGGCTTAGTAGCTGTTCTATTTTAACACAGGACTGGCCTTTCACTGATACAAGCTCTTCATTAGTTCTCTCTAACAGTTTTTCCACATGGTCCTTTTGCAAACGTAGTTCACTAGCTTCTTTTATTGTTTGCATACTAATTTCTCGTTTGCATGGAATGTGGACATCATTTGTTCAGAAATCCTTGTAAATTCCTCTTGTAGCCGTTCAACAGTGCTAGCATTGTTTGATCTTGTTTTCCTCAATGCCTCCTCTGCTGTATGGCTCTTTTCTCTTGCTCTACCTTGGCTTGTGTTAGAGTTGCTATATCTGCTTCAAATGCTTCAGCCTGACTCTGAAGTTCTTTCTCAAACTTTCACATGGGCTTCAAGGTCACTGATTGTGGCCAAGTGTGCTGAACATTCGTACTGCATTCTAAGTTGCTCTCGCAGCTGGGTTTGCTCCAGCTTTGAAGATATGTCATGGTTTTCCTGTTTCAAAATCTCATAGTCAGAGCTAGCTGTTCCATTTGCATTTCTAGGTCTTCACGGTCCTTCTTGTAAAACTCTATTTCACTGTTGAGTTCTATGATCTTCTTCTCCAGTGAAGATGCCATTTTCATATCATCACCCTCCTTTACTAATACATCCAATGCATATTGTTCTTCACTATCATGTTCAGAAGAAGTTTTCAGTAGCTCTTGTCTATGTTCAGACTTCTGCAAATGCGAGAATCCATTTCCAAATTCAATTCTGTGAAATGTCCATTGTTGTCCTCCTTGATATCCACTTTGCTGCATTTGCTTGAGGCAATTTCCCTATCTTTCTGTTCCAAGAGTTCATCAAGATCTCGGACAGTGAGTAACAGCTCAGAGTTAGCTTCTTGTGTCTTCTGTAGTTGCAAGACGAGTTTCTTATTCATATTTTTTTCCTGATTCAGCTCTTTTTTAATTTCTTCAAGCATTGAACATGGATAATCTCCATCGGTCTGCAACTGATTTATAAAATTTTTATCATCATCCATTCTTTTCTGTGAGAGCTTGAGTTCTTCACACTCCCTTCTGAGTGCATCTCTTTCCTCTTTTAGGCTACTTATTTCTCTTGAAAGATCTTGTCCCCGCCTGCTCTCCTTAACAACTTGCTTTCTGAGAGCCTGCAGTTCCAGTTCCGATACTTCTACTTTTCTTGTAAGAGAAACAATATCACTCCTTACTTTCTCAATGTTTTCATCTGGGTCCTGCAATCTTTCTTTCAGCCCAGCCTCTTCTGAACTGTTCGTCGATCCATCTGTGCTTCCATCAGGAGCTGAAGTTCCAGACCAGTCACCTGAGCTGGTCATCAGCTTTTGAGGACTATCACTGTTCCTGACAAGCGACAGCAATCCAGGGGAATCGTGATGGATGTTGCTATGCTTGAATCCATTTTCTTTTGGTGTATTTACCAAACTAGTGTCTGAGACTGATGGTGACATGATATCAAAGCTGTGAGATTTTCCAAGGTTGCCGTTAGAATCATCAGGAAGTGGTGGTAAGTTTCTGCTGGAAGAGAGACTCGGCAATGCTTGGCTGCTTGCTTGTGAGGTGTCCTGGAAAAGTAAAACCTAAAGTTCAGAATCAGTTATTAAGTGTTGCATGCAAAAATGATGATAAAACTAAATAAATTTTATTCCATCTTTCAATCTAAGCAATATCTTGAACATATATTGCATCTGTTTCCACTGCTTAAATCCTTTTGACTGAAGGTGGTTCAAAGATTGAAGTCATTTCATATTGAATGCAATAGAAATTTGGGACTGCGTTACCTTTTCCAATGTAACAATTAAATTTTCACTTCACCATCATATATTCTGTTCCATGATTAAAGTAATAGAGGCTCAGATTTTACAAATATATGCACGGAAAGTGTTGAGATCTAATTCACAGCAGAATGTGGATCACACAACATGGACTTAGGAACCTAAAGTTTCATCATAGATGGATGTAAATTATAATACATATTTGCATTTCTTTCTTCATTCAACAGTGAATTTATGCATTACAAAACATATTTGTTTTACTGAAGCATTTAGTTTCAGTGGACTTTACTATCTAAGTCAGTAAATTGATACTAGTTGCAAGATCTAGCAGCAAAAACAAAACATAGGTTCATATACTGAAAAAGATCTGGCCTTACTTCCTCAGAGTTGATGCTGTTTGCGCCATCGATAGCTTTAGCGACGTCCTCATCATCACACTTGCTTAACTGGTTCAGCAATGTTCTGCAAAACCAATAGACTGATGAGCAAGAATAACTTATAACAGGGAAAGCAAGTCTGTGATACACTAATTTATGAGCTTTCAGACTGTTACCTTCCCTCACTATCACCCTGCAATCTGTGTACTGTAACCTGCCAATGAGTAATAAATCAATATCAAATCTATGGCTCTTAAGCCACATGAAATGTCTGAATAATTTCCCCTGTCTGAATAATTTCCCCTGCGTTTTTGCTAGATAGTGGAGCTGGGATAATGTGACAAGATTTAAGACAAATTGGTGAAAAATAATTATTGGTCATTTTGACCGTTTGATCTGTTATTTTTATCAGGAGATGATCTAGTGGGAAGCTTGCGATACATAGGAACTTGCAGTACCAGATAACAAATGAGAAATGAATGCAATGAATTCAAAACTTGGGAATGCTCACATGCAGTATGGCTGCTGTGTTCGATGCCTTCAGAGGAAGAGAAACAGAGGAGGGCTTAAGCACCTCGGCATAATCTGCCAGATTTATGGCGACTTCTCCAGGACTTCAGCTTTGGTTGATCCCTGCGAGGCCTTAAGAAATCAATGACATTGGTAAGTGACTTACCATAGCAATCAATGGGAACTTTCATACCGTAGTTGAGACAAGAAATTTGTAAAATTTCTCATTGATCCTTCCAGTGTTTGGATCGCGGACTAATATCACGGTTTCATAGATTGGATTTGCCCAGCGACAGGTTCCCTCGGTCACCGCAACCTTCTCTGATTTCGCAGTTGGTCTTCCAATATCCACAGGAACCAATGTCACCATGATCATCTCCCATCCAACCCCCCGTACCTAAAGAAATCAACAACACAAAAAAAACCAGAAGATTCTTGTAGATCCTTGATCCTCAAACAACGCATTTGAATCACAAAGAATTCTCGCAGCATGGTCCATCTAAAAGCGTACTGGGACTCGCCTGAAATTTAGATATCAAATATTTGATGACCGAAATACCTGGGTTGCCTGGAACTGAAACTTGAACACAGCTTTGATCTTGTTCTTCTCGCTCCGCCATCTCGCCGCCTTAAACATCTTCGATCGATTCCTCAATTCTTCATGATTCCAGCAAAGCCGGAAGTCCTCCGGTCAGCCTGCGTATAAATGCTCCAGCATTACGACAGAGAGATTAAGAGGGCTGAAACGGCCTCTCTGTCCTCCTCTGTCCTTCCCACTCCACCTGGAGGAAAACCAAGAGAGAGAGAGAGTCTTTTGCAGTGCTGAACACACCACCAAATATGGTGGCTGGGTCTGAGAGCAGGAAGACAACAAGCGAGCAGATCCGAGACCTCTCACTCTCTTTCCATTGCTGGAGCGCGGAGGGGTATAACCGTATAAGAGAATGCGAAGCTGAAAAAAATTAAGAAGCTTCTGTGGAATAAAATAAATGCATTGCAACGTAGGTCCCATTTAAAAGATGAGAAAGTTGATGGGAGGGTGTGGGGTCGGATGGTAAAAAATGCTTGCCGTTGCGTAGGACTCGCAGTAAAAAACGAAAAGCCACGGAAAAGAACTTCTTGTTACGAGGTGCTGTGGAGGTACCCATGGAGGCCGGTGTAGCCTCGGCTTCCATGCTTGCGGGTTGCTCCTCCTTTTTGAGAGAGCCTTTGCATGGTCTGGATCGGATGCTGGTCCTTTACATAGATCGAGGATATGGTCTGGAGATCTGGACCGTCCATCCTGCCTTACTCCTTGTGCTCCGAATCCAACACCCAGGGGACCCTCAAATCACAAATCTTATTGTATATTTATTTTATATACAGTGATCCAACTAAGGAAATCACAAAGGCGGTGGACGAAGACGCGCACGGCGCGCGTGCTTGCATGAATGCGCGCTACGGCGCGCGCACTCGCACGGGTGTACGCTCCGTGGCGTCGACGATGGACAAAGACTTTTCATCTTGCCTAATTCAACATTCCTTAGATCCATATCCCAAAACTCTGCTACGGACCTTCTTTCATTGGTGGTGCAACTCGACTCATAAACTCGAGTTTTCTCAACTTAAATTTTAATTCTATTTATAAAATATCAATCTTAATTCTAACCTATTGGTAAATCTCAATCCTAACTCTATTTTTAAAAATCTTCGATTGAGTTTGGATTAAAATTTGTGTTGATGAAAAAAAAATAAAATATAAATAAAATATTTTTTAAGTAAATAAACATCAAATTATGAATCCCAAAAAAAAAAAAAAAATCCCTTGCCTAACGCAAAAGCTGAACTCGAGATTTTAACATTGTATTAAAAAAAAAGTTTTACCTGAAACAAAAAAGGAGGAGTGCCAAAGGAGGAGTAGGAAGTGAAAGAAACGAAATGTTTTCCGCCTGCGATCGACGACCTTGCCCTCCTCCTCAAGTTGGCCATCTCGTTCGACCCGATTGGCACCTTCAACGCTCCAAAATTCTGGTGCTGATAAGTTATCCTCAGTTCGGGTAACCCTGGGGTTTGGGTTGCGGTCAATCCTAACCCGGGTCAATTGCAAATCGGATCGGATTAAACCCGGGTCTTTGGGTTCGGGTTGGAAACATGAGTTTAACACTGCTTGAAATCGGGTTCGACAGACCGGATTCGGATTAAACTACCCAAATTGCACCCCTACCCTTATTGAGGCTTTCAAAGTCTTGCCATTTCCGTTGTCCCGGTGGGTGATTGATGGCTGGTTTTGCACTGGTTGAGATCCAAGGTTGGGCAATTTCAAAACATCTACGATATCCTAATGTCCTAATTGAACGCAATGCCGTGTAGGTGAGGTTAAGCATCGTCATGGACATTAATTTTGACACCCAGTGCAGAAGAATTAAAGACAAGGTAAAAGGAAAAGTTGACCTACCACACTTTATATCTCCTGGTCCACAAAGTTAGGGCCTGATGGTGACTGCTTGATCTCGATGTAAATCAGAGTCTAATTGGAGATCTTGGCTGATAAGGGGAAGAAAAGGGGGTCCATATCAATTCATTCGGTCCAGTCAGTCACCCACCATATATATTTCATGCAAGACCGTGGAATTGAAACCTTAAAGGATCCGTTGCTCTGTTCTAGGCGTCCCTGTACCCTTAACAAATGGAAAAGCAACATGGAGAAATCCATAGGACTTCAAACGCTTGGCGCCCTTCGTCTCACGCTCCCACCATCATTTGTCTCCCACCTCTGCTTTGCAAATTTCAGCCAGGCCACTGTCATTGACTAACATTGCCCACACAAATTGGCTTAATGGGGATGGGAAACCTTGTCACCACCCTTCTCTCCCAAAAGAGCATGGCTTTATTTGCCCATCTTATCATGGACCCCAATTGCATATGATTTATGTTGGACTCAAATCCTGAGGTCATCAAGGAAAGAAAAAGAAAAACTCTTTTTCCATCATGCGCTGTGTAAGAATACGCGTACCACATACAATTATTGTCTCTACGTGTGATGTAATGCGAAAATGATAAGAATGCATTCAGCACATATGCAATCACTATACATGATGTGCGCATCCTGCACTATGCATGATGCGTAAAAATTTTTTTCAAAGAAAAAACGTTATCTTTGCATCCCTGATCGATTTTACTTACATAATGGTAATGAGTCCAGAAATACCCAAAATCTCGAGGGCTAGGATGGCTCAGCCACTTCATTCCTCATCAAGGGTGGCTAGTAGATTAGAGAAACTCAGATAGTAAGGCCTAGTCTCATCTATTATCATGCTCTTTGGCGTAATTTTCAATTATTGTTAAGAAAAATGACCCCTTAGTTCTTGCCTTAGAAAATTCCCTTTTCTATTCATTGGAATATATTAATGACAAGAAATCGCATGGTTTAATTTAAAATAATAATAGTCATTGTAGTACTTATGACTTCTATTATGTCATTACATAAAAATAATGATGCTAATTTAAATAATAAATCTTGCTAGTCATACTTTTTTTATAATAGCTGCTATCCAACATTCAAGATCAGCGATGATTATTGATCCATTTACTCAAGTTTCCATGTTGTTTTAGAATGTTATTTTTTCCTACGCAAAATGAGATTAAAGGTGATTTTATCAAAAAAGTTCATTTTATTTAAATTTTATATGGAGATGAATCATTTTAGATTTTTCTTTTTCACAGATCCATTTTGATATTTTAACATTATTAGACCACCGTACTCTGGTCCTCATGACTGTTAAAAGAACATTTTCATTTGCATCAAACTTGGATCATCCATGCTATATTCCAATGCATTTTGCTATTAAAGTGTTTCCATGAGTCCTAACAAATGTTCTAGAAGAATAGAACGAATCATCTTGAATGAAATAAAATGAGTGGAATTACAAAAATAAAAAAATAAAAGATAAAAAAGAAGTTTAGTTATTTTGTAAGGTTAATGAACAATGGAATGGCAGGCATTATACGTTCTTATTGAAGGCTTAATTGGAGAAAAAAAGTTTAATGGTTTTTGGAGGCTTGCATCAGCGTTTGGTAAGAGCTGATGCCATTTATAGCCGTTGGTCTGACAAGCAAACCAATGCTGGTGCTAAAAAGCCATCAGAACCTTCTCGGGTTTGGTGGCCTTCATGCTCTGTGTGTTGCACCTGCAGAACAATTTAACGGGGGTTGTTCTCCAGCATTGATGGCTTCGAATGGGCAGTTTGCCGGATTTAATATAAATGGTGACCATAGCCATCGAATTTACACAAAGATCGGCATTTGGCCCTGTCAACGTTGTCGGCTCTTTGAATCCATACCAAGAAGTTACCATGAATTATCTGCAGCATTCACGACGTTGGTTTTATTTTTTTTTTTTTACGGACGAATGATTATGCTATTTTAAGATGAGTTAAATCTGATATAATTAAAAATAAAATTTATGTAAGTACAAGACATGAGTCTCCTACTTCTAGCTCTAAAAATCGGAGTTACGAACTATACGTATGATAATCCAGTATGCTGCTAAGTTGATTTTAATAGATATACCGAATCTAAGCACTGTAAGTATTTTGAAAAGTAAACCGACATTGTTCAACTCATCTTGCATCAAGCCTTATTTGATGAAGCTGTTGGCTGAAAGCTTTCTACAGTAAAATTTTAAAAGAGGTTTTTAGAATAACTTAAGATTTTAACATGTCTTTGATAATTAAACTAAAAAAAATTAAAATAAAAATAATAAAAGGTATTGCATATTTCTTTCAACTATTAACCTATTAAAACTATCATTATAAATTATTCTAACAATATTTTATTATAATAATATTAAATTTTAATACTATTAAATATATCTATTATAGTTATATATAATATAGTTAAAAATAATAATATTCTTATAGTGAAAATTATTATATATATTTTATTTTTGTTGGATAATTATATTGTAATATTACTAAAATTATGATAACTATTATCTAATAATATAATATCATAATATTATGATATATTATTATTGTAATATTATAAAATTATAATAATATTTTAATATGTTATGTTATATAGTGATATTATATTGTTATCATATTATAATTTGAAATGTGGCTATTTTCATAGTTTGAATTTATGTAGTGCACTTAATAGCTTTTGCATTATCCTAAGCGGTTATTTGGTTGGAGAGAAATAAGGGTGTTTTTTTAAAAAACTTTTCCAACCTTATTTTTTCATATTTAGTTGAAAAAAAAAAGTGCAGAGCCTATACACTTTTCCTCCTTCCACTGAAGAATAAATATCATGGTGGAAATGATATTTATTTTTTCATGCATTTTTCTCTTCCCATTAGAAAACTTTTCCTTGATAATTTTTTTAAAGAAAAATATCAAGCAAGCATTAAAAGTTCTTTTAGAATTTTGCTAAATATTTAAAATATATATAAAAAAACACTTTATCTTTTAGACCATCCAAAAGCTCTACCAGTTGTCCATTAGATTGCACTTAGCTTGTTTGTTCAATCCAGTTTCTATTTTGTAACTTTTCAATAATGAATAAGATTTTTATATAATTCATATAATTTAATTGATTGATTGATTTATTTTCCCTGGGGTTTTTACTAGAAAGGTTTGTCCCTTTGATACAGTATGTAAGATGCCTTCATACCAAGCGGAAGAATAAAGAGACCTACTATGTCCGTTTAAGGAGGAAAAAAGGATTTAGGGGAGTGCAATTATTCATAGATGATGATCATGGTGAGTCCAATAATATATACTTTTCTGCATGCTATTGCAATAGCCTTGATGGTTCATAAATTGAAGATTAAAACAACAACTGAATTCTATTATATGTTTCCAATTTCAAACTCAATTGTCATTTTTCTTCCTTGAATCCAATTATGAGGTCCTTACTATCTTGCCATCATTTATAATGTCCAATTGTAAAGCCTGGTGTGGTACTCCAAAGCTTAAATCCTAGGGTGGAGGTTTGTAGGCTCCATAGGGTTAAGGCCTAGGTTGTTGGGTCTTGAGGGGGCTAGTCTATCATTGGGCTGGATTTGGGCCCAAGGTGTGGATGGTCCAAGGAGTTTTTTTAGGTTTATTATCCATATAATAAGGCACCGGTTCATGTGTGGTGTTGGTTTTATTTTGGTGGCCGTCATGGGGACGGGTTATATATAGTCATGTAACGATGATGATTATAGATGATAAAAGAAACCCTTTTCTCCCTAGAATAAGCTATCCCTTCTCTTTCTCCTCCTCTCTTTCTCACATATAGATGCCCTAGGTTTCTAGGGTTTTATTGCTGCCATCTCTGCCCTAGCCATCTTCTTGGAGCCGCCTCTCTCAAAGAAGGAGAAGGAAGAAACCCTAGCAGCACCTTCTTCTTGGGCAACGTCTCTTAATTTTCTGGATCAGATCTGACGGTTCACGTGAGGAAGAAGAGAGGCCACGACCCTCTCTTACAATCTTGGGACGGAAGAAACCAAGGAAAATCCTAGTTGCTAATCAATCTAGGAAGATTACCAAGATCAAGATCCAAAATTCTGCTGCAGAAATTTCAGCAGGGATATATCTCGCTTCCGCATCTCCACACGACTTGGGGCTGGCCGAATGAGTGCTATGCTCCAAGGTTAGAAAGAGGACGATCCACTCTTCATTTGGTATCAGAGCCTTGGTGATTTGGTGGAGAAAAGATTGGATCTTGGGCGTTTCTTGGTAAGATATCAAACCAGAAATTTCTGCAGCAAGTTTAATTTTCTGTTTTTGTTGTGTGCATTGTTTCTTGGTTGGATATGGCATCTAGTAGCTTTAAATTGGATTTTGAAAAGTATGATGGCAAGGGGAACTTCACCCTATGACAGCAAAGGGTGAAGGATTTATTGGTACAGCAAAGGATTTATAAGGTCTTGGTGAAACAAAGACCGGATAATGTAAGTCGTGAGGATTGGGAGGAGTTAGAGGAGATTGCATTTAGCACAATCAGGATGTGCTTGACTGATCAAGTCTTGCCGGAGATTTGCACGCATACCACGGCAAGGGGGCTATGGGAACTTTAGAGAACACTTACATGGGAAAGAGTATGACAAACAAGTTGTGGTTGAAGAAATAGTTGTACAGCTTGAGAATGCCTGAGGGAGGAGATCTTGTGGCCCATATTCAGAAATTCAATCAAGTGTGCTCAGAGGTGATGAGCCTTGATGTGAAGATTGATGAAGAAGACAAGATCCTCATCTTGTTGTGTTCGCTACCCCAGTTCCTATGATGGTCTGATTACAACCTTGGTGTATGGGAAGGAGACCCTGAATTATGAAGAGGTTGTGGGGGTGCTGAGATCAAACCAGCAAAGAGAAAAGATTCGCATGGGAAACTCTAACACAGAGGTACTTGCTGTGAATGAGAGGCAAGGAAGACCTTGGGAAAAGATTAGAGGCAAGTCCAAAGGCAGATCTAAGTCTCGGGGCAAGCAGAAAGCATGGAAGTGTTACAAGTGTCATCAGATTGGTCATCTGAAGAGAAATTGCCCACTTCTGAAGAATGAGAAGGGGAAGGGCATTTCCAAGGGAGGTTCAGCTAGCAATGGTGGTGCAAATTCATCTGAAGACAGTGAAGATGATGTACTGGTAGTTTCAGATGGGACCAAGAAGTGTGATAGTTGTTGGACACTTGACTCAGCATGTTCTCACCATTATACTTCGCATAGGGAGTGGTTTGCAACTTATGAAGAATCTGATGGAGGGAGTGTATGCCTTGGTGATAATCATCCTTGTAAGGTTGCTGGAGTTAGAAGCATAAGGGTGAGGATGTATGATGGGGTTATAAGGACTTTAACCAATGTCAAACATGTTCGGAGTTGAAGAAGAATCTAATTTCTTTGGGCTACCTGGAGAAGCATGGGTATGCTTTTGGAAGCCAGCCGGGGAGTGGATGTTTGAGGATAACCAAGGGTGCATTAGTGGTGATGAAAGGGAGAAGGTTGGAAAATAATCTCTATCAGATGGAAGGCTCAGTGGCCATAGATGGTGCAGAGGTGCTAGCAGCGGCACAGGAGGAACAGTTGGTCTATAAACTGTGGCACTATCGAATGGGACACATGAGTGATAAAGGGCTTATAGAACTCAGCAAAAGAGGTCTGATTCCATCACTTAAGAAGGAGGATAATGACATCTGTGAGCCCTGTATTTATGGCAAACAACATAGGGTAAGATTTGCCAGCAGTTCCAAGCAGAGTGAAGGTATTCTGGAACTAGTTCACTCAGATGTATGGGGACCGGCCCCTGTGTCAGCCAGAGGTGGGGCTAAGTATTTTTAACTTTCATTGATGACTACTCCAGGAAGGTATGGGAATATCTGATAAGAGAAAAATCAGAGGTATTTGCCCGGTTTAAAGCTTGGAGAGTTGGTGTTGAAAAGGAGACAGGAAAACCAGTGAAGTGTTTGAGATCTGACAATGGAGGGGAGTATACAAGCAATGAATTCAGAAGCTACTGTGAGGAAAATGGGATCCAACGCCATTACACAGTAAGGATGACTCCTCAGCAGAATGGTGTGGCAGAGAGGATGAATCGTACATTGACAGAGAAGGCTAGGTGTTTGAGGCTGCAGGCATCACTGCCAAGGTCTTTTGGGGTGATGCAATTATGTTCTCTGGTTTTCTTGTTAACAGGTCCCCTAATAGAAAACTTGATGGAGGCATTCCAGAGGAGATCTGGAGTGGGAAGAAGGTGGAGCTTGGACACCTAAGGATTTTTGGTTGCCCAGCCTATGCACATGTGGAGGCAACTGAAAGGAGCAAGCTGGATCCAAAATCACAAAGGCTGATCTTCATCGGGTATCCAAAGGGAGTTAAAGGCTATTTGCTATGGAGTTCAGATTCACAGAAGTGTATCATCAGTAGAGACATTATTTTTTATGAGAAGAGCATCTTGAAGAGGTCAGAGATTGTAGATGGAGCTGAAAAGGCTGAACAGGACAGCAGTGGACAGCATTGGCTGACAGGTGATGTACCTTCTACTTCTACTTCAAAACATGGTTCTTTTGAGGTGGAGTTTGGTATGAATGTTCCAATACATGTAAAGGATCAGCCACAAGAGCCATCAATCCAAAAGGAGGTGCAGGTGGAGTCACACACTTCAGCTTTGAGAGATGATCAAAGGGGTGTGGCACTACACAAGGCAAAGCGTACCATCATCAAACCTGCTCGGTATCGCATTGACATGATTTCCTATGCTCTAATCATTGCAAATGAAGATCCAGAGACCTTCCAAGAAGCCATGGAAAGTTCAGAAAGAGACTCATGGATGTAGGCCATGATGGAGGAGATGGAGTCCCTGGAAAAGAACAAGACATGGCAGCTAGTGGATCTACCTAGAGATGCTCGGGCCATTGGTTCAAAATGGGTGTTCACAAAGAAGGAGGCACCTTCAGAGCAAGGTGGAGTCAGATACAAAGCAAGGCTTGTTGCTAAGGGGTTCTCACAGAGAGAGGGAGTGGACTACACAGAGATATTCTCCAGTGGTACGTTATGCTTCAATTCGTGTGTTGTTATCTCTCGTAGCACAACATGGTATGGAGTTGCAGCAGATGGACGTGAAGACGGCTTTCTTACATGGGAGTCCAGAGGAGAGGATATACATGAAGCAACCAGAGGGTTTCAAGGAATCTGGATTGGAAGAAAAAGTGTGTCTACTAAAGAAATCGCTCTATGGTTTGAAGCAGTCACCCCGTCAGTGGTACAAAAGGTTTGACACTTTTATTTTGGCCTTGGATTTCTAGATGTGAACATGATACTTGTGTCTATGTGAAAGATGTGGATGAGGATGATGCACTGTATCTCCTTCTGTATGTGGATGATATGCTCATTGCCAGCAGGAGTGTTGAAGCAGTGAATAGACTGAAATATGCATTATCAACAGAATTTGAAATGAAGGATTTGGGGTCAGCTAGGAAGATACTTGGGATGGAAATTTACAGAGATAGGACCAAGGGAATTCTACACTTGTCATTGGGTGGATATATTCACAAGGTGTTGGAGAGGTTTGGGATGGATAAAGCCAAACCAGTTGGAACACCTTTGGCTAGTCACATGTCTCTTTCTAAGTTACAGAACCTCCAGACAGATGAAGAGAAAGAGTACATGGAGAGAGTTCCATATGCCAGTGCCGTGGGCAGCATTATGTATGCTATGGTGTGTTGCAGGCCTGACATAGCATATGCAGTGAGCCAGGTGAGCAGATTCATGGCGAACCCAGGGAAGGAGCACTGGAAGGCACTCAAGTGGATTTTGAGGTACCTTCATGGAACTCGTGGACTTGGTCCAATTTTGGGCAGCAAGATGGATCCAAGGAGAAATCTAATATCCCAAGTAAGTCATTAGGTCCATTGGAAGGATTTGTGGATGCAAATTTTGCAGGTGATCTCGATACAAGAAGGTCTACCACAGGGTATGTGTTCAGCATATGGTGGATTAATTTCTTGGAGATCAATCCTTCAACCTATTATAGCTTTGTCTACAACAGAAGCTGAGTATATAGGGATTACAGAGGCTGCCAAGGAGGCTCTTTGGTTAAAGAGACTCATCATGGAAATGGGGGTGAAGCAGGGTACAGTATTGTTACACAGTGATAGTCAGAGTGCCCTGCAGTTGGCTCAGAACCCAATCTATCATGCACGCACAAAGCATATAGATGTGAGGTATCACAGGATCAGAGAATTGGTGGAAGAAGGTGAAGTGGAGTTGGTAAAAGTTCATACAAAGAAGAACCAGGCAGATGCACTTACGAAGACTCTTCCACGGGATAGCTTTCTCTCATGTGTGACACTGATGGGTCTGAGGGAATGTGCAGATTTTTCAACAGCTTTGAAGCACCAAGGTGAAAATTGTAGAGCCTGGTGTGGTACTCCAAAGCTTAAATCCTAGGGTGGAGGTTTGTAAGCTCCATAGGGTTAAGGCCCAGGTTGTTGGGTCTTGAGGGGCTAGTCTATCATTGGGCTGGGTTTGGGCCCAAGGTGTGGATTGGTCCAAGGGAGTTTTTTTAGGGTTTATTATCCATATAATAAGGCACCGGTTCATGTGTGGTGTTGGTTTTATTTTGGTGGCCATCATGGGGACGGGTTATATATAGTCATGTAACGATGATGATTATAGATGAATAAAGAAACCCTTTTCTTCCTAGAATAAGCTATCACTTCTCTTTCTCCTCCTCTCTTTCTCACATATAGATGCCCTAGGTTTCTAGGGTTTTATTGCTGCCATCTCTGCCCTAGTCATCTTCTTGGAGCCACCTCTCTCAAAGAAGGAGAAGGAAGAAACCCTAGCAGCACCTTCTTCTTGGGCAACGTCTCTTAATTTCTGGATCAGATCTGAAGGTTCACGTGAGGAAGAAGAGAGGCCACGACCCTCTCTTACAATCTTGAGACGGAAGAAACCAACGAAAATCCTAGTTGCTAATCAATGTAGGAAGATTATCAAGATCAAGATCCAAAATTCTGCTACAAAAATTTTAACAGGGATATCATCTCGCTTCCGCATCTCCACACAACTTAAAACTGATCGAATGCAATGCTATGCTTCAGGTTAGAAAAGAATAATTCACTCTTCATAATTCAAAATCTCACATCCTTCTCAAGCACTGAAGTTCGTCCTCCCATCGTTAAAGACAATGCCGTCCCAATCACCACATCAATCGAACAGTAGATTGATTGTAACATCGATGTCAACTGTTCTTTGACATGACCATCTCATCCTCTTTGCGACACCAGCCGTGTTTCATTTTCTAAAGTTAGGTTTGACTTTGCCAAGCCTCCAGACCAAACCGTTGTCCTGGTCTGGCTATCATGATACACACAGGTGGTTCTTAGATTGCATAGAATTAGTTTAATAAATTTTGTCATATTTTAAATTATATCTATACATTTGATCTCATCTAGCTAACAATTTGTCATAAACCGGTCTGGATTCAGCTTAACTTGGCCGAGTTGACTGGTCCAGGACTGATATCTTTGATCAATGGTCTCCCTTATGGTAGATACTCCATGCTACCTCCAATAAAGGAGAAGGCATCGGAAGAGCTTGACTTTAAAGTTGGCCCTCCTTCCTAAGCCGGCAATCATCCAAACAAAAGTTGCCAAACTCTCTACTCTTCTCCTTGTTTTGATAGCCATTCTTGTGCCTTGGCTATTGCTGCCTTACTTGGTTGTGTAATCAGTGTTTTGAAAATTGAATCAGATCGATCAGTTTAATCAATCATGAATTCAGTCTGATTTTATTATTAAAATTAATTTTTATATGACCTAGTGAAAATTAAAAAAATTCATTAAATCAGTCAAGTTTCAAACTGATCTAACCCAGTTTTTATTTTTTTAATTTTTATTTGAATTATATTTTTATTTTATTATTTTATATTATTAAATTAAAAATTAATTATATATTATCCAATCCGATCAAACCGATTCATTCGATCGAACCGGTTGACTCACGATTCAAATGTTAAGCTGGTTCATTGTTCGGTCCGATTTTTAAACATTAATTGTAATGGCCAATACTGTACCACACCACGTATGCAACCGCAGGTTTTGTCACTATTAGATTCTTATAAGAACTCCTAGAGGAAAGATCATGGCTTGCTACCCTATGTTATGAAGATATTTATAGGATTCTACAAATGTTGATGAAGATCTTCTTAGTACCTATCACAAACAAATTGCATGATAAGTTTAAGAAGCAACTATGAGATGACAATAAAATAGTTGCTTGCTTATTTGGTATCTAAGTAATTGCTCTAAATTTAAGAGTAAAAGAATCCTGATAATGTTCTTTTAATCATCCAAAGTAGTTACCCAATCATTGTCATAAAAACTAAATAATTTTATATTAAAAGCATGAGAATATCAAACATCATAATTGCTTGTTTCTTGAATATAACGTAAAACCTTTATTACTATACCAAGATATTGCTTTGTAGACTTATGTAGAAACTTTGACATCTTACTAATAGGAAAAATAATAATTGACTGAATATGTATAAAATACATTGATCCTTCAACTAGGCTTCGAAAAAACCTCCCATTTACCAAACTTGGACCATCTTTAAGAGAGAACTTATTCTCATTTATATTCATAGGCATCTTAGCACGCCTTTTTATAGTTAGCAATTCTAAAATTTTCTAACAAATACAAAACATAATTCTATTGTAAAATAATGATCCCTTTTGCTATTCATTTGACTTTCAAACCAAGAAATAATGGAGAACTCTCAAATCTAACATCTCAAGTTCAAACATCATTTTCTCTCTAAATTTAATAATAAAATATGAAAGAAGGCCATATATATGTGATATCATTGATATATAAACACACAAGCAGCATTTGACCCTTACCATCTACCTTCGCATATAATGTGGGTTCACTTGTTCTTTTTTGAAATGCATTAATATAAAAGTAAGAGTCAATTCTGCTATGCTAAGCTCTTAGAACTTGTTTTAAACTATAAAGAGCTTTCCGTTTGTTCTAAAGAAATCATGCATTCGATTAAACTAAAACTGTTTATTTTGTCTATTCGTAGATGTTTTGCCTACTCCATGGATAAGCTTGGTGTTCTAGTTATCCACATATAGGCTTAGGTGTTTTGGTTGTTCACGAGCAAGCTTGAACATTTTGGCTGGTAGGCTTTGTTGTTTTGGTTGCTGCATAGGTAGGTCTAATTGTTTAGGTTGCTTTATAGGCAAAATTGATTGCTCACTATAGATTAAACTATGGTCGTTACTAGTTCAATGCCTAACCATATAAGAAATTATGAAATCGAGTAAATTACTATTGATTGCTCGCTATAGGTTGCTTCATAAGCAAAATTGATTGCTCGCTATAGATTGAACTATGGTTGTCACTAGTTCAATGCCTAACCATATAAGAAATTATGAAATTGAGTAAACCACTATTGATGACTTAAATGAATATGTTAAGATAATTATTATTGATAACTTAATAAATTTATTTGAGATCCTAGTGCTTGATGTTAGTAGTGTAGTGATGAGAACACATGCTGAAGGTGTGATATAATCTGATCATGATGTTGCGATGAATATACATGCTATTATCTATTATTGATTGTGATGGGCTAATCATTATTTGCTTATTGAATTGATTGTGTCCAATTACCTAAACTTGGAATTGATTGTGTTATTGGAACTCGATAATAGTAAATACATATGTAATGATGTTATATGCTAAGAAGTTGATTACTGTTAATTGAGTATGATGAAGTTGCCTATTGTGGTATGCTGAGTTTACTATATATACTTATGTTTATGATATTAGTGAGTGCTAGTATGTATGGGTGAGAATTTTACAAAATCAAGGCTCATTATATTTTCTTTGAATTTCTTTTTTGCAAAGATATGATGCTTGGATACAATCTCTATGGTTGAGTTGGAGGAAGGTATAAGTAGATAAAGATAAATTAGATCATCTAATATCAACATTTGTATTACTTAATTTATAATCCATACAAGTTAAATAATATTTAATTAAACTTTAATGTATTGATAATTAATAAATAATAATAACAAGGACAAGGACAAGGAGGCATTGCATAATTTTTAGGGTCACAAGTAAAAGTTATATGGCCATGTCATATGTTCAACCTAGATGTCTTTATTTTTATACTAATCATAAATATTTTCTAACATATTCTTATTGCCAATAACAATTAGTTCTCACTCCTTTTTTTTAAAAATTTATGCGAGATGAGATTGGAAACTCAATCGCTAAGATAGACAACTCAAACTAAACCTCATTTTATTCATCATCATCATCATTTTCTATCTCAACATCACATGATTATCCCACTCTTCATTCTCAGGTCCCCTATTCCCAAAATCAATTTCAATATCTTGACCAAATATAAAGTTATAACAGCACTCAGTGATACGATCTATTCAAAATCCTAGCTTCTAATATCTTTGTTGATGTAAATTGATATTTTCTAAAATGTTGGCTAACAAAGCATCAGTATATCTCTTTGATTGCAAACCGTATCATCATGGAAGTCAAGATTCTTCCATTTTCCTATTCCTATCTTAACTGAGTTTTTTAACAAATAAATCATTTTTATCCATTTTATTCATCAAAGAAATGAGCCCCATCATTTGCAAAGGAAAAAAAAAAGAAAAAATATAAAAATTAATGTATAAAAATCACTTAATCCTAGTTTACTATGTTGCTCTAGATATTATTATATGATTAATTTCTAAGATCCTAACAATTTTATCTGATTAAATATCTAAACATTATTTTACATGTGATATAGCTACATAACTTTTACTTGCAACCCTAAACATTATGCAATGCCTCCTCCTCCTCCTCCTCCTCCTCCTAATATAATATATAATAATAATAATAATAATTATTATTATTATTATTATTTATCAATTATCAATACATTAAAATTCAATTAAATATTGTTTAATTTGTACGGATTATAAATTACTGTTGCTCTATATTTAATATAAAAATTAATGTCTTCCCATTTTATATAAACAATAATTCTTTAGCCATTCTTTTGTTACTTCCGCATTAGCATGGTATTGTGATGATCTCTATCATTGATTTTTTTCTATTTGTTTCAATGTCTTAATTCCTGAGTTGGCTCCTGGCTTTGACAAGAATGTCCAATTCTTTGGCCATGCAGTGACTCCAGTATTTATGTGTTCTTCTCTCTTTCTCCCCCTTTTTGGTTGGAGATAGTCAAGGTGGGGTATTACCACCACAGATAATTAGTGCAGAGTGTGAGTAATTTCACACACATTTTTTGGGGGCAATTTTGACATGCTAAGGTTTCAATTTAGAAGGCCCCTTAATCTTGCATACCTTGTCTTTGACAAGTTTCTAAACTCTTTTTGCTGCAGACCTTTTTATGATGCACTATTCTATTCTTATTCTGAGTTTCTGTGCATTCTGAACCAAAGTTTCAATGTAAATCTTCTGTGTACTCCTGCTCTTGTTCAGAAATTTAAACGTTTAATTTAAAATGTTGATGTTTAACAGTCCCAGTCGTACGTATTACACTGTCAATATCCACACCACTTTTCAGCTCATTATTAGGTAATATAAGGTACTCTTTTATCTTTCCAAAGCGCTACTTTGAAACCATATCCATGATCATTGCTCTAAAGTAGTTGTATTTATCCCAACGCTTTGTTTAATCTTGTTGGTGGTTGTTACATTGTACCAAATATATTTGTTTGTCTGCAATTGATAAGTGGTGGGCTCCTCTTCCAATTACTTGAATGATTTTTTATATCCTTTTCCATTCTTTTGCCACTAACTATTCCTAGATTTCCTTTTTCCTTGATAAGAAACTAGGTTGTAATCTAATACTTTGTGCAAATAGTTTGCAAGATTCTTTACTCCGTTTTGAAACTCGAAAAAAAGAAGAGCAAAGATTTCTCTAACTTTTTACAGCAAAATATGCACACACTCTATGATTTTTAATGTTTTCAAGCCCCATATTAAGGTCAACTTCAAGTACTTTATTAACAATGCTGTAAACAATTAAAACTCATTGGAGTCTTTGCTTTTAGAAGAAAAGAAAATGAGAGTCATAGAAATGTGGAAATGATAGCACAAGGACATTTGGAGCCAAGAGAGTTATGATAGGTCCGTGGTGTTGGTTCCTGCATGCATTGGTTAAAGGAGAGCGAAGTTGAAATGTGGTACATGTGGTGGTGGACCGACTTGGACTGAACAGCCTTTGTACCCATGAGCACAGCTTCTTCCAGGTACCAAGCTGATGTGGACAAGAAAAATTCTCATGCACCGCACTCTTTCAAAAACTACGTGACATGATTAAGAAAAAAAGCTGTGCATCGTGTAAGCGTTGCAGAAGTGTGCGCATCATGCACGTTGATTAACCGCACGCATATACAACCATGCATGCGATGTGCGAAAGATAAAATTATCCTTAGCTATGCGTGACCGCATATATACACAGCCAATCATCATGCATGATGCATGCAACTGCACCACGCATGGTACACAAAGATCTTTTTCATGGACAATTAACCCCAGTGACAGTGATCCATAGGATATACTGTAAGCTTTTAGGTTTTCTTAGTTTTTACGTGAATTGCTGCTTTATATCAAGGGCAATTCACTAAACTATTGTAATATCTTGAAATTACTCAAATAAAAAAAAATTATAAAACTTATAATTTAAAGTTTATTTATTATCAATTAATTTGTATGAATAGGTATGGATTTGAATGTTTCAAATAGTATTAAAGCTGATCCGAATATATAAAATTTGATAAGTAAAAATAGAAGGCTGCTAATAAGACGATGACATAAGTATCTTGAGGTATTACAAATAGTAAAGTTGATGGGTAAAAAGAAAAAAAAATAGAGGTTTGAAGAGCTTATGATTTCTTTTTCTAAAAAGAAAGTGGTTATAACTCAAAGTTTATTGGATAGAAATTAATTTGCACTCAATTTTTAAGATTATGCGAACTTGATCCGATAATAGATTAATTAGACTAATATGTGATCTTAAGGTCTTACAACAATACTTTGGAGTTTAAATAAATCAAAAATAAAATCCCTATATACCATTGATGTGATTGGGTTTGGTTTTCAGATAGGTTTAATATTGGATAAGCTTGCATAGTAGCACATTACATAACCATTTTTATTTATTTTCCATTATAGTAAGTGAATAAGAAATATAATTTTTTATATTGAAGATAACATAATCTTAGGATAGCAAAATCCTCTACATTAATCCTCAAATTATTTCCTATTTAAAATAAAACTAAGCGATTTTGACAAACTTAACCTGCTGCCTTTTTGTGTTTAGTGCAAATGATATAAAAGATACATACACAAAAGATGTAGACTTATTATATTCGAATATAGCTAAGCCTAAATTTAATTTTTTATCCACCCTTGTACCTATATATTTATTTATTTTAAGAATAAAAAAAATAAAAAAAAATTGAATAACTTGAGGTTTGTTTAGATTAAAAAAATAGAGAGATGGAACCTACCTCTATATAAGATTATATAAGACAATATCTCCTCTTCTAATAATTAGAAAACATATTATATATTTCGCTTGATTTAAGCCATCTAAAAACTCATTTTGATACATATTCTTCACATATGGCCCTTTTGAATCAATCATGAACTCTTCCCTGTGTCTCAATGGCATTCACTTTTTTCTTTTATGTTAGTCATTGCTTTTTTTTTCTTTATTCTTTTCCCTTTAAGAAAAGGAGAGGACCCCAGTGGCTTTATTTCGCAAATGTTTTTTTTTTTTTTCTTGACTTATGTGGCCCCATGTTAGATGTAAGGTAATAGACATTGTTAAGATAATTGAATGGTAATCATTGATTTTAGTAGGATTCTCAATGGACATTGGCAGACGCTCATAAGAAATTAATGAGATTCGCAGCAACAAACCAATGCTAGGGGCCTCAAACGTCGTACCAAAGAGAACATGGGATGTTACTGAGGCTGGCGCATGCTTTTGTGATAAGAGGGTTGGATTTTTTTTTCTTTAAAAAAAAAAGTAATTTTATTTTTTTTTCTAAATTTCTAATTATTTTTTATTTTTTAAATAAAAATAATAAAATATATTTGATAAGTAAAAATTTAAAGTGAATGATCATAGTCCCTGCTTTTATCCTTAGTCAACAAAAGAGCTTTCTCATAGAAAACATCTGAGCTCTTCATTTTCTTGGATCAAGAGGGGGGGGGAGGAGGAGGAGGGGAGACTAAGAAAAAGGGACAACGTTTATTTTAATAGGGTTAGAATTCTAATAAGAGGGCCATTAAGAAAGGCATATAGCACAGGAGAAAAGAATGGTGAAAAAGAAATTGGCATGAGGTCGCTGGCATCAATAGATCGAGGGAGCAAGAGAGAGGTTTGCCAAGGACAAAAAAATAATAATGAAAGTTGGGATGAACTCAATTTTATGATTTTCAAAATACTTTTATAAATGGTAAAAGTAAGAATCTTTTTATTTTCACTTCTCATAAATTTTGAAAGTCGTTTTTCAAACCAAAAAAAAAAAACAATTGAATCATATATATTTTTACACCAAATATCTTGTTTTCATGTTTAATTTTTTTTTAAAAAAAAGTGTGCCAAATAAGATTTTTTATTTTATTTTTTAATTGAAATCTAGTAAGGAAAATCTATAAATAAGTCACCCAAGTTGCTTGTTTAGTTACCGAGCTTACTCCTAATTGTTAGCAATATAAATTTCTTGCAGTTAAAAAATGCACCCAAGTTGCTTGTACCCCTGAGTCCAAATCAGACCTTTCTATTTATTAAAGCACTGAATGATATAACAAACAAGCAATAAAAGCCTTCACTGAATGATATAACTAAGAAGCAGAAGATTATCTAGCCCCATGCAGTGCCCTGTCCACTTAAAAAGTTCAAAAAAAATCTCACAAAAGTTCAAATTGATCTTGTTACACACCAAGCCCATTGGCTTAATTAATTTGTTGTCAGATTGAATCATATGACCTTAAAAATTTAACTGCAAATTAATTATTAATAGATAAACTTGAGTTATAATTCTTTGAATCATTCTTTTTCTCATCCGATGCGAAACTATTAATACATGGGAATATTATAATCTTACATTCTTTATCAGATGGCGTTCTCATCATATGCTACAAGTTAGATAGATTTACTTCAAGAAAAGTCATTGGTATGAAATTCTTTGTATCACTGTCTCATGGATAATCCTTTGCTTCTTTTTGAATGCTGTAAGTTCAAGATCCAATTAACCTATTAATGGATTGAATCCATGCGATCTTAAAAATCTGAATACAAATTAATTGGTAGCAGATAAATTTGAGCTATAACTTTTTAAATTATTCTCTTCTCACTCGATTTAGACCTATTAAAGCAGGAGAGTACTGCAGTTCTAGAGAGAGAGAGAGAGAGAGAGATGGCCATGTTATGTCCAACTGTTTGTCAAGCAAATAAAGGAAGCATTGCTTTTTGAGAGAGCTTGTGGTGGGGCCTCAAATGGCTCAGGATTGAGTTCAGGGGTTGCTGGGTTCCTTTACTTGCCTTTAAAGCTGATGTTCGTGCATTGGCAGTGCGGTGGTGGCTCTGGTTACACAAAGTCTTTTAGCCATCCAGGCTCCTTTAATAGGCATGTGGCTCTGAAATGTGAGTTGGAGCTGCCTAAGAAAGTAGTAGTGATGTCTTATTGATTCAGGCTTCTCTGGGCAACTAGAGAAGCTTTTGGGCTGCCACACAGTCCTTATTTCAGACAAGCAACATGCTTGTTGGACTCTGGAATATGTTACTTTAGGGTGACCCTATGATCTTGTGCTTCTCAATGAGATAGAAAAGGAGAGAATGATCAATGGAATGGTATGTAGGAAGATGGTATCCTCTAGGTTACTTTGCTAGGGAAATAGCTGTTAATTTGTGTTGACCAACTAGCATGTTGAATGACACACAGTATGCTGTTAAGGCTGCAAATAAACCAATCTGAGACAGCCTTTGTGTGTTTGGCCTTGGCTTGATCATACCAAAAGGGTTTTCATCTTTGGCTCGAACTTCGAATCAAGCATGATTCGATACAAATGCATGAACCCAATGATTTTTAGGCCAACCCCAGACTTGCGAGGAAACTACTTCTAAGGTTTGGGTCATAAAAATTGAACCTTAAAAAAGAAAATTTCTGTTTAATAGATTGATTTCCTGATGAAACTGATTTTAATAAGACTAGCCACAGAGGCCTTTCAGACAAATAAAATACATGGTGCAATCTTATGGAACTTAGCATGCTCGGTGATAGCTTTTCTCAATTAGATTGAAAAACAATAGTAAATATTGGAAGATTTTGTAGATTTTGGATTCATTTTTTTTTCTCTGTATCATAAATATTTTTGAAACAAACATTGTAGATCATTATTTCTAGTTAAATAGTAAAGATAAGTTATTCCTCATAGAGAATGTTTATATTGGCAACATATCATGTGAAAATTTTCAATCTCAGGACTTCATCTTGGAGGGGAAATCCAACCTCAGGACTATTTTCATATGAATTAGAATCTGTTTACACTTAAATTTTTCAATAAAAACATGTCTTGTAATGTTGATATATAGAATGTGTGGAGGTGGGTACTATTATAGAAACAAAATCAGCACCAAGGAATGTAGGTGATGGGCCTTGATCATGGGTGAAGTGAGTGTGCTACCATATTAAGGGCGAATGAACGAGAACACTCTTAAATAGGGATCAAGTGCCCAATTTGTTGCAAGAACTTTGGGGTTAAGGTTGTAGCTTGCCTCTAGACGATTTATAAAAGATGTATATAGAAGATTATGATAGACAATATCTGTATTCAAGCGATTTTAAAATCTACAAAAGACTCTAATAATCAAAAACAATTTTCTATTGAGCATATAGCCTGATTATTAATTATATTTATTTCTTAGTTTATTGACTCAAAATGCTTTCTTTGGTATATAAATCTATTCTAAACTTATATACACCTGGCATGAAGTGGAGGAATCGCTTTATACTTATTTTAATTTACAGAGATGAGCTTAATATTTCAATAACCAATTTGTTCCTTTTCCATCAAAGACCAAATAAAACAACAAATATTTCATGCTCCATTTAAATTGAAAGCTAGGGCAAAGATTCCATTTGCCGTTTCCAAAGCATTAATTTGTTAAGATGGCATTGTGTGGCCTTAATTAAAAATTAAAAAAGAAATATCAAAGAATGAAAATTAGAGATCTTTTAGATTTATTGACCAAAGCAACTTGATATGAAGCTATGCTTTCAGAAGAGGCTCAAAGAAGAGTACTTCAAGGATCTATTACAGGCACCTTAATTTAGAAATTGATGATATAGCGGTGGAATCCAATCCCAAAAAAAAAAAGAGAGAGATAATAAAGAGGTTGAAACCATAGAGGTGGCAGGTACGAAACAATTTACATATGATGAGGCATTGCATAAGTTTTGACTTGAAAGTAATCATGGACTCAAAAGTAATAAAATAGAAAGAATCTTCATGAATTCAGTTAAAAATATACTTTTGATATAAATAAGATCGATTACATATTTGACCATCTGCTAAACAGTGATGGCATAAGACGCAATGTTATGAAGATAATAGATAAGACTTGTATTTACAGAAAAAGTTTTATATATCATGCTAAGGCCATGCAGCTTGAATATTCAAAAGAGTGTGTCTTTAAATGATGCTTCAACCTGAACAAGGCCCTAAGAAGAAGTTGATTATGAAGCAATTGACCTGGCAGAAACCTTATGGAGACTCCAATAATTCGATTGATGAGTTCACCCATGAGCTTCAAAAGGTTATGGGGATAGAATAAGAAGTAGAGTCACCAAAAAGAAAGCTTTTAAGGGAAAGAATAATGCCTGTATAAATAAGCAAAAATTCAATTCAATTTCAGGTCCTTCCCCCTCTGTTTTTTCCATATCGAATGAGTCAACCTTTGTCTAGGCAAACTTGGATCGGCCGAAGCTACTTTTGGAGAACATGGAAGAAGGAGACACAGTAGTGGTCACACAAGATCAAATGTTGGATTCAAGTCCTAAGAATATAAGCTTAGAAAAACCTAATGCAAAAATGACTTAATATTTAAAAGTTTTATTTATAATATACATTTAGATGGTCAACAAGTTAACCATATCCTGACTAACAATAGTTGTGTAGTTAATTTTTTTCTACTCAATGCTTTGTGTAAAAGGCTAGGAAAAACTAAGCAGGATTTGGTGGCAATCACTTTTGTTATTAGTTATTTTTATCTGGTAACTGGACTTGCGGAGGTGATCATGAGAAGCAAGAACCATGAGGCTAACTTCTTTATGGTCAAAAGGCCAAGTTTAGATAAAAAATTGATAAAACACAAGTTACCAATTTAACCTGAGTTCAAGTTGCATAAAAAATTACCTAGAAATATATAAAATAAAATTAACTTGAAAGTTAAGGAGGAAATTGAGTGCTTATTGAAAGCAAGTTCCATTAGAACTGCTCGATATGTGGAGTGATTGTCAAATATAGTTCCAATGATGAATTAAGATGAGAAATTCAAGGTTTGTACTGATTTTAGGATTTTGAATGTACCTACTACAAAAGGATGAGTACCCTATGCCTATTTTTTGTCTCCTAATTAATGTAACTACTAGGCATGAAATGTTAACTTCTATGGTTCAACACTAGCTAGAATTTGATATCTATAATTGAGGAAGATGTCCATAAAATTGCATTCCATTGCCTGAGCCCAATAGGTATATATGGATGGGTGGTGATGCTTTTTGTTTAACAAAAGCATGTTCTACCTATTTTTCATGATGAAGATGATATGATAGGTCAATTTGTGGAAATCTATTTGGATGACTTTATTATTAAGTTTGAATCCAAAGATGATCGTTGGATTAGATTACAATAAGCATTTCTGAGAACTTGTTATCATTAGTTGAAGATGAATCCATTGAAGTGCGCTATCTAAATATCAATAAGAAATTTCTCTAAGGTTTTAGTACATGAGAAGGTATTGAAGAAAATTTTCAAAGGCTCATCTCTAACACTGCAGGGAAGATGCAATCATTTTCACCTCCACTAAGGTTGGAAAATTGAGAAAAGTTTATGCCTTTTGAAACAATAGCAGGATATTGAAGCAATCAAACCACTTCTTCTGCTACCCTTTACAACCTTAATAAGGTATTGATTTGCTATTTACAGTCACATCGGTCCTCATATAAGATCCTTGAAGCCATTTTAGCTCTAATCTCCAGCCAATAGCCAAGGGGATGCTTTACTCAAGAGTATGATCTATCCAACCTAAGAAGCTAAAGCAAATAAAGCATAGGCTGTACCAGACTTATCATAATTCAACACCTCCAATGAGTGATCAGAGGCAGCAATTGACCCCCCTGGTTGCCTTTGAAAATACACCAATGACCTTTGAAGAGCCTCCCAGACCTCCACAAAGATTAGGTGCAGCATAAATGAGTTCCAAGCCGGTCAGGACGTGCATTGAACTCTAACCTAAGTCTAGTAGAGTACATGATCACACTGAGTGACCTCTTTGATGGGGAAACAACAACACAGTAGTAATAAATCACAATATGCAGCGGAGATATGTTCCCCCAACTTGCAAGAATCTGTGAGGAGCAATAACAAAATTTATGGCAGCAATTAAATATCACAAACACACAAGAGACACCAAGATTTTTTAACATGAAAACCCCTCAAGCAAGGGTAAAAACCACGGGTCATCCAGACCAAAGAAATAGCTCCACTATGATCAAATAAGGGTACAAGAGAGTCTCAAATAAGAACACAATGAGTGCTCATAGCCAACCAAACAATAAAGCTAAGAAGCTTACAATAGAGAACCAAGAAGTTTAACAAACCCAAAAATAGAGCTACTGTCTGACCTGAGTTTCTTGCACCTTAGACATTGTTTCATCAATCCAACCGTTCAGAATGAATAATCAGATGCTCTGAACCTGCTGTCAAAATTTCAGCCCGATCCAACGGTGAACGAATCTGCAGTAGCGATTTTACGATGGCTACTCTGAGTATGTGTGGGAAGGGCTTCTTCTTCTCTTTTCTCTTGAATGGCGGCTCTCTCCTCTCTTTTTTCAAAATTAACCCTAATATCACCCTAATAGACTCACCACTGATTAGGGATTCTTATCAAGTTGGATTCTTACCTAATCAGACTCACCATTGATTAGGGATTCTTACCAAGATGGACTCTTACCTAATTAGACTCATCACTGATTAGGGATTCTTACCAAATCAGACTCACCACTTAGATAAGTGTGACACAAAGTGGGCTTACACATTTGGGCCTTTCTCCACATAGAAAGGGAGCCCAAACCCAACATATCTCCCCCTTACAACTATGTGGAGATAACCGCCAAACTGGCGATCTCACAACAAGTTTCAAACTTCCCTCTTGGTAATGCTTTAGTCATCATATCAGCACCATTATTATCAGTATGAATTTTAGCCAACTTCAACAGCTTAGCATCCAAAACATCACGTATCCAATGATACCTCACATCAATATGTTTGGATCTTGAATGAAAAGTTGGATTCTTACCAAGATGGATAGCACTTTGACTATCAACAAATAATAGATATTGGTTCTGAACAAAGCCTAGCTCCTGTAAGAATTTCTTCACCCATAGCAACTCCTTACATGCTTCAGTAATGGTAATAAACTCTACCTCCGTAGTTGACAATGCTACATACCTCTGCAACTTAGACTGCCAAGCCACAGCCCCCCTGCAAATTTAATCATATAGCCCAAAGTGGACTTTCTGGAATCAATGTCTCTAGCCATATCTGAGTCTGAGTACCCCACCAATGTGGGATCATCACCTCCAAAACAAAGCCTCATACCAGTTGTACCATGAAGATACCTTAAAATCCATTTTACTGCATTCCAATGCTCTCTACCTGGGTTTGACAGAAATACTGATAGTACCAACAGCATGTGCTATGTCAGGTCTTGTGCACACTATTGCATACATCAAACTATCCACAGCAGAAGCATAAGGAACACGTTCCATATCTAATTTCTCAACTTCATTTGAAGGACTTTGTTTAGCACTCAGCTTAAAATGAGTAGCAAGAGGAGTGCTTACAGCCTTAGCATTTTTCATCTGGATCTTTGCAGCACCATTTCAATATAGTTTCCTATGACAGCCACAGTTTCTTCTCCATTCTATCATGCATGATTCTTATACCAAGAACCTGCTTAGCAGCTCCCATGTCCTTCATTGCAAATGACTTGCCCAACTGCTTCTTTAACCTGTCAATCCTAGAAACATTTTTTCCAACAATAAGCATGTCATCAACATACAATAACAGGATAATGAAGTCATCATCAGAAAACTTTTTACAAAGACACAATGGTCAGAAGTAGTCTTCCTGTGACAGACTCAAACTTCTTGTACCATTGCCTCGGAGCCTGCTTTAAACTATATAGGCTCTTTCTTAGCCTACACACATAGTTTTTCTTGCCTTCAACTTGAAAGCCATCATGTGCTTCATGTAAATCTCTTCCTCCAAATCACTATGAAGGAAAGCAATTTTCACATCCATTTGCTCTACCTCCAAGTCAAGAGTAGCAGCCAAACTCAACACTGTTCTAATAGAAGACATCTTCACCACAGGTAAGAAAATCTCATTAAAATCAATACCCTTCCTCTGTCTGAAGCCTTTTACCACTAATCTGGCTTTATACCTTGGAGATGTAGCATTACTATCATGTTTCTGTTGAGAATTGTAGCCTAAAGCCAATCATTTGATGATGTGCTAATGTAAATTGTATATAAATTGATATATTAATAAAAGTTATTTGGCAGTTTATTCATTACAAGAACATCTTCTTAAAACTCCTAATAGTAATGAAGCCCTCAGGATCTTCCTTCACGATAAAGGAGGATTTATCTTATGAAGGTCCTCAAAAGAGTTCGCGACCAAATGATATACTATGACAGGGCCATAGTACTATCAATTATAGGACGTTGTATATCATATTTGTTGGTTGTCCTCTTAACCAAGGAGTGTAGAGACACTGGTATGACATACAGGTGAAAGTGTAGGAGTACATTTCACCGAACGTGACTCATTTTCGGATACTCTACTATCAAGAGTTAATCCGAGAAGATATAGGTATAAGTATCCTTCAGACCTGAAGATCACAACCAGTGGCTTACAAGCAACTCATTGTACTTAGGTGCCGGACCACCTGGATTTCTAATCCAGCTACGAAAGGTTACTGGGTGCAGTCAAGTACTTGTGGTAGTCAGTTGTGGATCAAGATGGAATTTGACCTATCCCGTTAAAAGGAGAAATGCTTGTGTTTCAATTTAGCAAGACCTTGGCCAAGGCACTTCATGTGAAAGTCACATGATCACTAAAATTGAAATCACTTTATGGATTTGCTATTTAGAGTTGACAGGCTCTTAAGCCATCCTTAGCATTTGTGGTCAAGAGGATGAATTATACGGTAACTGTTTCTTAGGGTTCTTGGAGTTTGCTCGGCAACTCTTCGACCTATCCGGACGTCGGGTTCCATTGCTAGATGGGCACATCGATTAGTATAGAAAGTTGTTTCTATGCTACCGGCTTAGGTTCGAACCTAGAGAGTCACACGCATAGAAGTTTCCTAGGATGATCTATTTGCTGATCAACGATTGAGAATCGTATATGATTTAATTAATCAATTTGATTGATTGAATTATCTCAATTGGGTTAAGTACAAGTGAATAAGATTCAATTTGGTTTAAGTCTATTAGAAGGACTAGTCAATTTCAAATATTGATTTGAAATTAGACTTGATTTGGATTTAAATAGATTCAGGACTAGCCAAATTTGATTTGGGCTAGGACCATGATCTATGTGGGTTCAGTCCAATAAATTCAGATCAGATTAAACCATCACCTGAACCAAACCTCTCGCATAAGGATCTCACATGATGAGATGGCTGAAATCTCATCTCATGAGATTAAATTCTCATATAGAATTTAATGCCTGACATTAATCTTCTCCCGTTAGAATTCTAAGTGTTAGAATTCATGTACCTATTTGAATTAGCCAAATACTACGACTCTTTAGTTTTCACCGAATGTCGGAATTAGCCAAACATTGCGACTCTTTGGTTTTCACCGAACGTCGGAATTAACCAAACGCGCGCTCTTTGGTTTGGCGTCTCTTTGCTTTTACCAAATGGAGGAATTCTAAATGTTAGAATTCAATGGGCTGGCTAAAATGAGACTATAAATAGAGGACATTCCTCACCAGATTACACAGAACAACAACACACGACATATCGTGGATTAAAATTCTAAAAGTTAGAATAGAAAATCTGGTGATTCTGGTGTTAGCAAAACTTGGTGGATCTTGAAGGAAGATTCAAGTGGGAGGATTCAAGATCAGCAAAGTTATTTTTCTGCGAGCTAGCACTCCCGAAATCCGATCATTCGGGGCTTCGCATGGACGATACTAGAGGCCGGACGATTGAACGGCTGCAGAGCACAAAAGGATTTACCAACTGTTCTTAAGGTAAGTGATATGATCCCTAGATCTTAAGGCATGCTTCAAGAAGAAGTATGACTTCTTCTTGAAGATCAAGATATGATCTTGATGATTATTTATATGCATATTTTAGATCAACGATCCTATATATAAGGCAAAGATATGATCTTGATGCATATTAGATAGATTAATATGTAATCTTTTATTTCCGCATGATAATAGTTATCAAATTTTAAAAATATGCATGCCTCGAGATTATTTCTCCCTACAAATGGTATCAGAGCAATGGTTTCGTATTGATCTAATTTATTGCATGTAAATTAATGTTCTTATTAATTATGTAATTATGGCTAAAACTGATCAGAAGGTCATATGGTCACAGATGGATTGAAAATCCAAATTACCCATTCAATGAGGTATTCTGTGACATATTGCCGTGCGATTGTTTTATCATTGATGCTTAGTCTAAAGATAATTTAAATTGAGCTTTGGCATCAAACATAGATTACACACACTCTCAAAAATTGTTTTATATTGATGTTGTATAAAAGCATGATATTTGCATGTTTAGTATAAAAACATAGATATGAGATATGATGGCTTGTTGTCTATGTTATGAAACATACAAATATTTATGAGAGTTTTATTTGAATGTCAAATATTAATTCATAATCTTTTTAGATATGATCTAAATATAGGAATTATGAGTAGTAACATAATGCAAGTTATGCTTGATTGAAATATATGACATGTAAACATGAAATATATTTAATCATTTGGGTTAGCTAAATCGGGTCCATAAAGGGTTAGACCCTAAGGTTTAAATCAACTGGACTAAAAGAGTATTTGATCAAATCTAATTAGATTAGGTTAAGAATGCTCTAAATCAAACAATAGTTGTAGTTGATCATGTCCTTCTCTTTGATTAAACCAAATGGAAGTAGATTAGGCTCCGTGGTTGAGCATGAATCTCTTAGATGGTCAAATCAAATTGGTTAACCATATGATGTCAAGGTGAGTTGGCAAGTTGCTCTAGGATCAACGATCGAATGGTTTTTAATTGGGAGCTACTCGTATTGATGCGTCTTTAACGAGTTAATGGCATATCCCTCCCATCGATCTCACTTACCTGGTCAATATGGTGAACCATTTATGATTCAGATCATTTACCTGATTCGGGTTGACCCATGCCTGTAAGGAAATCAGTCTGACTGATTTAGGTGCCACTTAACCTGACTTAATCTTGTTTCATTCTACCGATTTCATAGATTCAGTATGAGAACTTGATTAGTCAATTTATCTTCAGATTATTAAATCCTCTAAAATTATTAGGTCCTTAAAATGAAATAGTTATATGATAACTAGATCATAGCCTCCCATTAAGGTGGGTGATAATGAGTCCGATGTCTTGATAATCATTGGAGGCACTCCATGCCTGGTGCTTGTCAACCATCAGAATTATCATTCATTATATGATAAGTCAGCGTAACTATTAAATAGATAGTCAGGTGGACCGAGCTTCACTCGGGCTTGGTTGTCTATTGATAGGTTACACTGATTATATCATTTAATGGTTGGACCTAACCAGAACTTTCAGTGGAGGCACTCCATGCCTGCTGAAGAGGAACATGGGGCAAAACTGAACACTAAGAATTGTTTGGGGAAACAATTGGTTTTGAACCTACTCTTAGATGCATATGGGTTGGCCAAGCTTCACTTGGGCCTGTATGTAGTCTATGTAGATCTTAGTGCCCACTAAAGAATTAAGAATAATTCTTCGAATTGGGGTGTAGAGGCTGCCAATTTGAACAAAATAGTGGAAGAATCTTTAGACTAAAGTCCAAGTCTTTAGACTGAATCAATTTATATACTAATAAACTTTAGTTTTTTCTTATGCAGAAAATGCCACTAATTTATCATTAAGGTCCCTATTGGATAGTGACAAGTTGAATGGTTCAAATTTCAATAGCTGGTTTAGAAAACTTAAGATCGTCCTTGAGCATGAGAGGATTCTATATATTCTGAATAATCTGCACCAAAGATACCTGATGCAAACACCCAAAGTTCTGAGAAAGACACTTATCAGAAGTGGCTCAATGATAGAACTAGCGTACGTTGCATCATACTAGCAGCAATGAACGATGAATTCGGTCGCCGTTTAAGAATGCTCAGCCAGAAGAAATCATTCAAGCGTTGAATGAATCTTTCGGCACACTCGACGATGTTGAAAGGCATAAGACTAGTTGTGCTATTTTTAATGCTCGAATGAGGGATGAATCTCCTGTCACTAATCATGTATTGTACATGATCGAGAAGATAGAACTCCTAAGCAAGCTCGGCTTTCCCATGAGCTCCTGAAAGAGAATGGCAGTCAACTACCACTGTTACACTGATCTCATGATCGAGAAGATAGAACTCCTAAGCAAGCTCGGCTTTCCCTTACATGCAGATTGGGAAAAGATGCGATCCTGAATTCCTTGCTCTCCATCCTTCCGACCTTTCCTTACTCATTTTCGAATGACAAAGCCTGCAGTCAACTACCACGGTTTGTTTGGGGTTGTTACAGGAGAAGGATAACCAGCTCTCTAAGGGTTTGGTTAATGTGGTTGAAGGATCTAAGGTAGGGCGTAAACCCTTTGGGAAAGGGAAGAAGAAAGAAGAATAAAAAGGTGCAACATGCTAGGACATCTATAAGGGGTCAGATGCAGAAGAAGAAAGTTGATAAAAGTCAAGCTGAATGCTGCAAGATGCAAGGGCATGCTGGAAGAGGAACTGTCCTCTTTACATTGCCACACTTGATCCAAACAGGCCAAAGAAGAAAAAGGGCAAGATGTTGCTCAACAAGGTATTTATATGATAACACCTTGTAATTTTTCTGTATATGATAATCAGACCTGGGTATTGGATACGGGAGTCCTTTTAACATTTGCAATTCATTGCAGGGACTACAGGTCACTAGAAGATTTGAGGACAATGAAAGATTCCTTAATGTCGGCGATGGAAGATTAGTTCCAGTTCTGGCATTAGGAGTTCTTGAAATAGTTTTCAATAGAAATGTCATTATACTAAATGATTGTCATTTTTGCCCAACGTTCTTATTGAACGTAATTTTCTGTAGGCCTTCTGGCCAAAAGTAATTATGAAATTTCAATAAAGGATGTTACTTTGAATATCATTATGAATGGAGTCACTGTAATGACTGGGCATTTATCTAATGGCATTTATATATTATCACAGCCTGTGAATGTAGTGTACAATCAAGTAAGCGCCCTAGAACAACTGATGTCACAGACATTTATCTTTGGCACCATCGGCTGGGTCATATCAATAAGAACAGATTAAACAGGTTAACTCAGGAGGGCATCCTTCGAGTTGATGATTGTGAATCATTAACTACCTGTGAATCCTGTCTTCTTGGTAAAATGACCAAGTCATCTTTTACTGGAAAAGGTGAAAGAGCCAAAGAGCTATTGAGTCTAGTACATACTGATGTATGTGGACCAATGAGCACTTGTGCCAAAGGTGGATATTACTACTTCATTACTTTTACAGACGACCTTTCTAGGTTCGGTTATGTCTATCTTATGAGACATAAATCTGAATCGTTTGAAATGTTCAAACTATATCATAAAGAAGTAGAAAAACAAACAGGAAAATGTATTAAGACCCTTCGATCAGATCGAGGAGGCGAATACCTTTCCAATGACTTTGTGACATATTTAAGGGAGAATGGGATTCTCTCCCAATGGACTCCTCCTGGAACACCGCAGCATAACGGTGTGTCAGAAAGAAGGAATCGAACTCTGTTAGACATGGTTCGGTCCATGATGGGTTTTGCAAGCTTGCCAATATCATTTTGGGGATATGCATTAGAATCAGCTTGTCATATTCTTAATAAGGTTCCAAGTAAGTCTGTTTCTAAAACTCCACATGAGATGTGGTATGGACATAAACCGGTTATCACCTATCTGAGAGTCTGGGGTGTCCGGCTTATGTGAAACGTGCAAAATCAGACAAACTTGAACCCAAATCTGACAAATATTTTTTCATCGGCTATCCGAAAGAAACCAAAGGATATTACTTCTACAATACTGAAGAACAAAAGTTGTTCATTAGTAATAGAGCAGTTTTTCTTGAAAAGGAGTTCCTTAGTGAAGGAACAAATAGCTCTAATTGAACTTGAGGAAGTTCATCAAGTAGAAGGAACAACACAAACCAGTGAACCCTTAGAATCTGAGTTGATTAGATCAAACTCAAAACCCATTTTAGATGCACCATTAAGGCGATCTGGTAGAGTACCACATCAACCGGACAGATACTTAGGTTTCTTGGTCCAGAATGATGATCCTGTTGAACTCGATGAGAACAACGAGGATCCGATCACCTATATGGATGCTATGCAAAGGACTGACTCTAATAAATGGCTTGATGCCATGAAATCCGAACTTGATTCCATGAAGGACAATAATGTATGGACATTAGTTGACCCACCCGAAGGGATAAAACCCATAGGGTGTAAGTGGGTTTTCAAGAGGAAAAGAGGCACAGACGGAAAGGTAGAGACCTATAAAGCACGTCTGGTTGCCAAGGGGTATCGTCAACGTTATGGTATTGACTATGACGAAACGTTTTCTCCTGTGGCAATGCTGAAATCCATTCGGATTATGCTAGCTATAGCAGCACACTTCGATTATGAGATTTGGCAGATGGATGTTAAAACCGCTTTTCTAAATGGTGATTTAGAAGAACAGGTGTATATGATACAGCCTGAAGGTTTTATATCTGAAGACGAGTCTAAAGTGTGCAGGCTACAGAAGTCTATTTATGGACTTAAGCAAGCATCTAGGAGTTGGAACATACGATTTGATAAAGTGATCAAATCTTATGGCTTTATTAAGAATAAAGAAGAACCTTGCATTTATAAATGGGCTAACGATTCTGTTATTTATATTTCTTGTATTATATGTGGATGATATTCTCTTAATCGGGAATGATATCCCTGCATTACAAGGAATAAAGACATGGTTATCATCACAATTCTCCATGAAAGATCTGGGAGAAGCATCATACATCCTAGGGATGAAGATCTATAGAGATAGATCTAAGAGGATGCTTGGTTTATCCCAATCTACGTACATTGACACCGTGCTAAAGAGGTTTAGCATGGAGAATTCCAAGAAAGGCTATCTTCCGATAGGCCATGGAATTCATCTTTCTAAGAAGGATTGTCCGACAACTCCTAATGAAAGAGAACGTATGAGTCGAATTCCATATGCTTCGGCAGTGGGATCGATTATGTACACCATGACATGTACAAGACCAGATGTGGCATACTCACTAGGAGTAGTGAGTAGATACCAATCTGATCCAGGAGAAAAACACTGGCAAGTTGTTAAGACAATCCTTAAGTATTTGAGAAATACTAAGGACCAGTGGTTAGTCTATGGAGAGTCTGATTTGAAACTTGTTGGATATACTGATTCCAGTTTCCAATCAGATCATGATGATAGCAAAAGTGTATCGGGTTTCGTGTTTATCCTAAATGGTGGAGCTGTTTGCTGGAAAAGTTTCAAGCAACATACAGTGGCAGATTCGGTGTGCGAGGCAGAGTACATCGCTGCATCAGATGCTGCGAAAGAAGCTGTGTGGCTGCGAAAGTTTATCTCCGAGCTTGGAGTGGCACCTTCCATAGATGGACCAGTCCTGTTGTACAGTGACAGCACTGGTGCCATAGCTCAAGCAAAGGAACCACGAGCACATCAGCGCACCAAGCACATACTGCGTCGGTTTCATCTTATTCGAGAGATTGTAGACCGAGGTGACATAAATCTTCAGAAGATTGATGGAAAGGAAAACCTAGGTGACCCATTTACTAAAGCACTCAGCATCAAGGAGTTTGACGACTATAAATTGAAGATGGGTATTAGATACTGTAATGAGTGGCTTTAGGCTAAGTGGGAGTTTGTTGGGAATTGTATCCTAAAGCCAATCATTTGATGATTGTGCTAATGTAAATTGTATATAAATTGATATATTAATAAAAGTTATTTGGCAGTTTATTCATTACAAGAACATCTTCTTAAAACTCCTAATAGTAATGAAGCCCTCAGGATCTTCCTTCACGATAAAGGAGGATTTATCTTGAAGGTCCTCAAAAGAGTTCGCGACCAAATGATATACTATGACAGGGCCATAGTACTATCAATTATAGGACGTTGTATATCATATTTGTTGGTTGTCCTCTTAACCAAGGAGTGTAGAGACACTGGTATGACATACAGGTGAAAGTGTAGGAGTACATTTCACCGAACGTGACTCATTTTCGGATACTCTACTGTCAAGAGTTAATCCGAGAAGATATAGGTATAAGTATCCTTCAGACCTGAAGATCACAACCAGTGGCTTACAAGCAACTCATTGTACTTAGGTGCCGGACCACCTGGATTTCTAATCCAGCTACGAAAGGTTACTGGGTGCAGTCAAGTACTTGTGGTAGTCAGTTGTGGATCAAGATGGAATTTGACCTATCCCGTTAAAAGGAGAAATGCTTGTGTTTCAATTTAGCAAGACCTTGGCCAAGGCACTTCATGTGAAAGTCACATGATCACTAAAATTGAAATCACTTTATGGATTTGCTGTTTAGAGTTGACAGGCTCTTAAGCCATCCTTAGCATTTGTGGTCAAGAGGATGAATTACGGTAACTGTTTCTTAGGGTTCTTGGAGTTTGCTCGGCAACTCTTCGACCTATCCGGACGTCGGGTTCCATTGCTAGATGGGCACATCGATTAGTATAGAAAGTTGTTTCTATGCTACCGGCTTAGGTTCGAACCTAGAGAGTCACACGCATAGAAGTTTCCTAGGATGATCTATTTGCTGATCAACGATTGAGAATCGTATATGATTTAATTAATCAATTTGATTGATTGAATTATCTCAATTGGGTTAAGTACAAGTGAATAAGATTCAATTTGGTTTAAGTCTATTAGAAGGACTAGTCAATTTCAAATATTGATTTGAAATTAGACTTGATTTGGATTTAAATAGATTCAGGACTAGCCAAATTTGATTTGGGCTAGGACCATGATCTATGTGGGTTTAGTCCAATAAATTCAGATCAGATTAAACCATCACCTGAACCCAAACCTCTCGTATAAGGATCTCACATGATGAGATGGCTGAAATCTCATCTTATGAGAGATTAAATTCTCATATAGAATTTAATGCATGACATTAATCTTCTCCCGTTGGAATTCTAAGTGTTAGAATTCATGTACCTCTTTGAATTAGCCAAACACTGCGACTCTTTGGTTTTCATCGAACGTCGGAATTAGCCAAACATTGCGACTCTTGTATTTTCACCGAACGTCGGAATTAACCAAACGCCGCGCCTCTTTGGTTCGGCGTCTCTTTGCTTTTTACCGAATGACGAAATTCTAAATGTTAGAATTCAATGGGCTGGCTAAAATAAGACTATAAATAGAGGACATCCCTCATCAGATTACACAGAACAACAACACACGACATGCCGTGGATTGAAATTCTAAAAAGTTAGAATAGAAAATCCTGGTGATTCTGGTGTTAGCAAAAGCTCGGTGGATCTTGAAGGAAGATTCAAGTGGAAGGATTCAAGATTAGCAAAGTCATTTTTTCGCGAGCTAGCACTCCCAGAAATCCGATCATTCGGGGCTTCGCATGGACGATACTAGAGGCCGGACGATTGAACGGCTGCAGAGCACAAAAGGATTTACCAACTGCCCTTAAGGTAAGTGATATGATCCCTAAACCTTAAGGCATAATTCAAGGCAAGAAGTACGACTTCTTACGTTGAGGATCAAGATATGATCTTGATGATTATTTATATGCATATTTTAGATCAAGCGATCCTATATATAAGGCAAAGATATGATCTTGATGCATATTAGATAGATTAATATGTAATCTTTTAGTTTCCGCATTGATAATAGTTATCAAATTTTAAAAATATGCATGCCTCGGAGTTTATTTCTCCCTATAGTTTCACCCTGTAAATCCACCTATTTTCCAAGGCCCTCTTGCCTTTAGGCAACTTCACCAAATCATAAGTGTGATTGTCATGCAAAGATTGCATCTCATCTCGCATTGCATCCAACAACTTTTGTTTTTCTTCACTCTCAATAGCCTCTTATAAACACTCAGGTTCTCCCCCATCAGTTAAGGTCACATACTCATCAGACGAATACCTTGTAGATGGTTGTCTCTGCCTGTTAGATCTCCTGAGTTGACTTTGAGGTGGTTCAGGAGCATAACTAGGATTATCATCTTGTGGCATCTCATGTTCCTCTTCAGCATCATTAGTTGGAACATCTAACTCATCTCCAAGCTGTTGATCATCAACATAATCATGTTGCTCATCTTGTTGAACACTACTCTTAGCATTATTCAGATTGTGAACAGGCAACCGAAATGGATCAATATTAATTAGCTTATTACCTTTTTCAGGTGTAATCTTCTCCACCTTATCAATGTTTTCAATGGTTTGGTCTTTCATGAACTCCACATCATGACTTCTAATAAGCTTTTTCTCAATATGATCATAAAACCTGTAACTAAATTCATCTTTTCCATAACCTATAAAGATGCACTGTCTCGTCTTAGCATCCAACTTGGATCTCTCATCCTTTGGAACATGCACAAATGCCTTGCAACCGAAGACTCGCAAATGATCATATCTGACATTCTTACCAAACCAAATTTTATCTGGTGCCTCACTGTCCAAAGCAACTGTAGAACTAAAATTAATAACATGCACTGTCGTATACAGTGCCTCACCCCAAAAGTGTTTGGGCAATTTTGCTTCAGAGAGTATACACCTCACTCTCTCAATCAATGTCCTATTCATCCTTTCTGCTAAACCATTCAGCTAAGGAGTTTTAGGAGGAGTCTTTCCATGTGCAATACCCTGCTGCTTGCAATAGATATCAAAGGGTCCACAATACTCACCACCATTGTCAATACGAATACATTTCAGCTTCTTGCCTAACTGCCTCTCAACTAAAGCCTGAAACTGTTTGAACTTCTCCAACACCAGGTCTTTTGTCTTCAATGAATAAACCCATAGTTTCCTAGAACAATCATCAATAAAGGTAACAAAATAAAGTGCACCACTAAAGGATTTTACCTTCAATAGACCACAAACATCAGAATGCACCAATTCAAGCAACTCTGACTTCTTTGAGGGAGGATGCTTCTTAAAGGATACTCTGTTTTGTTTACCAGCCATGCAATGAGAACACTTCTCCAACTTTGCACTCTTCAATCCTAGAAGCACATCCTTTTTAGGTAAGCAGTTCAACCTTTTTTCACTGATATGACTAAGCCTTCGGTGCCACAAAGATGCCTCTATATCCACGACATTCACACTGTCTTTAGCAGCCAAAGCTTTTGTCCAATACAGTTTAAAAATTTTCTCCCCTCTAGCCATAACCAAGTTACCTTTGGTGAGTTTTCACTTTCTAGAACCAAAGTGATTATCATAACCACCATCATCAAGCATCTGCACAGAAATCAAATTAAATCGAACATCCGGAGCATGTTTGACTCCTCGAAACAATAGCTGCATTTCCATGTTGGTTTGCAGGCAAACATCACCAACACCAATCACCTTAGACACACCATCATTACCCATATTTAACACTCCAAAGTCACCAGAAGTGTAAGACGTGAAGAACTCCTTCCTTGTAACATGCAGTGTAGCGCCACTATCAATTATCCACATGCTCTCATCTGATACAAGATTAACTGACTCATGATCACGAAGAATAATAAGATCATCACTGGTAGCAGTGGCAACACAATCATCATCATCATCACAATCTTTCTCTTTCTGCTTACCCTTCTTGCTTTTGTTCTCCCTTTTCCTCATAAAACAATTCTTCTGTATGTGCCCTATTTTGTGATAATAATGATACTCCACATTCTTGTATCTTGACTTGGACTTGCTTCTGCTCTTCTCTCTACCACCCTTTTGTTCTTTTCTGTGACTTCTCTCCCTATTTTCAGTGACAAGCACCTCGGACTGAGATGAAGTACCCTATGCCTTCCTTCTCATCTCCTCATTAAGAGTACCACCCTTTGCTATTTGCAAAGTAACAATACCATTAGGGGCTGAGTTTGTAATTGAAACCCGAAATATCTCCCAAGACTCTGGTAGAGTATTCAGTAGCCATAGTCCCAACACTTTATCATCAAACTTGATACCCATTACTGACAATTGATCTAGAAGCCCTTGAAATTCATTCAAGTAATCTAAAATAGAAGTCCCCTCCTTGTACCTCAAATTCATTAGAGAATTCAACAAATATAATTTATTATTCCCTGATTTAGAGGCATACAATGATTCAATCTTCTCCCACAAGGCTCTAGCATGTGTCTTATTAGCAATATGATTATAAACATTATCTTCTACATACTGCCGAATAAAACCACAAACCTGCTGATGTTCAAATTCCCATTCTTCATCAGACTTGGAATCCAGCTTCTTAGTAACGAACACAGGAAGATGCAAATTATTCACAAATAGCAAATCCTTCATTTTGCCCTTCCACAAATGATAATTAGTGCCATTCAAACAAACTATCTTATTTGTATTTGCCTCCATCATTCAAGCAAGTCAAATAGCCCAAACCTGAGAGCTGTGATACCACTTTGATGGGGAAACAACAACACAGTAGTAACAAATCACAATATATAGCAGAGATATGTTTCCCCAACTTGCAAGAATCTATGAGGAGCAATAACAAAATTTGTGGCAGCAATTGAATATCACAAACACACAAGAGACACCAAGATTTTTAACATGGAAAACCCCTCAAAGCAAGGGTAAAAACCACGGGTCGTCCAGACCAAAGAAATAGCTCCACTATGATCAAATAAGGGTACAAGAGAGTCTCAAACAAGAACACAAATGAGTGCTCACAGCTAACCAAACAATAAAGCTAAGAAGCTTACAATAGAGAACCAAGAAGTTAAACGAACCCAAAAATAGAGCTACTGTCCGACCTATGTTTCTCACACCTTAGACCTTATTTTACCGATCCAACCGTTCAGAATAAAGAACCAGATGTCTCGAACCTGCTTTCAAAATTTCAACCCGATCCAACGGTGAACGAATCTGCAGTAGCAATTTTATGGTGGCTACTCTACGTATGTGCGGGAAGGGCTTCTCCTTCTCTTTTCTCTTGAATGACTGCTCTCTTATCTCTTTTTTCAAAAATTAACCCTAATATCATCCTAATAGACTCACCACTGATTAGGGATTCTTATCAAGTTAGATTCTTACCTAATGAGACTTACCATTGATTATGGATTCTTATCAAGATGGACTCTTACCTAATCAGACTCATCACTGATTAAGGATTCTTACCAAATCAGACTTACCATTTAGACAAATGTGACAGAAAGTGGGCTTACATATTTAGACCTTTTCTTCACATAGAAAGGGAACTTAAACCCAATTATCAGATGATCTCTGGCACTCAATATTGAGCTTTGGCTATTAAGAAGCCATGGCAAATTGAGGTCATCAGACTCTATCATTGAGCAAGGAGATTCCAATTTCCTAAGATCCAACTCCCTAATATTCCATCGGGCAATTCATTTCCACCTTCCAAAGCTTTAACTTTCTAATCCCTTCCATTCCTAGAGGTCCTAATCCCAATCCCAATCCCATTTCTATGGCTTCTCTCTCCCCTTATACCATATGATATCCTTTCCACTTTGATTTTTATTACCAATACCAGAGAAATCTGGGTAATTTAAACCCACACCGAGGATATTTTAGCCATTAAGCTATCATGTGATGGAAAGTGACATCACACCTTCCTGATAATTTAAATGACCCACTAAAAAATTTTTAAATTGAAGGAGTGCGAGTGCAAATCGGTCAAAGTAGAGAGGGTGAAGCTGTAATTTCATTCTCTGCTATTTAGTATATTAAATACAGATATATTCATAACTTGTGGTTTGAATACTGCTCAACAGTTTCATTGTAAACCATAATTATCATCAAGTTCAGCAGTAAAAAAATGTTTATAGTTATGCTAAGTATCAGATGTGATAAAAGCTATCCAACGATCAGCATGTAAATTTGGAGCCACTGCTTCTTAGAGTTCATGGATAGCCTCCAGTGGGCTACTCAGTAAATGATTCAGCTATCACAGGAGGACTCGGTCACTCTTCACACAGTAGATAATCTCGGATCACTTGATCGGCATGTGTTGTTATAATCCTTGAACTAAAATTTCTTCTGTATTGAATGAAATATGGAATATAAAGCTTTCAGTCAAGCATGCTAATGGAGATCCTATAAATTGATCCAGATAATGAACGTAAAACGAGATAGCATTAATAAATATTTCAGTAGTCATGTCACAATTTTGTCTATGATTTCCAATAGCTTTCTGGAAGCTTTAGTAGAAATAACTTGATAAATTTGATCATCCAAGTCTAATCTAATAATAACAAATGCTTAGAAGGATGGGACTTGAATGCTGATTTTTCTATATCAACGTTGAGATGCCTTATTAACTTTACTAGCAAGACCTTTTAAAAACTACATGAATGGATGGAGCGTCCCTCTAAAACCAAGAAGTTTTGGTCGGACAGGGGGTTCGTCTTATCCTTGTCTTGCTCAAAAGTTATCCTTGAATAAATGTACAGGATAGTATTTATTTAAAAATAAGCATCTTTTTAAAATTATAACTCTGTCATCAAGAGATAATTTAGTTATTTTTGGATTTCCTAAGAAATAAGTTCAGGGATTAACCCATAAACATGAGTTATCCCCTATGGTTAAACTTTTTCAGAAATATCTTCCCTATCCCTTATTTTCAACACTAAAAAGGATCCAAGTCTGGTTCTGTTATTCCCACCTGTACGCTGATCTACCACATAACCGGCTACGCATACGAAAATCTTCACCACGAAAGGTAACCACTGTGATTTGTGACACAACTTGACACGCGCCAAAACTTGGATCTTTAGTTTGAATAATTTTTATTTATGAATATTATCTAAGAATAACATGAAAAAGTTTATTTCTGAGGATAATGCTAGGAATACTACAGCATCTTAGATTTCTTTTTAACAACCACATCCAATAGACGATTTATAGCTAGATGGGAGAGAGCTACCGAAGATTTGGCTCAGTGTTAGAAATAGACTGCTCTGTTTAGCTGGGTTATGAAACTGATTTCTATATACAAAAAATTAGTTATTTAAAGTCGGCTAATTGAAGGAATGATTTCAGATTGAAAGGTTAAAATTGTTCAAATTTTAAAATCGCTCAACAGATAATTTTACTGAACAATGTATTTTTAAAAAAATTAAAAACGTTTATGTGGCATACCACTGACCACATACTCTGCTCCATACGGTGTTCCACATTATTTTGAAAAATAAATTTTTTGACTTAATATTTATAGTATTTTTATATTTTTAAATAAAAGACCTCAGGAACTCCAGGACGTTGCATATCTTTTGGCTTTGCCAACAAATTTAAGGCTGTGTTTGAAATAAAAACTAAAAAAATATTTTTTTAATTATTTTTTAATTAGTTTTAAAAGTTATAACTACGAATGATAGCTGAGAATAAAGTTAATCAAAATGGATAACTCATATTTAATCATGAATTATTTTTAAATTTATTTTTTAAGATAGTGTTTGATTCCCAAAATGCTATTCCTGGATAAATGTATAGGATAGAGTTTATGCAGGGGATAGCTGAGAGAATAATCATCTTTTTCAAATGGGTTATCCCTCTAGTTAACTCTTTTCAAACTTATCCTTTGTAGTTTAAGATATATTGAAGATATCCCCTTATTCTCTATTTCAAACTGTTTGGGTTATCTCCTCTAGTTAATCTTTTTAGATTTATCCTTTGTAGTTATAAGATACCCGGGAGATATTCCCTTAGGTAATATTTGATTTCCAAAATGTTATCCCTAGATAAGTGTACACGATAAAGTTTATTCAGAGAATAGTTGAGAAAATAATCATCTTTTTTTTTAATAATATTTTTTCATCAAGGAATAGCTCCGGCTATCTTTGGGTTTCGTAGTGAATAAGTTAGTAGTTATAGCTTTTGAGAATAAGGGATATCCTCTCGATATCCCCTTATTTCGTATTTCAAACACAGACTTATTCTCTATTTCATGATAGTGTTTGATTCATAAAAAGTTATCCTGGATAAGTATACAGGATAACATTTATTCAAGAAATAGCTCAAGGGATAACCATCTTTTTTTTTTAATAACAGTTTTGTTATCAACAATAAACTCTAGTTATCCTGGGTCCTAGGAAATAAGTTTTAATCATGAGTTATTTTTTTTGATTAATTTTTTATAAAATTATTCTTCTTAGTTGTAACTTTTGAGGATTAAAAAAAATATTATATTCTCTTATCCTTCGTAAGTTCATATCAAACACAGAAAGATTGGGGAATAGCCGATAAATTCATCAATAAGAAAAATTTTGAAAAGTCTAACCCTTGTCGTTCCATTGCGTCATTGCTGACCCCACGGCATTTATCTTCCTCGACCCGGCGCTCATTACTGGCCGCCCACCCCGGTGGACGTTTCCTCATCAATATCCAGCGACTGCGAAGCCCACGTCGCATGCTCCCGAACGGAACGGCCGACAACTGGGCCCGGACATGCGCACGGATGTACTCCTCCTGAACTGATGGATATCGGACGGTCCAGAACTCGCGGTATCCGGTTCCTAGATTACAGTCAATAATATTATCCAACCAAAGGTGAAGACGTATCTTCGATCGCGTGTTTGTCGTGGACTCGTGGGTGAGGGAAGAGAGCAGAGAGAGGCGAGAAGGGGGAGAGGAGATGGGAGGGCTGCCGGGGTTCAAGGCTCTGCCGTTCACGTTCGCGTCGCACGTGCTGGCGGTGGCGGCGGCGGTGATGGTTCTCGTGTGGAACATCCACTTCCGGGGAGGTCTCGCCTTCGAGTCCACCAACAAAAACCTCATCTTTAACGTACGTTGTCTCCCCCTTTGTCTTTCCTTTGCTTGTTCGCATTTTATTTCGGATTTTTCCGATTTCATGAGAGAAATTTATGTGATGTCTTAAGTTGGCCTTGCTTTTATTTTTAATTTTATTTTTGTTTTTATTGCTTCGGTTGGAGTCCGACGTTATTGGTGTTTTATTTAATTGTAACTTGGTGGTGCGACCTACGTGTCGTGTGTGTCTGATGGTTTTGATTGGGTGTTTCATGTATTGCGATTGTTTCTTTATTTTTTTTTCTTTTTTATTGGAAAAGGAGGAAGAAGTTGTGTAAGAAATATTGAAATTTTGGCTGCAGCTCATAGGAGCTTATTTCATTATTTCATTATGAAGTTGTGGTGTTTGTGTAAGAAATTATTGAGTCTTCTGTTGTTTTGTGTATTTGCTGTGATTTTTATGCTTTTATTTGTGATTTTGGGCAATCCTTAAGGAGCGTGGATAGGTATCCTTTGTGTGTGCTTCTCATATGTGAGACGTTCTCTGGGTCCAGTTCCTGTGAGTGCTGAATCCCAAGGCCAATTGAGTTAGTTTTTAATTCTTAGAAGAGTATAAGTGTGACATATATTTTGAATATGACTGTATGAAAGTTGTTTCCAAAGATCATGCTGACTCTATTTGTCAGATAAAAAAAATAGCCCTTTTGAATAAGTTTGATATTCAAAGAAATTATTCTGTGTCCAAGGACAAGTTTTGTTCTGTTTTTTCTTTTTCCCATCCTCCAGGTTTTCAGCTTAAAAAGTCCTTTTAAGTAAGTTTGCTACCTAAAGAACATTTTTTTAGTAGAAGTATAGCTCAACGGCTAAGAAAGACCATCTGTCTAGCATCCACTTCCACAAGCCTATAAAGATTTGAAGGAAAATGAGAGAACCAAAATATAGGTTGAGTTGAAGAAGAAGCTAGACTTGCTAGAAATTCTGCAGCTTGATTGGCCTCCCGATAGACATGCTTGCTGGAAAAATCCTTACAAGAAGCTCTGATGGAAAGTAGAGACTAAAGATGAGGATGGTAGCTTTTAGACAAGTCATTGATCCAAGCAATTACTGTTGCTGAATCCCCTTCAGGAATCAAGTTATCAGCACAATAAGATAACAGCACTTGTAAACTAAGCCAAATGGCAATGATTTCAACTGAAGGGACATATGTTGTAGACAAAGGAATTACACCTACCGTAAGAGGGAAGCCAAGATGATCTCGGATAATAAAACCAGCACCTGCCGAATTAGGATGTATGGAGCCATCAAAATTAACTTTTAAATATCCTGATTGTGGAGGTAGAAAGCAGACATAAAGAAGATTATGAGATCCCAATAAAAGGATAATTATACCATCCCATATGCCAAAACATACAGAAGGATTGACCGAGCTAGGTGAGTCAGATTGGGCGGACTCACCAATTGTAGGGTCTTGTCTGGTGGCCGTCCTCATCTCCAAATGGTGATGTCCTCTGACTAGGATCCAAGGGTTGTAGCTCTGGTTTGAGCTCCTTGTAGAAGTGGTATCCTTCTAAGAGATGTCTTTGGGCCTTTTGGTACATAGTACCTGGCTGTTGACTTATGAAGGAACAATCCATGGATTCATGACCAATCCTTCTACATGAGTAGCAGTAAGATGGGGACATTTTCATAGGAAAATGATTGCCACACCGGCTCCTCTCCTTCATCATACTATAACTCCACTCCAGAAGTTAGAGGCTGCTCCAAGTTAACCATTATACACACTCTAACATAATTTTGCAATTTCAGAGAATCTGGCCAGTTATCCATCCACAGAGGTTTCCCAACAACTGCAACAATTTCAATAATCTTATCTCCAGTCCACCATTCTACAGGCAATTTCTCAAGTCGCATCCATATGGCAGCATGCTTGTTGGGGTCTTTAGAAGCTTTAAAATTGGGTTTCTAGGGTTCTAAAGCCATTACCTAACCTCCTATGATCCAAAGACCAGATGAAGAAACCCTTGACAAGACCCTTTTGGATTCCATTTCTTCTTCACTGCTTGGGATAGAAACTCAAGCCCCAACTGTCGGCCTAAAGTCCTTCCAATCAGAGACAGCTTCCAATCTGAATGAGCTTGGTGTAAAGCCTCCCCAGTGAAGTTGATGGTGCTGTTAAATTGGTTACTGAGCTTCGCTACTTCCTCTTCTGAAACTCTGCTTATTCCTTGGCGATCGAGGCATCCACGAGCAACCGATGACCAAGAATGGTGCTTCACATTTTGATTTGCAGCAGGCTCTGATCCAGAAATACTACTTACACCCTGAAGATTCTTTTGTGTCTCCTTCTTTCCACCATCCTTAGGCTGTGAATGAACTTCCAATGGCTGATGAATGTCTGTTGGATGCTCTGATGAATGCTCAGGTGGTCTGGAGGACCCTGGTGGAACTACTACAGGTGATCGACTCACCTAAAGAATGTTGATCATATTAAACGAGCCAGGCTTTTTTTTTTTTGGTGGGCTCTGACCAATGCTGCACTATGTGTCCATCTTTATTGGCCTACATTAGGCTAAAAATATTTTTTAAAAAAAGTTTAATGGCAAGACTCGTGGTTGACGACAATTCTCATCAAAACATTTTTATTGGAAGGCGAGTACTGGCAGGCATCCTATTTTACACTCAATAAGATGATGTAGATTGCATTAGAAAACTTCATTCTAACTGCAATCATCATCTTCTCCATATAATATGTAGTTTTGTGATGTTGATTTAAATTTGTTTCTTTGTTTTCCGTAGAACTGTAGATGCTGTTTTATTTGTCATGAGAAATTGAGTTGGATAAGCTTCTTATCACTTCAAGATTCATCTTTGGATTTTGTAAAATTTTTATCTTTGTAGGTTCATCCGGTTCTTATGACAATTGGCTTCATTATCATGGGAAGTGAAGGTAAGCAAGCTGAAAGACATCGATCATCAGCCTTGTAGTTTATTCTAAATATGTTTCACAGGGGATAGATCATTTTTTTTCTTCAAACTGATTTGCAGCTATAATGAGTTATAAAGCTTTTCCTGGGAATCATGAAGTAAATAAAAAGATCCATTTAGTTCTTCATGCAATTGCTCTTCTGCTCGGAGCTGTGGGAATCCATTTTGCTTTCAAGAATCACATTGAAAGTGGAATCGCTAATATGTACAGTTTGCATTCCTGGATTGGGATGGGCACAATATGCTTATATGGCATTCAGGTAAATATCAACAATCTACAATGCAGCATTGTCATAAACTAATTTAGATTTTTATGCAAATTAGAATTGAATCCAGAAGAGAATGCATGTCATGCATTTTTAAGACTTGAACACCTACTTCATTAGTAAGTGAAATCACATAGATGCTGTGAGATACATGCATCATATGTATCAGATCACATCACGGGGTTTGATATGGCTGAGATATAAGTTAGATACTTATACCATGCATCCTATTTCTTTTAATTTAAGAAAAAGACTCCAGATATGTTTAGGATACTTATTGAATCCATTTTAGGTTGACATGGAGGGTTGTTTTTTCTTTATTTTGGATGAATGTTTGATGATGAATGTTACTAATTATTAATATTAGAATTCATGATCTTGATGTTACTATATGGAATAGGACTATGGCCTATGGATTTGAATTATGGATAGAGGATGATCCTAGAGTTTGTGGATGTTGATGTTATTATATGGAGTATCAACTCTGTTATGGTGGATAAGCCATTATGCTATATGAGCTTTCCTGCATATTATACATATATTAGTCATATCCCAATTATGTCGTATGCAATTTTTTCAAGAGTTGCTGACAGTATTATTCATGATTTTAATTGCTGGCCATGCTAGTTATCACTTTCTATGCCAAGCCAGTACCAGCACCTACCATCAGTCAGCATGATGTGGCATGGCACATACTGTGTTGGAGGGTGTCTAATCTATTGGATCCTTGCCACTATCCTACCATTTCTATGCTTCATAGATATGGATTTATGATTGCCAACTGTTAAAAAAAACCTTGTTGATAATAAGTGAGATATTTTGTTGATACAACTGGCAACTATTGCTGATATTGCTATGCTTATTGCTGTACAATAACTTTCAAAGTGGTGACAGTTGCACCAGCATGACTTGCAAGAGGCATTGTAACCAACACAAACAGCATCTATCCTGGTGCTTTTTGTGTGCGTTCATTAGCATGTGTACTGATATATTGTCTTTGAAACATCTTTTTATCTTTTAGTGCTTGCTCGTAGTATTGCTTTCACGTCTTGATAAAACCCATGAATTTTAGTACCACTAGGTCAGTTTTGAAAATTTTCACATGTAGAAGCCTGAATTTCTATTAGCTGTAATAAAGATTTTGAAGAACTGTCTCGGATGTTTTTGGCTATTACTTTTTGAGGCACAGAAGGCTCAAATAGGGGAGAGTGTTGGACTACATCCATTGAGTTGTCTAAACTGATGGAGATGGAATATGAAAGAAAATTTAAATTAACTGGTGAAGAGTTGAAAAGGAGCAGCAGCATAGTTACATCACTAAATGACAGACATATTATCATTGTATTGTTATCATTTCTCTTAATGCACCCTGTTATGAAGCTTTGCTGCATCAATATCTGGTATTCATTTCAGCTTTCTTTTTTTCCTTTCAGTGGATTTTTGGGTTTGTCATCTTTTTCTTTCCTGGCGCTGCCCCACATCTCAGACGCGGTGCTCTTCCTTGGCACGCATTTTTTGGGCTCTTTGTCTATATTGGCCATAGCCAATGCAGAATTAGGCTTTCTGGAGAAGCTCACTTTCCTACAGAGCTCAGGCCTTGCCAAGTATGGTTCAGAAGCCTTTCTGGTAAATTTTACAGCTCTTGTTGTGATATTATTGGGAGTCTCTGTTGTGATATCTGCTATTGCTCCTGCCCACAATGAGGATCACCATAGTTACTCTGCAATATAAGAAAAGTAGTATATATTACTACCGTTTCTCCTATGACCATTATTCTCTGGTATTGAAACATCACCACTTCTAGTCACATATATATAGCTTTTCATAACTTGCTGTAGCAGTCTTACATGACACCCTCTGAGTATTTGCTGGTTGAATGGATTTTTGAAAGTGGGATCTGTGTAGGCTCTTTGTATGTATAAAGTTTCTATATATCCTGCAGAAGGAACAGACTTCTAATTGAATGATCTGCTGGTGTAATCTATCTTCTCGTCTATCAACTATATTTTCCTTCTACTTTACCTTTCAACTGGAAATGCATGCTTCATTCATTATTAAAATATTTTGAGGATTATAACTTCGTTTCTAGTGGTAATAGTATTTGTGACAGCTTGTTAAGCTATGCAAAGATTTCTTGGCTGTGGAAAATTGATTTTTCTTTTGCTTCCACACTATTTTGGGTTTTGTAGTTAAAAGTTTAATGAGCGATGGATGACATCTTTAATGGATGAGGATATAAATATCAGCAGAACAAAAACAGAATACTAAATGAATAGTGCTAGTAAAAATATAAATGAAGATGAAGGTCCAATCAAAATTGACAGACAATAGATATTATAGATTGATCAATTTTGTTAGGCTAGGATATGCACAAAATAGGAGATAAATAAAGATCTAATAGAATTAGAGGCGGTTGGATAAAGTAGAGAAGCGCTTTTTGGGTTTTGAGTAATTAATATTATATCTCAGGATCTTGAATGGGAATATTGTAGAGTTCTGAATATTCTGTAATAAAAGGGTCTAAGTTCAATTTAATCAAGACAATAATGTTGTGATGGGTATATAGTAAAATTATGATAGATGGAGCAAAAAAAAAAAAAAAAAGTATTATTAGAGGAGTTGTAAGAGTTAAGGACCAAGTGAATTGAGATGGCATAGCATGCTTAATAAATTTTAAAGGAGCCTAGTAAGGAGTGGTACCTTAATATTTATTGAATGATGGAGAAGAATGTGAGAGATGATTTAAAGTATACGGGTGAAAGTTATGATATTTTTTTTTAATTAAAAGACATTTGAAATAAAATTAGAGCTTAAAATTCTTGGTAATGAAGATCCATAAAGCTGAAACTAAATAGCTAGGAGAAGGCTTAACAGTTATGGTTAATAGCTTAAATTTTAGTGAGAGGACGATTATATTCATTTGAATTATGAGCAAGAAGATCCCTTTTTTAACATATAAGAAGGCAAGAGTTAGTCTTTCTACAAAAGCAAAGTGAGGTTGTGCAATACTCCGCCTATATAAGGTTTGAGATACCAATATCTAGAAACAATATTAATATAATATGAAGCCATATGTAATATCAATATGGTGAAATTCAGAATAACATCCCATAAAACTGATCTCTCGAATGGTAAGGAAAGGACGGGATTGTTGTGGTCATGATAAATAAAACTCCCATTTTCATGTAATAAAGTCAACATCGAGTAATTGAGAAAAATATATTTTAATTCAGGAATTTTAATTATGCCAACTTCAAAAAATTGAAAAAATGTTCGGTTTACAGATAATGAGGCTCAAATTGATAAGAATCATCATGTAAAGATGGTATGCTTGCGACATTACTTCTTGACTGCATAACCAATTAAGAAGATCGATTCCTAGTTAGCCTCTAACCAAAATCAACCTAATCCATGTGCATCCATAGGAGTTATGCCAGTGTCAAATGTCAGTAATCTAAACAGGAGGATTGAAAAGAATGGAGATTTTGGGTGGAGTCAGATATTCGTTCAAGATAATACTCCCTTTTTTCTTGGTAGATCATTATTGTTACCGTAAAAATCCGTTCTTCGGTGTGGAAGCGATGCACGTCGGGATTCGAATAGCGCTCTTTTGTCCAGATGGACCTACAAGACAGTCCTCACGTAGAAATCTCAAAGGTGATCCCTACAGAAGACCCTTCGACCTTCAAGTCAGTGGAGATTCTGAGCAAACAGATTAGAGAAGAAGGCTTCAGCAGAAGGATTGTCACGCCCCAGACCCAATATCGGGCTAGGGTGATAACCCGCCGCGTGCCGGGCACGCAAGGCGTCATAAAATTTTTCAACATAAAACACCTTATATAAAAAACCAAGTCAAATACAATAATAAAAGTTTTGGGCTAACACCCTTACACACCACAATAATAAAGTCTGGGCATCAAGCCCTACACATGTAATATTGGGGTTACAACAAAATAATGGTCTTGTTTTATTTAATAGAAGATCCATCACCCCACCAATCCATCTTCAACCTCGTGGCTCTGACAAAAACATTGTAAGAATTTTGTGAGCTTACACTCAGTAAGTAAGCCACGTTATACAGTCAAATCATAGCATCATAATAATCAATAAGCATATAAATGATTTGCATGCTTAAACATTCCACAAATACTCAAACATGCAATGTAAGTAAACCCACTGTTTATACTCTCAATGGTAACTGTAAATGTGACCCACGGCCCTGCAATATCTCAATAGTGTACCAACAAGCATCCCCCTACTGAAAGGGTCCAGATACCAGGGTCACGCCATGTCATAATCCACCAGAACACATACTCTATATGTGTGATGCCACTCGAACCAAGCAGAACACATCCTCTAGATGTGTGATGCCACCTCATAGAACTCAGAACACATCCTCTAGATGCGTGATGCCATCTCGAACCCAAGCAGAACACATCCTCTAGATGTGTGATGGCGTAATAAGCAGAACACCTCTAGACGTGTAGGTGGCATAAACAAGCAGAACACATCCTCTAGACGTGTAGGTGGCATAAACAAGCAGAACATGTCCTCTAGACGTGTGTGTGGTATGACATGATAAAGGAGAACCGCGGCGACACATAACAGTACCTCACATCACATGCACTCATCATATCAATAACAACTCTATATTGCATAAACAGTGGATTATACTTACTGAACAATTGCATGTAAATATCACATCAATGTAATAATAACTGCATCTCTCATGCATAGCATCCACATATGAAATCATAGCACATAAATAACCACGTATTCACTATTTAGCCATAACAATTCTTCATGTCACAATTCACAATTTAACATTCATATAATGAATTAAATACTGATAACTGGCTTACTTACCTCAGTACGCAATCCAACAGGTATAAATCAGCTAGTCAGATGTCTGAGCACCTACAGGATCATTTACACAATTAATTTATTAGAATACGAATATTAAAATGACCCTTAGAATTTCTACCCAAACTAGTTCACGGGCCCTACTTTGGGCTCGAATATCTCCCACTATACATACCCAAATGGGGAAGTAAAAATACCCCATGAAACTAGAATTCACCCAGATTCTAGCCATATAAATATTTTCTAATCCCGGCCCGTTACGGGCCCAAAATTCAGCCCAAAATCAGCTCACTGCACGGCCCAAAAGGCCCTGAACCGGCCGGCCCAGCCGGCCCGGTTCAACCCAAATCCCACCCGATCCCCTGTTTCACCGAACAGGGGACGGGAATCTAGCCGGCGGCCGGGGCCGCCGCCGGCCAAATTGAGGGCGGCCCGGCCGCCGGTGGCCGGGCCAGAGCCGGCCGCCGCCGCCGGCCGCCAAACACCCTTCTCTCCCTCAATTTCTCTCAGCTCTTCCACTCACCCGCGCGGCACGGAGCTGTGCCGGCGGCACGGCCGGCCACCTTGGCCGGCCGGACCTCCACCGGACGCACGCCCGGCGCCGGTGGAGGCGACAGGCCAAAGCTCGGGCCGGCGAGGCGGCGAGCACGCCGCCACCGCGCGAGAGAAGGGCCAATTGGCCCTCTCTCTCTCTCTCTCTCCACCACCACCCCGCCGGACGCCTCCCCGGCGCCGGCGGGGTCGCCGGCCAAGGCTCAGGCCCGGCGAGGCGGCGAGCACGCCGCCGGGCCTGAACCAAGGGGATCGTCCGGACATCGTCACTGTCTCCCTCGCTCTCTGCCTCCCGCTCTCTCTCTCTCTCACTCTCTCTCTCTCTCTCTCAGTGGATCCGAGATTACCTGATGGAAACGGATGCCAGGATGATGGAGGGAGTCCCCCCCTCCATCACATATTTAATCCCCCCAACGCACGCTTCGGTTTAAGGATCTGGGCAAACGAAGCGCTTCACTGAGAGCGAAGCATTGCACTGCACAGTACCAAGCCTGAACCTGGTTCACATGAACCTGGAACCGGGTACTACATCCTCCCCTCCTTATAAAAATTTGGCCTCGAAATTGATACATGACCCCATAACTACGGATCAATCAAACTAATCAAAAGTCAACAATCTTAGATAGATAATTACCTTCAAATAAATGAGGATACTTCTTTTTAATCTCTTCCTCCAGCTCCCAAGTAGCCTCCCTCTCAGAGTGATTATTCCACTGAACTTTGACATAAGGGATGGTACGCCGCCTCAGAATCTGATCCTTGCGGTCCACGATACGCACAGGATGTTCCTCATATGATAAATCCTTCCTCAACTGAATAGGCTCATAAGCTATGACATGACTGGGGTCTGAAACATATTTCCTCAGCATAGATACATGGAATACATTGTGAACACCAGATAAGATCGGAGGCAGTGCTAAGCTGTAAGCAACCTCCCCAACTCTGCTCAAGATCTCAAAGGTCCAATATAGCGTGGACTAAGCTTTCCTCTAACCCCGAATCTCATCACATCCTTGGTTGGTGATACCCTTAAGAAAACATGATCCCCAACCTGGAATTCTAACTCTCTCCTTCTGACGTCAGCATAACTCTTCTGCCTGCTCTGAGCTGTACGAAGACGCTCCCTGATCAAATGCACCTTGTCAACTGTCTGCTGGATCAGCTCAGGGCCTAGCAATTTCCTTTCCCCTACGTCATCCCAACATAAAGGAGATCTGCACCTCCTACCGTACAAAGCCTCAAATGGGGCCATCTGGATACTGGCTTGATAACTATTGTTATAAGCAAACTCCACCAAAGATAAGTGGTTATCCCAAGCCCCACCCAAGTCCATTACACAGGCGCGCAACATATCTTCTAGAATCTGAATGGTCCTCTCTGACTGCCCATCAGACTGGGGATGATATGCCGTACTGAAGTTCAATTTGGTCCCCAAGGCTTTATGAAGACTCTTCCAAAACTGTGATACAAATCTGGTATCCCGGTCAGATACAATAGAAACAGGAACACCATGGAGTCTCACAATCTGCTCCAAATACAAGCTAGCCAATCTGTCACTCGAGACTCCAACTCTGAAAGGTAGGAAATGAGCTGACTTTGTCAGTCTGTCCACAATAACCCAAACAGCATCATTACTCCTGGGAGTTTTGGGCAGACCAGTCACAAAATCCATAGTAATCTTTTCCCATTTCCACTGAGGAATCATCAAAGATTGAAGAGGTCCCGCAGGTTTTTGATGCTCGGCCTTCACCCGCTGACATACTAAGCACTTGGCCACAAACTGAGCAATATCCCTCTTCATCCCTTTCCACCAAAAATTCTCCTTTAAGTCTCTATACATTTTAGTACCACCAGGATGCACAGTATAGGGAGAGTAGTGAGCCTCCCTCAAAATCTCGGCTTTCAACTCCTCATTGCTAGGTACACAAAGTCTGCCTTCAAATCTCAGGGATCCATCATCCATTACATAAAATCCACTCTGATCTCCTGACTGAACAGCAACTTTAATTCTTTGAAGATCTGGATCTTCCATCTGGGAGGACTTAATTCTGTCAACAAGAGTCGGCTGAAGAATAAGTGCAGCAACAAGTCCATCAGACTGCTGTACTCTCAGTCCAATCTCCCACCTCTCGAGGTCCTTCAGAATGTGAGGCTGGGAGGTAAGCATAGCAGCTAACTCAGAAGAGGTCTTCCTACTCAAAGCATCAGCCACAACATTAGCCTTCCCTGGATGATAATGTAGATTCAGATCATAGTCCTTCAGAAGTTCCAACCACCTCCTCTGCCTCAAATTGAGCTCCTTCTGTGTGAAGATATATTTTAGACTCTTATGGTCTGTATACACATCACACGACACCCCATAGAGATAATGCCGCCAAATCTTCAAAGCAAAAACCACCGCAGCTAATTCCAGATCATGAGTAGGATAGTTCTGCTCATAAGGCTTCAGCTGTCTGGAAGCATAGGCTATCACCTTTCCATTCTGCATTAGAACACATCCCAATCCTTTCCGAGAGGCATCAGTATAAAGTGTGAAACCCTCAGATCCTGTCGGAAGAACAAGGATGGGAGCTGACACCAAACGCTGCTTTAACTCCTGAAAACTTTCCTCACACTCCTCTGACCAGTCAAACTTCACTCGTTTCTGGGTTAAACGAGTTAGGGGTAGAGCGATGCGAGAGAAGTCTTCCACAAATTTTCGATAATACCCGGCTAGCCCCAAGAAGCTTCTGACTTCAGCCACATTGGAAGGTCGGCTCCAGCTATAATAGCTTCAATCTTCTTCGGGTCCACAGAAATGCCATCCACAGAAATTACGTGACCCAAGAAAGCTACTTGGTCCAACCAAAACTCACACTTCTGCAGCTTGGCATAAAGCTTCTTCTCCCGAAGAGTCTGAAGCACAATCCTCAAGTGATCCTCATGCTCCCTGAGACTCTTAGAATAGATCAAAATATCATCAATAAATACAACCACAAACTGATCCAAGTATGGCCTAAATATTCTGTTCATCAAATCCATGAACGCTGCCGGGGCATTGGTCAAACCAAACGGCATCACCAAAAACTCATAATGGCCATATCTAGTTCTGAAAGCTGTCTTAGGCACATCCCCATCCTTGACTTTAAGCTGATGATAACCTGACCTGAGATCAATCTTAGAGAATACCCGGGCTCCTTGAAGTTGGTCAAACAAGTCATCAATCCTCGGCAAAGGGTACTTATTTCGCACTGTCACCTTGTTGATTTCCCGGTAATCAATGCATAGCCGAAGACTGCCATCCTTCTTCTTAACAAATAGAACTGGAGCACCCCAAGGAGAAGCACTAGGCCTGATAAATCCCCGATCTAGGAGTTCCTGCAATTGGTCCTTCAACTCTTTTAGCTCAGCCGGGGCCATACGATAAGGGGCCTTGGATATAGGTCCAGTTCCAGGAATCAAATCAATGGAGAACTCAACCTCCCGGTCAGGGGGCAACTCCGATAATTCATCCGGAAAGACATCAGGGAATTCTCTAACTATAGGAATATCCTCCAACTTGGCCTCTTTCTTTTGAAGATCATTAATAACAGCAAGAAATCCTTGGCCACCACTCCTCAGATACTTTTCAGCCTGTAGTGCCGAAATAAACACTGAGGCTAGAAGTTTCTGGCCACCAGTAAAACTAAATTCGGGCTGACAAGGAATTTTGAAGTTGACGATCTTCCTGAAACAGTCTACAGAAGCATGATAGGAAGCTAACCAATCCATGCCAAGGATAACATCAACGAATTTCAGTGGAAGGACAATAAGATTGGCATTCAGCTTCCTATCCTCAATGATAATCAAGCAGGATTTGCATACAGTATCAACTTTCATAGTATCACCATTTGGAAAGGCAATGTGTAATTCATGGTCTAGAGTTCAGGTGTCAATGATGCATTCTTGCCAAGGTAGGTGTCAGATATAAACGAATGCGTGGCACCCGGATCAATTAGAGTCTGAGCATAATCATTGCCTATCTTAATCATTCCTGGACGTAAATGAAATTTCATTTTAACAATAAGAATATAATGTCTAACTAATTATTAATGCATTGCACAGGATAAGAATGTAATGCTAGATGTGAAATATTGATATACCTGTCACCACAGAATTAGAAGCGGCAGCATCCTGCTGAGTGAGAGCGAAGACCCTTCCCTGAGTCCTCGGTGGCTGCTGCTGCTGCTGATTCGCCCCTTGACTGGAAGATGGCTGCTGGTTCTGTCGAAGGGGACATGTGGCTATCTTATGGCCAGTCTTTCCACAGGAGAAACAGGCACCAGACACTCCACGGCAAGGTCTCCCCGGGTGGAAATTCCCACAGCGATAGCAGCGAGCCTCTCTATTTGGTTGTCCTCCTGGGGCCTGGGTGCACCTCTCTTCTTGGCATGAGCTGGGGGCTGGCTAGAATTATGCCCTTTCCTCTTCTTCTGCTGCTCCCAATCCCTCTGAACCGTATTCATATCTCTCTCAATTACTAAGGCCTTATTTACCACGGCACTGTAAGTGTGAAGCTCAAATGCGTTGACCGCCTGCATCAGTCTGGGTCGAAGTCCCTCCGTGAATCGGGTGATCTTGGCCATTTCGTTAGATACTATACTTGGAGCAAAACGGGCCAACCTGGTGAATTCAGCTTCATATTGGGCTACCGAAAGATTCCTTTGCTCCAACTTAAGAAATTCTGATTCCATCCGCCTCTGCATACTCCTGGGAAAGTACTTGTCGAAGAATGCCTCCTTAAACTGCTCCCAAGAAATAGTCTGACCACCCCGACGCTGCTCCTCTACTAACCACTAGTCATAAGCCTCCCCTTGGAGAAGATAAGTAGCAAATCTGATCCTCTCCATCTCCTGACTACCATGGGCCATAAAAGCCTTCTCCATATCTCGCACCCATCTCTCAGCATCAATAGGGTTGCTTGAACCAGAGAAAGGAGCAGGGGCAAACTTCTTGAAATCTGCAAAGCTGCGGCCGATCCCCACCCAGGATTGAGATAAAGCAGACTGGGTCGGCGGTGCTGATTGAGTGGGTAAGGTTGGCTGCAACTGCGGAACAGGAAGGGTAGGCTAGTTTGAGCAGAAGGGGGTGCAGACTGAGCGGTCAAACCTGCTAGATCTGATGCTGCATGTCCCGCATAGACTGCGCCATACCGAGAGAGCTTGAAGCATCTCGGACTGGAATCGTTGGTGATCAGTCCCTACTGGGTTGGTAGGGGCCGTACCTCCAGAAGTTCCTTGACCCACCGGCTGATCAGCATTACCGGCCTGAGAGTCTTCCTCATATTGTTGGCTCCTAGAACAGCGAGCCATATCTATTTCCTGTTAAATTAGTTATGGTTAATATCATAAGCTTAAGTGTTAGGTTTCTCTAAGTATAATGTCATCAAAATATGTTCTCTACGTGTTATCATGTCAATATGTCCGTGTCCCTAGGGTCATAACTGAGCTCTGATACCACTAAAGCTGTATGCCCCAGACGCAATATCAGGGCTAGGGTGACAACCCGCTGCGTGCCGGGCACGCAAGGCGTCATAAAATTTTTCACACATAACACTATTATATATAACCAAGCCAAATTCATCACTGAATACTAAAAGTTTTGGGTTACAAACCCTTACACACCACAATAATAAAGTTTGGGCATCAAGCCCTACACATAAGTAATACTGGGGTTACAACAAAATAATGGGTCTTATTTTATTTAATAGAAGATCCATCATCCCAACAATCCATCTTCAATCTCGTGGCTCTGATAAAAACATTGTAAGATTTTTATGAGCTTACACTCAATAAGTAAGCCACGTTATACAGTCAATTTATAGCATAACAATCTATAAGCACATAAATGATTTGCATGCTTAAACATTCCACAAATACTCAAACATGCAATGTAAGTAAACCCACTGTTTATACCTCAATGGTAGCTGCAAATGTGTCTCCACGGCCCTGCAATATCCCAATGGTGTACCAACAAGCATCCCCCTACTGAAAGGGTCCAGATACCAGGGTCATGCCATATCATAAACCACCAGAACACATACTCTATATGTGTGATGCCACCTGAACCAAGCAGAACACATCCTCTAGATGTGTGATGCCACCTCATAGTAACTCAGAACACATCCTCTAGATGCGTGATGCCATCTCGGACCAAGCAGAACACATCCTCTAGACGTATGAATGACATAAATAAACAGAACACATTCTCTAGACGTGTATGTGGCATAAATCATCAGAACACATCCTCTAGATGTGTGTGTGGCATAATCATCAGAACACATCCTCTAGATGTGTGTGGCATGACATGATAAAGGAGAACCGCGGCGACACATAACAGTACCTCACATCTTGCACTAAAATATCAATAACATCTTTATATTGCATAAACAGTGGATTACTTACTTAACAATTGCATGTAATATATCACATCAATGTCATAATAACTGCATCTCTCATGCATACCATCCACATATGAAATCATTCTCAATCATAGCACATAAATAACAATGTATTCATAATATTCATCTACTTACAATTTAGCCAATATCCATAACAATTCTTCATGTCACAATATAATTCATAATTTAAATATTCATATAATGAATAAATAATTTATTAAATACTGATAACTGACTTACTTACCTCAGTACGCAATCCAACAGGTATATATCAGCTAGTTAGATGTCTGAGCACCTGCTTAGAAGACTCAAGTGGACGATGTTTGCATGTAGTTCCTTCAACTCAAGCCTCTCTCCCAATCTGATCCATATAGGCCAGTTAAAATATAACCAGCCTTGAGACAAAACAGCGGTATCTCTTGAAGAAATCCACAACATTCAGCTTAAGAACCCTCAATATCTTACAAAGAGTGATACCATTTCTTCCTTATCCTGCTTAGCTTTTCCCCTTGCTTAATTTGTGACACAGTATATAACAAAACGCAGACCAAAACCATTCAATCTCCTCAGGCGATCCACTTCCGATCGCTGACATGTTTGCCAAAAGGATGTGCTTGCTTTCTCTGAATAAAACCATCGCCTGCATCATCGTGTTCTCGTCGAGAGCCAGCTTGCTCTTGCAGACATCGGCAAATCGGGTTTCCATAGCTTCGCCATCATCCGAAGGCAAGGAAATCGACGGCTTTACGTCCTCCATGTGACAGAAGCTTGGCTCATCGATTCAAGCCGCCGTTGCCCCAAACCCTAACGATAGATCTCGCGCAAATCCCTTTCTTCCGTCCTCTAGCCTCCGGATTCACTGCCGGGACCGTTGGAGGGTGCCGAAAAACTCGATCTGCGGCGGATCAGGAAGCGGAGTCGGCAGATCATATCCAAACGAGGCTAGGGTTTTGGGAAGATCGTTGAAATGCTCGCAAACGCTTCCTTTTCCCTCTCTTCTCTCTCTCGCTCTCTCTCTTCCCTCTCTCTCTCTCTCTCCAGAGGCCAGGGGAATACCTGAAGGAGACGGAAGCCAGGATGATGGAGGGAGTCTCCCTCCATCACATATTTAATCCCCTACGTAACGCTTCGATTTAAGGGGTCCGGGAAAACCAAAGCGCTTCGCTGAGAGTGAAGCATCGGACAGCACAGGACCAAGTCCTGAACCTGGTTCACATGAACCGGGTACTACACCCGAGCTCCCATAGCTCGGCTTTCTCTGAGCTTTCATAGCTCGGCTTTCCTCCGGGCTTCCATAGCTCAACCTTCTGAGCGATCTATGATTCGAATTCACCTCCGTGGAACCTGACGCGGGAGAGCCCATGCCCATCGTCATAGGATCCCAGGCAAGGATCACATTGAGGAGTGGTCTAGGAGCTAATACGGCTACCTGGGACCTACGCATCTACCAGATCTCAGGCCAACAAGGAGCTCCCTAGTCGTCGATCCCTTAACAAACAAGATACGGATCCCAACGGCCCCACAACGGCCTGATTCAATTCATCTCCGTATCCTAACAACTTCGAACCTTCCAGAAGGCGCTCAAGATCCAGGTGATAGCCTATAAATATGACACTCCCAGATTCTCAGGTATGCGCTCACTGCCCCTGGCTCACTCTCACTCTCCCCCGCTGCTCGTCGGCACTCTCCCTAGAGCTCCCGATCGGTCGCCCCTGGAGAGACTCCCCGGAGAGATCCCTCTCCCCATTTCTGTTGATCACCGATTCCCCACTGACTTGAGCGTCGGAGGATCTTCCGTGGAGGGCCACCCCCAATGCCTCTCGTGCGAGGACTTCTGTGCAGGTCCGCCCAGGAGGAAGCCCAGACCAGGAGATCGACCGCACCCGAGTCGGAGGACGGATCCCGGTGGCAACAAATATCATTTTTCCATTCATTTTATAAATTAATACAATTAATTTGTTTTTATCAACCTAACTAGAACGATCAAATTTATTCATATACTTAAGGAACACTCTTGCACTTGAGCCTAACTTGATTTTTTTTGATAATTTAAGAATTCCCTAATTTTTTTTTGTTAATTTCAAAGTTCGTGAATCGGCCTATAAACCTAAAATTTCAGCATGTTTTATTGCTTTGACTTAGCAAATTACATGAAACAAACAAGTAAATCAAAGCAACTCATCAACGTCTAAGTGACTATTTATACAATTATTTTGTTTATAATAACCCGTTCGATTCCAAAAATTCCTAATTCTTTTTTGTAATTTCTTTTTATCTTCCTTTTTCTTTAACCCTAGTAGAAGCCAAATGTTTATACTAGAATTTAGATATAGCTTTGTGCCCATGTACATGCATACACATAAAGGTTTTTAGGGGAGAGATACTCGAAAAGTTTGTCCTTATGATAGTGTACAATGCAATATATTAAGGATTCCATCTCCATCCAACGAACACATATGCCAAGATTCAAATGTAGAATCTTGTCCAAGAGATGTTGCTAGACCATTTATCTAAGCCTTGCCTACATATCTACTCACTTGATTGATCATCCAAAGTTATATGTGATGGGGCTAGTGGATCCTGTGGGCCACAATGGTCGCACCTGGGCTTGGCCTCGATAAATTAGCCTTTGCTCTTTAGTACCAGCAAGTTCTCGACGGGCCCAGCAAGACCAGGACGGCCTTTCCGAGTAAATTACCTTTTCTCTCTCCTCCAGCCCGTTCGTCCTAGCTCAGCCCTGAGCTCCCTCGGCGGCTCGGAGCTCCCACGGTGGCCAGTCTCTTCGACTCTGTTCCGGCCATGGGCGTCTTCGTCCCGTCTCTTCCACGGAACTCCAGCTCCTTCCCGACTCTGCTTTGGATCCCATAACGCCAGTCCTTCCAAGGAGGTGATGAAACGCCCTTACGTCTCCATCCTTCCGCAAATGGGTGATGCTTCATGCACACGGCCATGTCCTCTCTTGGCATTTAAAGTGGAAGATTAAGAGCTATGAGGGACTATTACGTTCGGGCTATGGATGTGGAGCCAGGATGTTGGAAGAAGGAAATATTGGAATAGATATTCTATTACATTGTAAACGAAGGATTACATAATATTTATAGGCATAGAAAGTGCCTATTGAGCTTCTCTCATAAATACATTATAATGTAACCTTTTAGTCTTCCCATGTGACTCTTCATTCTTCTAGATATCTCTTAGACTTCCACACTCATTAATGTCACATAGAAAATATAAAAGACACTTAGATTCCATACTCATTATTACAAATTAATTCCAAAAACTCCAAGTCCAAGATGAGCTTGGGATACGAAGAGTTTTTTCAATTTCCAACAGCCTCCCTTAGACCGAGGTCATCTTGACCATGCCGATCAGTCTCTTGAGTTTGAGAAAGGAATCTGTCTTCAACGGCTTAGTGAACATATCAGCCACTTGGTCTTCCGTCTTGCAATACTGTAGCACAATCTCCTCAGATTTCACCAGATCTCGAATGAAGTGGTACTTTATATCAATGTGCTTGCTTCTTTCATGGAAGACTGGATTCTTTGCAAGAGCAATTGCTGACTTGTTATCACAATAAATCATCGTCGAATGCTTCTGCTTATGCTGTAACTCAGCAAGCATCGAACGCAACCAAACTGCTTGAGTAGCACAATAAGCCGCTGCTATATATTCCGCTTCAGCGCTGGACAAAGCACCACCTGCTGCTTCTTTGAAGACCAGGAAAAAATTCCATTTCCTAAGAGAAAACATACCCGGAAGTACTCTTTCTTTCTCCAATATCACCTCCCCAATCACTGTCTGTGTATCCTACAAGCTGAAAAACATTAGAAGCAGTATAGAATACACCATCATTTATAGTACCTTTAATGTATCGTAGAATTCTTTTTGCCGCCTGCAAATGTGATTGTCTAGGAATCTCCATAAATCTGCTTATCATTCCAACACTAAAAACAAGATCTGGCCTGGTAGAAGTCAAATATCTCAGACTCCCGACTAGCCTCTTGAAATAAGTAGGATCGACTTCGGAACCACTTCCGTCTTTTGTCAACTTCAATCTGTCCTCCATAGGAGTGCTAATTGGTTTACAAGTAGCCATCTTAAAACGCTCAAGAATATCCTTGGCATACTTTTGTTGACAAATAAAAATACCATCCTCCGATTGTGTAACTTCAAGGTCGAGAAAATAATCAGACCCATGTCCGCCATCTCGAACTCATGAGTCATAGCCTCCCTGAAGTCACAAATCATCTCTTGACAATCTCCAGTAAATATGAGATCATCGACATATAAGCAAACAATGAGCATCTCACATTCAAGCCAATTTTACATATAAAGTATGCTCATAAGGACACCTAGTAAAACCGTGATTCAGAAAATAAGAATCAATTCTGGTATACCATGCTCGTGGGCTTGCTTAAGGCCGTAAAGAGCTTTCTTCAATCTGTAGACAAAGCCCTCTTGTCCTTTCTTGACATAACCCTCAGGTTGATCCACATACACCTCTTCCTCAAGTACGCCATTGAGAAATGCGACTTGACATCCATTGATGTATTTTCCAGCATCTTTGAGCAGCTAAAGCAAAAATCATACGAATAGTATCCATCCTCGCAACCGGAGCAATACCTCAAAATAGTCAATCCCGGGTTTTTGTTTGTAACCCTTGACTACAAGCCGAGCCTTCAACCGATCAACATCACCATTAGGCTTGTACTTGATCTTATAGACCCACTTTACACCGATGGACTTCTTGCCTTCTGGAAGAGAAGTGAGCTCCCATGTATCATTTTTCTCGATTGCATGGATCTCATCATCCATTGCACGAACCCAATCAGCATCTTGGGAAGCCTCCTGAAACTTTGTGGGATGACAATCTGCAAAAAGAGCAAAATTGATAATTTCTTCGTCAGAGGGATCATCATCTTTTGACAAAATGCAATCCCTTAAACGAGTTGGCAAAACTCATTCTCGTCGTGGACGTGAGGAACTTTCAGTAAGATGTTCGACAGGATTTGATGAAGTAACTGCTGTTGTAGTCCCTGCTATCGAACCTGGTTCCATCGAAGCTGCTACTGGTTCAGATTGACTATCTGAATCGGGCTGAACCGTCTCCTCCTCATCTAGGACGAAGCGAAACTGCTTCTTTTCTTCTGAGTTCCAAGTCCACTCTCCTTCCTCGTCGAAGGTAACATCTCGACTGATAACGACCTTTTTTATTACGGATTATACAATCGATAACCCTTTGTCTCATTGCTGTAACCGAAGAAGATGCACTTCTCGCTCTTCTCATCAAGCTTCTTACGTAGCTCATTTGGCACATGGGCATAAGCAATACACCCAAACACACGAAGATGCAGAACTGAAGGGATTCGACCACTCCATACCTCCGTTGGTGTCTTGAACTCAAGACCTTTAGTGGGACATCTGTTCAACAAATAAATAGCACAAGCAACCGCCTCCGCCCAGAAATGCTTTGGCAAATGTTTAGAATGAAGCATAGTACGTACCATATCGACAATAGTGCGGTTTTTCCTTTCTGCTACTCCGTTTGTTGAGGAGTATACCGTGCTGTCAATTGATGCTGATGCCGCATTGCTTGAAGAAACCATCACCAACCAAATTCTGTGCCACGATCAGTTCGGAGAATCCGAATTTTGTGCCCACTTTGGTTTTCAACATAGGCTTTAAACTCTTTGAAAGCATCGATGGCGTCAGACTTCTGCTTCAAGAAATAAACCCATGTTTTTCTGCTAAAGTCATCGATGAAGGTAACAAAATACCTGTACCCTCGATTCGATGATTCACCGAGCGGTCCGCAGAGATCAGAGTGAACTAACTCCAATGGCTTCATCGCTCTCCATGATTGTCCTGAAGGGAAGCTTTCTCTAGATTTCTTCCCAATGACGCATGGTTCGCAGATCTCCTTTGGAGAAGAAATTTCGGACATACCTCGCACCATCTTCTTTCGACACAATAGCTTCAAGCTGTCGAAATTCACATGTCCGAACCGCTTGTGCCAAAGCCATGAAGAATCTTGCACCGAGGCACTAAAACACGATGTAGCATAATTAATTTACAAAGGAAAAAGGCGATTTTGAGCCATTTTTACCTTGCAATCAATCCTCCTTTGCCATCATGAATCATGCAAACCTCATCCTTGATGATTATGCGATAGCCTCGCTCGGACAACTGTCCTATGCTCAGGAGATTCTCTCGAAGGCCAGGAACATAATGGACGTTGGAAATGGTTGAAACCGATCCATCTTTTATCTTGATTTTAATGCTTCCCTTTCCCATGATAGGAAATTTTGTATCATTCCCGAACCTCACCTCCGAACGAAAGGTGTCATCGAAATGTGAGAATAACTTCTTTTCACCACACATGTGATTACTGCATCCAGTGTCTAAGTACCAAACATTCTTATGGTTCTCCACCGAAGCATCACACGTGAATAAAAGAGCATTATCATGCTCATCATCAAATCTGTCGACAGAACTTGCTACTTTAGCATGAAACTTTTGACCACCAGATCTTTTGCTTCGACACTCAGATTTATAATGCCCATACTTTTTACAATTAAAACATTGAATATGGGACTTATCTTTTATTGTCGAGGTTGCTTCTCCTGCCGCCTTTTATCTTTCATTTGAGTAGAAAGATTCTTCTTGTCATCAGGCAACACCAACTGGCTTTGAAGAGCCTCCTCCACCGTCTTGGCCTCCACCGTCTTGGACTTCTCCTTGAGTCGTTGCTCATGCATTTGTAGAGAGCCAACCAACTCATCCACGGTCAAACAGAGAGGTCACGTGACTCTTCGATGGAAGTTACAATATATTCAAACTGTAACGTTAGTGTCCGAAGGATCTTCTCGACAATAAGTTGATCACCAATAGTCTCACCATTGGCCTTCATTTGATTGACAAGAGTCAAGACCCGTGAGAAATAGTCGGAAATGGACTCCGACTTTTCCATCTGAAGGAGCTCATATTGTCGACGAAGAGTCTGAAGCCGAACCTTCTGGACCTTCTCAACACCTTTGTAAATTTGATGAGAGTATCCCATGCTTCCTTTGCCGTCTTCGAATTCGCCACTTTTTCAAATATTGACGAATCTATCGCTTGAAAGATGAAAAAGAGAGCCTTACGATCTTTCTTACGATTTTCTTTTGTTGTCTTCTGCTCCTCCGTTGTCGAATCTGCCGTTGCTCCTGGCTCGACAAATCCTTCTTCAATAATCTCGGTCAACTCCTGAAAACCAAACAGCACCTCCATCTGGATCTTCCAATGCTCAAAATTCTTCCCATCAAACCTTGGAGTTGAGGTTGGACATTCCCGGCACTACTCACAGAAGCCATCCTATCTGAGAACAACTTAGCCAACTGGCTTGATACCAGATGTTGGAAGAAGGAAATATTGGAACAGATATTCTATTACATTGTAAACGGAAGGATTACATAATATTTATAGGCATAGAAAGTGCCTATTGAGCTTCTCTCATAAATACATCATAATGTAACCTTTTAGTCTTCCCATGTGACTCTTCATTCTTCTAGATATCTCTTAGACTTCCACACTCATTAATGTCACATAGAAAACAAAAGACACTTAGATTTCCACACTCATTTATTACAAATTAATTCCAAACTCCAAGTCCAAGATGAGCTTGGGATACGAAGAGTTTTTTTCAATTTCCAACACAGGACCATGAAGCTAAGCCATTTACCCGTAACAGACTCTCTTCTACATGCACTCCTGGTCCCGCCTGAGAAGCCGCTCGACTCCATAACCTCCAGATGCTTCCGAGTTCCCCATTGGCTGCCACTTCAACTCCAACGGCACCACCCTTCGCATTACGTTGCATGGCCCCAACGCACCTCCCATGCAGGAGAGGCCGTGGCACCGAAACGTTCTCCTCCCCAAGCTCTCCCTCGGCTCTTGGACGGATACCTGCGAGCTCCCTCGGCTACCTCCGATTTCTGGACAACCCGACGCCCCCTGCAGGCCGACGGGCTCACGAGGAGGAGAGGCAGGTGCTGCGATCTAGAACACGCAAAGCTCTTGCCATTCTCGTCTTTGGCTGCACCATCCGCTCTGCCATCGATTCCAGGCTCAACACAAGGCCTCCCCCCAAAGGCCTTTGTTTTCTTTGATCAAGAGCGAGGAGGTTTGGGACGAGTGCTTGTCCGTCATTGTCACCCTCTTCAAAGGCGCCCGAGTCCAGAGCTTGGGGGATAGCACCGAGCCACCTGGTCCGAGGCTGGTCGGTTCTCTCTTGGCCATTGTCAGCCCCAGCTCTCGAGCCCACCTCCGGATGCATTTCAGATCCGGCTGCTCTCAGCTCGGGACAGCCGACTCCAACCCCAGCTTCTTCTCTCAGCTCTCGACCACCACCCAGCTCTGGATCCCATCTTTCTCTACTGCATTCCGAAGATGGGTCCCCAGCATCATTTCGGAGAGGAGCTGATCATCAACAAATCCAGTCTCCATCCCAACTTGGCTCCAACATAGATCCTGACTCTACTCCCGGACAGCCATCCCCTGCTTTGGTTCTGTTCCGACTACGACCCAGACCTCACTCCGGACTCCCCCGACTGCGACATGCTCTGACTCCAGCTCGTCCCCTGATGATGCTCAATCACCTATCCTGGACGTCGGGAACGGAATGCTTCTCCAGGCGCTTCTTCACCAGGTTACCTACAGAAAAGTCTCAAGACCGGAGGGGGTTCTCCGGTGGGACCCTTCGATGCCCAAGTTAGCAACTGAGGTCACAGCTGAAGAGGGGCTCGAGTGAGCCCTCATTAGTATGAGAAAGAAGATCTCAGGGAGGAGGGATCCCTTCCTGAATGCTAAGGCAGCGATTTTGGGGATTATCGCGCATACCTATTTACTGGGTGGATTCACCTTTTATAGGGATTGACCCTGGCATGATCACATGGGATTTCGTGAGGAGGGAATGTCTGCGGAGTTCAGTTGCGTGAATCTGCGCTGGTTGGTAGGTCCTGTCCCATCGGAAAGGGAGAAAGCGGCGGTTGGTGGGCTAAGTTCCATCAGCCAGCGGGGCTGTTGGGCAGTTGGGTCTAGTCCCATCAACAACATGGCCAGTAGTGGGCGGACCTGGCATTGTCAGGTGGCGCGAGTTAGAGAGGCAGCTTCTTGAACTACTGGGGCCATGCTGGGGAGAATTGGGACACCTTGACCCTCACGGGGGAGTCAAGGCTGAACCTGGCTGGCCGGGGGTGGCCGGGGCCGACTCGGCGGGCTCAAAGACGCTGGGGCCGAGAGGGGCTGGCCAGGAATGGTCGGGGCCGACTCGAAGGGCTTGGAGAACTCGGAGATGCCAGGGCCGAGAGGGGCCAGCTAGGAATGGCCGGGGCTGACTCGGCGGGCTTGGAGATGCCGGGGCCGAGAAGGGCCGGCCAGGAAGGGTCGGGGCCGACTCAGCGGGCTTAGAGACGCCGGGGTCGAGAAGGGCAGGCCAGGAATGGCTGGGGCCGACTCAGCGGGCTCGGAGACGCCGGGGCCGAGAAAGACCGACCAGGAAGGGTCGGGGCCGACTCGGCGGGCTTGGAGACGCCGGGGCTGACTGGAAGATGCCGGGGCCGCCGAGCTTGGAGATGTAGGGGGCCGACTAGGAAGATGTCGGGCCGCTTGGTGAGGTACCGCGGCCGACTGGGAGGTGCCGTGGCCGCCTAGCTTGGAGGTGCCGACTTGGAGGTGTCAGCCTTTGGGGCCGTCGGCCTTGGAGGTTTCGGCCTTTGGGGCCGTCGGTCTTGGAAGTGTCGGCCTTTGGGGCCGTCGGCCTTGGAGCCGTTGGTCATGGAGCCGTCGGCCTTGGAGCCATCGGTCGTGGAACCGTTGGCCTTGGAGGTGTCGGCCTTTGGGGCCGTCGGTCTTGGAGGTGTCAGCCTTTGGGGCCATCGGCCTTGAAGCCCTCGGTCATAGAGCCCTCGGTCATGGAGCCGTCGGCCTTGGAGCCGAGGTGGTCGAGTGGGGCGAGGCCGATTGCCAAGGACGAGGTGGGCCGTCACGGACGTTGAGGTCGAAGTGGGCCGCGGCCAACACCAAGATCGAGGTGGGATGCGGCCAACGTTGAGATTGATGCCGTTGTCAAGGTGGGCCGTCCAAAAATTTTTATTCTTCATGGGGTCAACTGGCCCCATCAAATGCCCCCCACTCTTTGATCTTGCGCACCCCGCATCAGCTAAGCGAAAGGAGTGTAGAACTTTTACCTTGGTATCTGCTCTTTTATGTTAACTTCAACCATGATTCCTTCTAGGTGGGGAAACCCCTATCCTCTTGCGTTTCCTTGTATGGACGTCTTCGTGCCTTCTTTGGCTAGCTGAGGGCGTGATAAAATTGCCGAAGTAGAAGTAGAGCCGTCGAGGTTGCGATAATGCCGCTGAGGCTAAGATAAAATTGTTGAAGCAGAAATAGAGTCGTGGAGGCTACGATAATGCCGCTGAGGCTGAGATAAAATTGTTGAAGCAGAAATAGAGTCATGGAGGCTGCAATGATGCCGCTGAGGCTGAGATAAAGCCGTTGAAACTGCAATAATGCCGCTGAGGCAGAGATAAAGCCGATGAGGCTGCAATGATGCTGCTAAGGCAGAGATAAAGCTGATGAGGCTGAGATAAAATTGCCGAAGCAGAAATAGAGCCGCGGGGGCTAAAATAAAATTGCCTCAAGTGTTTATGTGCTGGTTCGAGAGGTGACTCGAGCGGGTATGGGCTGTTAGGGACTTGAACGGACTCGGGGGCATATGCTAGCCAGACCGAGTGGTGTCCCATTAGCTGCGATGCCGTCAAGCTCCTTCGGAACCACCTTGAGTGTTTGTGTGCTGGTCCGAGAGGTGACTCGAGCGGGTACGGACTGTTAGGGACTTGAACCGACTTAGGGGCGTATGCTAGCCAGACCGAGTGGTGTTCCGTTAGCCGCGATGCCGTCGAGCTCCTCCAGAACCGTCTCGGGGGTTTCATGGCCGGCCCGAGGGGTGACTCGAGGTCACTGGAACCATAGGTCTTGAACTACCGCGGGGGTTTCGCGGCCAGCCCAGGGGTGACCTTCTGATCGCAGAACCGAGGAGAGCCTTTGAATAGTTTGTTTGTTGGTTTTCCTGTAATGCATTCAGACACTAATGAAAAGAAATTTTTTTCTCAAAGTGTAGTATACTTAGCTTTTCGTAGCTGTTTGCCTTTGCGTCGTGTTCAGTGTCGACGTCGATTACAGGCTTGAGAGTTTTTTTTCTTTAAAGAAATTGGTCTTCTTCTACGGGGTTGATGACCTGCCCCCCAGGAAACTCTGTTGATTGGAATCCGCAGGTCTTGAGCTTGATGGTGCCGACACGGAGCCGGTCTTTGTTGCCGACGCGGAGTCAGTCTTTATTGCCGATGCGGAGTCGGTCTTTGGTGTCGACGCGGAGCCGGTCTTTGGTGCTGACACGGAGTCGGTCTTTATTGCTAACGCGAAGCCGGTCTTTGTTGCCGACGCGGAGCCGGTCTTTGTTGCCGATGCGGAGCCAGTCTTTGTTGCCGACGCGGAGCCGGTCTTTGTTGCCGATGCGGAGCCGGTCTTTGTTGCCGACACGGAGTCGGTCTTGTTGCCGATGCGAAGCCGATCTTTGGTGCCGACGCGGAGCCAGTCTTCGGCGCGGAGCCGGTCTTGGTGCCGACGCGGAGCTGGTCTTTGGTGCCAACGCGGAGCCGGTCTTTGTTGCCGACACGGAGTCGGTCTTTGGTGCCAATGCGGAGCCGGTCTTTGGTGCCGATGCGGAGCCGGTCTTTGTTGCCGACATGGAGCCGATCTTTGGTGCTGATGCGGAGCTGGTCTTTGGTGCCGACGCGGAGACGGTCTTTGTTGCCGACGCGGAGCCGGTCTTTGGTGCTGACGTAGAGCCGGTCTTTGGTGCCAATGCAGAGCCGGTCTTTGTTGCCGACGCGAAGCCAGTCTTTGGTGCTGAGTGGCCATGGACTGTTGTTGCTGGAGCCCATGGACCATGGCTGTGAGATTCTGGACTTGCTGGGAAAGAGTTGCCGCCGCTCCACTGTTTGATCAATGGCCTCCGGCGGCGGGCAGGCACCTGGAGGGTTGGTAGCAGGGGGATTGGCCTCCTGCTGCCTAGATGGTGGGGGGAGCCCCGTCGGACAGCTGACGGAGGCATCCTGAGCTCGCGTCACCACCATGGCTTCTTGAAGAGAAGAGGGGGAGAGAGTCTCACCTTCCGAGATGTAGCGCAGGGAGAACATTCACTACTTTTTCTTATCCCCCTACCTGGCGCGCCAATCTGATGATGCTCAATCACCTCTACTGGATGTCGGGAATGGAGGCTCTTCTTCACTAGGTTACCTGCAGAAAAGTCCCAGGACCGGAGGAGGTTCTCTGCTGGGACCCTTCGACGCCCAAGTTAGCAACTTAGGTCACAGCTGAAGAGGGGCTCGAGTGAGCCCTTTTTAGTATGAGAAAGGAGATCTCAGGGAGGAGGGATCCCTTCTTGAATGCTAAGGAAGCGATTTTGGGGATTATCGCGCATACCTGTTTACTGGGTGGATTCACCTTTTTATAGGGGTTGACCCTGGCATGATCACATGGGATTTCGTGAGGAGGGAATGTCTGCGGAGTACAGTTGCATGAATTTGCATTGGTTGGTGGGTCTTGTCCCATTGGAAAGGGAGAAAGCGGCGGTTGGTGGGCTAAGTCCCATCAGCCAACGGGGCTGTTGGGCAGTTGGGTCTAGTCCCATCAACAATGTGGTCAGTAGTGGGTGGACCTGGCATTGTCAGGCGGCACGAGTCAGAGAGGCGGCTTCTTGAACTGCTGGGGCCATGCTGGGGAGAACTGGGACACCTTGACCCTCTTGGGGGAGTCGAGTAGAACCCGGCTGGCCGAGGGCGGCCGGGGCCGACTCGGCGGGCTCGGAGACGGTGGGGCCGAGAGGGTCGGCCAGGAATGGCCGGGGCCGACTCGGCAGGCTTGGAGAACTCGGAGATGCTGGGGCCGAGAGGGGCTGGCCAGGAATGGCCAGGGCCGACTCGGCGGGCTTGGAGACGTCAGGGCCGAGAAGGGTCGGCCAGGAATGGCCGGGACCAACTCGGCGGGCTTGGAGATGCCGAGGCCAAGAAGGGCCGGCCAGGAATGGCCGGGGCTGACTCGGCAGGCTCAGAGATGCCGGGGCCGAGAAGGGCCGACCAGGAAGGATCGGGGCCGACTCGGCGGGCTTGGAGATGCCGGGGCCGAGAAGGGCCGACCAGGAAGGGTCGGGGCCAACTCGGCAGGCTTAGAGACGCTGAGGCCGACTAGGAGTGCCAAGGCCGCCAAGCTTGGAGACGTAGGGGGCCGGCTAGGAAGATGTCGGACTGCTTGGTGAGGTACTGGGGCCGACTGGGAGGTGCCGGGGCCGCCTAGCTTGGAGGTGCCGGCCTTGGAGGTGCCGGCCTTTGGGGCCGTCGGCCTTGGAGGTGTCGACCTTTGGGGCCATCGGTCTTGGAGGTGTCGGCCTTTGGGGCCATCGGCCTTGGAGCCGTCGGTCATGGAGCCGTCGGTCATGGAGCCATCGGCCTTGGAGGTGTCGGCCTTTGGGGCCGTCGGTCTTGGAGGTGTCGGCCTTTGGGGCCGTTGGCCTTGGAGCCGTCAGTCATGGAGCCGTCGGCCTTGGAGCCGTCGGCCTTGGAGCCATCGGCCTTGGAGCCAAGGTGGCCGAGCGGGGCGAGGCCGATTGCCGAGGGCGAGGTGGGCCGTCGCGGACGTTGAGGTCGAAGTGGGCCGCGGCCGATGCCAAGATCGAGGTGGGACGCAGCCAACGTTGAGACCGATGCCGTTGTCAAGGTGGGCCATCCAAAATTTTTATTCTTTATGGGGTCAACTGTTCCCATCAAATGCCCTCCACACTCCTTGAGCTTGCGCACCCCGCATCAGCTAAGCGAAAGGAGTGTAGAACTTTTACCTTGGCATCTTCTCTTTCATGTTAACTTCAACCATGATTCCTTCTAGGTGGGAAAACCCCTATCCTCTTGCATTGCCTTGTATGGACGTCTTCGTGCCTTCTTTGGCTAGCTGAGGGCGTGGAAAATTGTCGAAGCAGAAGTAGAGCCGTCGAGGTTGTGATAATGCCGCTGAGGCTGAGATAAAATTGTCGAAGTAGAAATAGAGCCATGGAGGCTGCGATAATGCCGCTGAGGCTGAGATAAAATTGTTGAAGCAGAAATAGAGCCGTGGAGGCTGCAATGATGCTGCTGAGGCTGAGATAAAGCCGTTGAGGCTGCAATAATGCTACTGAGGCAGAGATAAAGCCGATGAGGCTGCAATGATGCCGCTGAGGCAGAGATAAGCTGATGAGGCTGAGATAAAATTTCCGAAGCAGAAATAGAGCTGCGGGGGCTAAAATAAAATTGCCTCGAGTGTTTATGTGCTGATTCAAGAGGTTGGGGTGCTCCCAACTCCCAATCTCGAGAACCTAGCTCCCTTTTGGTCTTCTCCCAGCCACCCGACTCTGCCCAAAAACCACGGTGCGCTTCGACGGCTTCGCCCCATCTCCCTCTCTCTCCCTGCTACACTCCCGAAGATGGGTCCCCAGCATTCCAGAGGAGTTGGTCATCAACCGACTGCCCCCGGCTTTGCTTCCAGGCCACCACCTTTCCTCTCTCCCTCCCTCTCTGCCACATCTCAGGACCAGAGCCGAGCTCCTGAGTCCAATTCTCCATCCCATCCAGCTCGCGTGCGTGGGTCTAGAGGCTTCGTGCATGAGTTCCAACCATGCATGTCCCCGGCCTCTTCTCTCAGCGCTCGACTCCAAGCTTCGGCCAGCTCCCCTCGGCCTCGGCTTGCTCCCTTCGTCCTCCAACTCCCGAGTCCAACGTCATCTCGGCCGTCCCTGACCGATTCGAGTCCTCCATGCTGCTTCCCCCATCGTCTCGATGTCAGCATCTTCTGTCGACTCCAGCAAGCTCCCGAGCTTCCCCTCGGCTGCCTCCAACAAGCTTCCGAGCTTCCCCTCGGCCGCATCAAGCTCCCCCAGCTCCTTCCATGGAACCGGGTTCATGGAGGGTCCTCGTCACCTTCTCTCCACCATAGGTGGCCCCAGGATCCATCTCGTCGTCACTTCACTCCTTACAGAGCTGTTGGCTCTGGGTCCAACTGTCGGTTTCATGGCTTTGTCGCAGCAGCCTCTTGACACTTTGCCCAACTCTCATCTCCGCCAAGGGCCTCATCTCGATGGCACTAGTCCCCTGCTCCCGAGTCCAGGCTCCTCGGCCCTCGGGCGGCTTTCGTTCCCATCTCTTGCAGTTACTCGGGCTCCTCCTTGGCTCTGCTCCTAGTTGCCGAGCTCCCCTCGGCCTCGACTTTTCCATACGGCCTCGACTTTTTCGCTTGGCTGCTCCCACGGCCTTGACCTCGGGTCAGCTTTCACTCAGCGTCGGCCTCTCCCCCCACAGCCTCGGCCTCGCGTCAACTTTCATTTGGTGTCGGCCCCTTCCCTCGGCCTCGTACGACCTTGGACTTCTCCCTTAGCCTCGGCCCCAGCACCAAGCTCCCCTCGGCCTCAGCCTCTCTTCCATTCGACCTCGGCCTCAGCTCTCAGCATCGAGCTCCCTTGGCACTCGGCAGCCCCCTCGGCCTCGCACGGCCTCGGCTCTTCCACTCGGCCTTGGCCTCAGCTCCCAGCACTAAGCTCTCCTCGGCCTTGGCCATGAACAATGCCTTGCGCATGAATAGTGCCATGCAAGCACTCCATAATTAATGTTCTATGAGGGACAGCTGTTTTTAACTCCAAACGTCATCTTCTGCCCTAACGGTTGCACCTTGGGGCCCATATGACTAATTTTATCATCCATCGTTGTTCACGCAGGACTTCCATGTGGCCCGTCAACCCAGGACTTCCACGTGGCCCGCCAATCCGTTTCTTTTTTTCCAAGATCACGGATGGTTACCAAATACTATGGTCAGTTTTCGATATTTAGGGCGCGCATTTAGCGGCTATTCGCCCACCTACCGTTAACAGAGCCGATCGTGGAGAAAGGCATGATCTAACGATTATCCTTGAAGGGTAAGAGGGACTCCCGAATAGGTATATAAAAACCCCGACTCACAACGAGAAGGGAGGCTGAATCTCTACTCTCTCATTCAAATCCCTGTTCTCCAAATCGCTGACTTGAGTGTCAGAGGGTCCCGCTGGAACCACCGGTTCGAGACTTTTCTTGCAGGTTCCTGGCTGAAGGAGGTGGTCCTGTCATTCCTTTGGAGGCCCACGAAGCTTTCCTCTCACCTGACGCTTCTCAAAAGTGATTTGGCAGTAACAATATGTATATTTGATATGGTTGGTATTGATTTTTGAAATGCAATACAAGAGAAAAATTAGCAACCTTTTTCCTCAAAATAAAGCTTGATCTGCTATATGTGAATGGAGTGATAGATATCTAAAAGGCTAATAATTTCATATTCAATATGGAGATCTTTTTTGCTTTCTTCATATGGTCAGGCCTAATACTTGGGTAACACTTTCAAGACTCAAATCTAAAATCTTCCCAAAATGATAGGGTATTCCATCGGGCTATTGTTCAGTTCACAATTAAAATTTTCCTCCATTTCTAGTAATGCAATTTTATGGATCATTCTTGAGACTGGACGATCTTATAATTAACTTGTGAATGAGCCTTCTACGGATTGGACATACCTGGTTTTCCTCTTCTATTATCCCACAAAACCAACAAAAAATGTTGATAGATGAGTAGTATAAAAGAAGAAAATATGCCAAAATACTAATTTATATTTTCTTCCATCATTTACATAGCATGATCTCATACCTCTTTGCACATATATCACAAGTAGCACTATGTCCACAAGGAGTAAAGAAACAATTGTCTTTCATCATAATAGATCACATGTATCTTCCCATCATACAAGTCCAAGATGAAGGGAAAACTTGATTCAAGCTCCTCTCTAATTATTCCATATGAGCAAGGCATCTCCTTTCTTTGCATTTGATCGGTCTTTGTTGTTGCTCTTCCTACTTTGTCTTGTAATGTTTGCTTAGAATCACAAGTTCCTAGATATTTCAAAATCATGTACCTAACAACCATGACAAGCCTTGCAAGAAGAGAATAAGAAATAATAAGATAAAGAATGTGATAAATTTATTAATACTAACACTAAAGGCTAAGAATGACGCTTGAATCTAGCCTTGGGTCTTCCAAACATAGGATTGTATTGCCAGCCCAATCGAATCCCAACCATACCATCATACCAAACACATATGGACATCCCAAACTAGTTGCAATTATAAACCCTAGTAGCCCTCTTATTTTTAATCAAACTGAAAGTGGGCCTTTTGTTCTCCCAAGGAGGGGGAAATAAAAAAAATAGACTCTTGCTATGTTATGCAATGGACATGTCCTGATGTGTAAGTATTATTCACCAAATCATTTGCATTAGCAGCAAAAATGTAAAGGAAAAAAAACTAGTCTGTTATGCATCATGTTCAAGCTTTATATAAATTCTCTTTTTTTTCATCACATGTTTGCATCCAAAAGAGAATTGGAGATGGAATTATAATGGCTAGGTGACTTAATGCACCACTTGTTTGAAATTGTAGTCATCAAATTTAATGGGGAAACCATTCAGTTCAACGTCACTTTCTTATTCATTATCAATTGTATACAAATTATCCATGAAAATTTTATGAAGCTCAGTGTATCAGGCTAAATTTGGTGCATACTTCGCATTTGTATGGAATGTTCCGCAACTTCAACATGAATCTGCAACTTAAGCAGATAAGATGTTTCTTTTCTAGTTGTTATGCTCAACATAGAATTTTAATTTTATATGTTGTATGCAGAAGTTATGCCACCATATTTTTTAAAATTAAAAATACCAAAAATTTTCAGTGTAACTCAGCTAGGAAAGCATTTAATATATAAAATTCTTCATCAAAAATTAGCTGCTAAGATAAATTAACCTAATTCTTTTGACAAGAAAATATTAAATATTAAATTTCTTTACCCAGACTTCATGTCATCATGTATCTATCGATCAAAACCATAGTAGAGAGCCGATGAAGATGTTGGGATTATTGAGCATAATTTTAAGTTTTCAAATAATATGGGAAGATATGTTGAGATAAAATTGCTTATAAGATTCTAGTTGAAAATATAATTAGCCATAATTTTCTAAGTAACAAGGACCAACGACCATAAGCAAGTTGGATTTATATCAGATCTACTGTATTCCATGTTTGGGCTTGGATAAGAAAAACAAGTTTGAGTTCAGAACTGTTAAAATGAGTAAGCTCTGAACTTACATCTAAATAGGTTGATAATAATAATTATTATTATTTTCAAATTCAATCTAATAGATCAAAGTATGAAGAAAAAATTAATATAGATTAATGGTTTTTAGAGTATTTACAAAGAAGTCCTTCGACACAGAGGAAATCATGGTATTAGCAACAAAATGAAGTCTTAATGGACATTTACAATAGGGATGGGCTCCAATTTCTTCAATCAAGCTGATATTCGAAGCCCTCTTGAGAATTCATGTAAGCACATTAATTACCATAATGAACAAGACTTGAGAGAGGGAATCTTCTTACTTAAAGCCCTTTTTATAACCAATCTAATGGCCAAGAGCACCATTTACCAGTAAGGCAATGAAGGATGATGAGAAAAAGGAGTGTATCCAAGCTATTCATAAAGAGGACAAAATGTCAAAATAGTGTAGTTGTCATCTTCATCTAATTGTCAAGATTAGGTTCTTAAAATTGGGAAAGAAAAGTTAGGCTAATAATTCTATTTTTGTTTAGATATTTTAATAAAAAGATGAAAGGAGAAAGAAAGGTAATTTTTCTCTCTTTGTTTGGTTTGATGGTAGAGGGAAGGAAAATGAAGATAATTATTAAAGGAGTAAGAAAAGAGCTCTCATACCTCTTTGTCTTCTCAATCAATATCCTCAAGTTAAGAAGTAACATTTTTAATGTCTATGAGGGAAATGAAGGGTAATTATTCCCTTTGATTCTCCCTTTTTCCTCTCCTCAATAAAGACTTCCAAACAAAGGTTATGTTTTTCTTCTTTCTCCTCCATTACTCCTTGTTCACCTCCCCATATAAAAATAGATCAACATTGAGTGAGACACATGTAGCCTCAATATATATTATAAAGTTGAGATTGGACAAAAAAAGAGAAAAACTAAAGTCAAATAATTTCAAAACAAAGAAGACTACATCTCATAATGCTATTCAAAGTGAAACAGATGATAAATATGCAGTCAAACTAAGATGATCGAATAAATCTGAATCTATCATTCCTTACATATACTTAGACAATGCATTAGCAAAATGTTTCCTTCTCATCTTTGCTAGCTTTTAGGGAACGAGCCATAGTCCTACCACTACAATAAAAATTAAGTGTAACAACCCTTTTTGCCGACGCACAAGGCGAGCGTGGGGAATTCACGCAGCATGCCGACGCTTTAAAAAGCGTCGGCAGGCTTTAACCTATTATTATAGAGAAAATCTCCCGTCGGCAGGCTTTAACTATTATTATCGAGTGCCCCCGCCCCGCCCCACCCCCCCCCCCCCCCCAACGGCAGTGCCCTAGCCCGATCGAGTGCCTCCCCCCGATCGAGTTCCTCCCTCCTTCCGATCAAGTGCCCTAACCCCCTCCCCCGAGCTCCTGATCAGTGCCTCCTTCCCAAGAGGAACCGACACCTCAAGGCCGGTCTCCTCCGACTCAGATCTGGCAGCCTTCGTGGAGGAAAGGCTACCGGTACGGCTCCACTTGAGGGGCTTCCACGAGATCGCCAACCTCTTCCGCACCTTCCCGTCGTCCACCTCCGACACCACTCGGGGGCTCCCCGAGGGGTTCGATGCCGAGGAGGAGGAGCCCACCATGGAGCCGGCCGCCTGGCCTCACCTCCAAATCATCTACGAGTTCCTGCTGCGGTTCGTCGCGTCGACGGAGACCGACGCCAAGCTGGCCAAGCGCTACATCGATCACTCCTTCGTGCTGCGGTTGCTCGACCTCTTCGACTCTGAGGACCAGCGGGAGCGGGAGTACCTGAAGACAATTCTCCACCGGGTCTATGGGAAGTTCATGGTTCACCGCCCCTTCATCCGGAAGGCCATCAACAACATCTTCTACTGCTTCATCTTTGAAACCGAGAAGCACAATGGGATCGCCGAGCTGTTCGAGATACTGGGAAGCATAATTAATGGGTTCGCGCTGCCGCTCAAGGAGGAGCACAAGCTGTTCCTTGTTCGCGCTCTCATCCCGTTCATAAGCCCAAGTGTGTGGCCCTGTACCACCAGCAGCTCTCCTACTGCATCACCCAGTTTGTGGAGAAGGACTTTAAGCTGGCAGATACGGTCATCAGGGGGCTCTTGAAGTATTGGCCGATCACCAACAGCTCCAAGGAAGTCATGTTTCTGGGGGAGCTGGAGGAGGTTCTGGAAGCCACTCAGGTCGCAGAGTTCCAGAGGTGCATGGTGCCTTTGTTCTGGTAGATTGGCCGCTGCCTAAATAGCTCGCACTTTCAGGTAGCCTGTTTTACATTATCAGTGCTAATTTTAAGTTCCATTGAGGTATTTGCTTCGTTCCATGTGCTATTCTGCTTTACTAGTGCATTTTTTGTTTTTAAATTACATGCATGTTTTACATTGCGCTTGCTTCCATTGTTTTTTCTTTCTTGTCTTAATGGCGTAAGTCTTTGGTTTTGGTGATAAGTTTGTGTGGAGATAGCAATAAGTAAACCCTTATGTTCAGTGTTGTTTGGCCTTTTAGAGTTTCGGAATGACTCAAATGGAAGATCTCTTTTGTGCTATTTGAGACAAATGGTCTTTTTGCTAGTGCAGTCTCATCTAGAATATAAATTTACACAAGGGTATAAAATACATCTTTTGTTTGCTGAGTATTTCCAGTTTATGATTTAATCAGATGAAGATGTAGAGGAAATTTTAGGAATGCGACTGGAGGTGAACTCTTGTTGAGTTGGGAGGAGATAATACATAAGGACTAGGATTTTCCTTCCACTTGTTTCATTTGTTTAGGAAGCATATTCATGTAGCGGCCCCATGTAGTTGGGAAAAGGCTTAGATGAGTTGAGTTGAGTTGTTTCATTTGTTTAGTCAGATGTTAGAATAGGATCCTTGTGCTGCGTTGACTGAAGTAATGTTTTGAACCGATATTACTGTAAGGGCTGTTAGAAAGTCGCAGCTGTAAATTATTGATGAATTTATTCTGATTTTCTGTGCTTTCCATGTAAGCATCTTAGCTAATGATGTTTTAGCCTTGGTGTGAGTCTTTTAGTTGGATCTAGGGCCCTATATTATCGCTTAGGGTTGCTATCATCAAGCAAGAGAAGTGTTATTAGAGTGATTTCTGGAAAATACAAAATTTATAAATTATTGACTTCACCTTGATTTCACAGATGTGCTCTGCATGTTCATCTGTGACATCATTTTTTTTCCCCTTCTGTTTCATCAATGTTTTCACTAAAGTGTGAAATTAAGTAAATAAGAGGATTGTAGAGTCCCTTGTGAAAATAAGGACTATTAAACATAATAAATAAATAAACCTAAACTAGTCAACTGTTTGGATTCTGCTTCATCATTGGTTTCTATTTGAAGCTAAGTCCTCCAAAATACAAAGTGTCTTCAAACTGTTTTTCATTGATTTCATCCTCATCATCTTTTTGCCCAATCCTCCAATCTTTGTGCAGGTTCACTGTATGCTGAAGTTTCAGTATAGCTTATGTTGCACATGTCCAGGTCGTCTTGAACATTTTTCAGTATATACCATTTATCCAAATCATTCTCAGCTTTCTGATTTGTTTGATCTACAAGACTAGCCCAGCCAGTTTCACCACATCCACTTAAACATGCTCATAATTTCATGCCAATGTAGCACCTCCAATATGCAGGAATCAGTTGCTCTCTTGGTTTCTGTTTTTTACTAAACTCAAAATAGTTGTTCTATATTTTCATCACTGGACATTAATGACTGTACATAAAATAGTTTCTTTTCATAAGGTATAGATGTATCGAATTGTTTGATCTATTAATATTTAGATGTTGATTTCTAATTGGATGAATTATCATGAAACTGTATTCTTGATGTTCCTCTTAAAGTTGATATTAATAATTATGAGTTCCAGCTTATAAAATGCAATAAACATTACAATTTCATAACGCACACACCAAGCACAAATCCTTTTTCCAGTTGAGCTCACTATTAGTTTGTCATTCTTTGAAACCAGCATTCCAGAATGGATAATAAATCCTCGAGTGTACAAGCAGGATAAATATTATTCTGTTTTGGTAAGACAATTCGCACTATATCACATTGCCATGTGAAGTTCCAAATGATTTAGTGCTATTTGTCTTACCAAATAGGGTCAGTATAGTATGCAAATTAACAAACTCAGTTGTTGATGGCTATATTACATCAACCTGGTTATGCATATTGGGTGCGGGTACATGTCTAAGCGTCGAATCCTATCAATATTTAGGAATTTTTCTTGTAGAACTGTATTCAAGTGTCACACCAATGTGCATGTCTAATTGTCAGGTGTGGGTACTTTTAGGCTAATTTGAAGGGACTTGGTAATGTAGGTTGCTTGATAGAAACCACAACAGTCTATGCATTGTGATGCTCATGATACCTTCTTGAATTAAATGAAACCAAAAAAAAAAAATGAAAAACAAATATGGTTTAGATGTTTTCTAAGTATATACATGAAGTCTTGCATGCATGCATACTTACATGGCCTCTCTTTCATGATGTGGACTTCCACTACTACTTTGTTGCATGAAAATGCCTTTACTATCTGAAAATTATGTTATCACAGCAACCAATGCATGTACAAACTTTATCATTGTGAAATTTTTATATAAATTTATGTCTGATTTTCATCGCCTAGAATTCATGGTATCATCAGCACTACAATAAAAAATAATAGAACTAATAGTGTAAGTTTGAAATAAATCCAAATTTTAGGGAACACCCAAGATTATGTTGCTTTTGTCATAGTTTTACACTTGCTTCAATCTAAAAATTCTGCCATCAAGTTTAGACTTGCAACACTTGCTTATTTGACACTTTCGACATGATGATCAACAATGACATCTCAAGGTACTCTGGCAAAGATAGGTGCAAGCCTCCCTAAAATTAAAAAAGTTGAACAACAAGCCAAGTAGGGAAAGATCACAGCTTGACTATTGAAGGAGTATAGAAAACCTATTTATTCTCATATTTCAAGGGTTTTCTTGATAATTGTTTCATTTGCAATATTGTTTTGCACATATCTGTCTCTGCTTCTGTCGAGAGTATATTATATATAAGGTTCTAATGGCAAAAATGTGAGCTAATTTTTTTGTTGCTAATAGTTCCACTGAATTGTAATGGCAAGGATATTTTAGCCCAATTGATTAGCTGCATCAATATCTACTGCTGGTAACCTGAGATCATTCATACATCCACTAATAATGGTAGCCTTTTGTGTTTCGCATTTTTGATCTATTAGGATGCTGGCATAGCACTATAATTTTGCTAGTGCATAATGATTATTATTAGTTCTGGCATAGCCTGTGATTATACATTTTCTAGTCATTAGCCTCAGATTTTCTTGGTGAGTTATGTAGATCCACAATCAGTATGCACATTGGCTACTATTGTAGTGTCAGCGAAATATTTGTATTTCTTTGGTTGCAATGCTTTTAATTATTTCTCATTTTCATTAAACTGACTGTGGATTGAATTCCCATGTTATTCTTGATGTATAAAACTTTTTATAATACATTATTATGTACTGAAAAAGGCTTGGATGAGACTGGTGGTGGTGGTAACGATGACAGTAATGATGTACTTATCATGTGGGGTTTCATGGAATCTCACCCCCTTTGCAACCAACAAAATTGATGCCTCACTTTTAAATCATGCTAGCATTCAACCTTGGTTGTTGGACATATTTTGTGCCATTAGATTCTAATGAAAGCGTTAGTCCCAATATTTTTCATTTTCTGAAAACAAGTTGAAGGACAGCTCATGATTGGTTGCATTCCTTTCCTCTACATACTGGATTTGTTGTGTGTGTTTGTCTTTTGGACATGAATA
>UESW01003945.1:87643-106115 GCA_900491605.1 Calamus simplicifolius | reverse complement strand
TGAGGGAGAAGGCGAGAAATAAGTGGGAAGTTGGAAGGTCCTCGACTCTTATAATTCCTTCCACCAACTGTACGCACACTGTGAAGTGGCAAGGAGAACACCCAAAGCCGAATCAAAGGGAAATAGAGAGAAAGAGATAGAGAGTAAGGAAAGGTCCGAACCCTAACCGTAGACAATGGAGTCGCCTCGATATCGTTGGATTGACGGCGAGAAAATCGGTGCCGCACGGAGAAGGAAGAGGCAGGGAGGAAGATCGGGCTGGAAGAGTTGCTCGGTTTGATAGAAGAGGGAGCAGGGAGAGCTAGGGCTTCGGACGAAAGCTCGGTTGAAGGAAAGCTCTGGGACGAAAGCTTGGTTTGAACAAAAGCTCTGGAACGAAAGCTCGGGACGAAAGCTCGGGGACGACGCTTGAGAGGAAGCTAGGGCATTAGGGCATTAGATCTGAGATGCTTGAAAGGAAGCAATGGCCGGGAGAAGATATTTTAGGAACCGATGCCGACGCAGACCAGACGCTTTAAACAAGCGTCGTGACGATTCAGAATGATTCGGGCCCTTCCGACGCTACACCTAGCGTCTGTAAAATAGAGTTGCTACACTGAAGTTTTGTTGTAGTGGCTAGAGGGGCCGAGAGATGTGATCCGCACCTTGAGAATCCTTGGCTCGACGAGAGGCTAAGGCACCCCAACTTACCGAGGCTGACTTATCTCGGGCGGGTGTCGCACAGCAAGTAGGAATCAGGGCTAGCTCTAGTCATGCGCACGATTATTGACATATAGCGATTTTACCCCTCAATAATATGTAAAAATTAATTAGATTTATTTTATTAAAAAAAATTTAAAAAATAGATGATGAGTAGATATATGGATGTTATATAATTTTTACGAATATAAACAAAAATATAAAATTTTATATTAATAGTAGGTATAGAATAAGTATATGTATAAAATTTTTGATGGATATAAATATAAAGATTTTTTTTCGTATTTATTTCATGTCGTTGTCATTTTTATGTGGAGTTAATGCCGTGGAGTTGGGCAATTCTTGTCATGTTATTCTCATTCCCTCTCAAATTATTTTCATGATTCAAAATGTCAGCAAAGGTTTATTTACGGAAAAAAATGGAGAGAATAAAAATAACATGATAATATTTTATAAATAATAAATATTATTAATTATTTAACGCTTTGTGAACATCTCAAATTGTGGGTGCCAACCTGTATGGTTGTTAAAGATATCTAAGTGAGATTTTTTTTTTTTTGTGCAAATGAGAAAGCACAAACATAGCTTAGTTCTGAACTCCACTTAATACTAATATTACTGGATGCATGTGAAAATAAAGTATTCCATTAGTTTGGGTCCAAAAAATGACACATGGTTTATTCAAAATCTCTAAATAGTTGTTGTCTATGCTTGCATGTGAATAGTGATTAGATGAGGCAATTGAATCGGACATAATCATTTAGAATTTGGATCATTTTTTTATTTAAATCATTGAAGTTAATATAACTCTAAATGATCCGATCAACCCACGAATTATTCTGAATTGGCTTGATATTTTTTATTTTAAAGAATTTAACACACACTTCTTTTTATTCTTTTCAAGTAATTTATCAATATTAATTCAATCTTTTCTTTTTCTTTTTTATCCATTTATTCTAAATACTATAGAAAATGGATACAAAATTATAATATGATTAGATACTAAAAAAATAGTAGTTATAAATTTATAAATATTTAAATAATATAACTAAACAATAGTTTATAAAAAGTATACTTTTAAAATTCTACTATTTTTTACCCTCTTCTCAAGGATGTTTGAAGCCATTGATGCTGATCATTCAATAGCACTTCACCTGAAAAAATGCACTTCTAATCATATCATTCATTGAATTGCATTAGTATCAACTATATATATAAAATATAAGAAAGAATATAAAATATTAAAATATCAGTAATGCAAAAAATCTAATTAATAATTTATAAAATTATACAATTCCATCTAGATGAGTTATTCAGCTTATCTATGATGTGATTTGATCTGATCCTAAATTTTTTGGATCATTTTGGGTTCGGATCATTTCAAGTTTGGATTAAAAAAAATTAAACCCTACCTTTTTTTTTTTTTTTGATGGATTCGAATTGGGTTTATAAATTAGAATAGATTTTTACTATCTCTGCATGGCATACGCCATAAACCCTTTCCTAAGAGGTATCATTTAGAACAAAAACTAAGGATCACTTATTTATTTGTCCATCATCTGTGTTGATTTGGAACCAAGTCCAACTACATTATCTTAATCAAGTCCATTCTACCCAAATGGCATAGAAGATCATTTCATCCATTTTAGATGATTTGAGTATGAGCTTTGCTTAGTCCTTTCTTATTTATCTCTTAATGGATGATTTTGAAGTCTTGGAATGATTTATTTTTGAACAGTTGGACTTCAAACCTAATGTCATTCTTAGATCAGACTAATTGCAGGTGCAAAAGCTCCTTTTGATCTATCATAAATCCTTTTTCCGGCTTGACACTTAGGGTTGTTCTCCACTATTTTCTATGGAGCTCTCTCACTCCACTATGATTTTTGACAACCTCCTTCATCAGATTATGATATGACAGATTATGATATGGTATAATACTGGTACCAGGACCCTTCCTCTTAGGGGACATTTAAGAGTGATACACAAGATGAGTACCGTAGGGCCGTGGGACATATAAAGGAAAATAATGACAGTATAAATAGTGTTTTGTTTACATCGCATATTCTAGTATTTATTATTTAATTAAGCTTCCAAATTATTTTGATCTGATGACATGAATATGCTGATAGTATAATAAATATAATTTAAAATTGTATTAGGCTTACTTATTGAGTGTGAGCTCATAGAATTCTCTCAATATTTTTCAGAGCCCGAGGAATAAAGAAGGATATTTGGGATAGACTGAGCTTTTATTAAATAAATTTAGTTTCATTATATTGATATAGTTCAGTGTTGCTTGTATATAGGGCTGGTAGCCCAAGACTGATAATTATGGTTTGTAATAAATCATGAATTAAAATTTTTATTTTATATTAATTTATGTGATGAAGTTCGAGACGCCTTGCATGCCTGGCATGCGGCGGGTTGTCACCCTAGCTCGAATTTTGGAACTGGGGCGTGACACTCTTCCCCACCCCACCCCCCTCTAGTGAACCCGCTCAGCTCTCCCCCCCCTCCCCATCTTCTACTAGACTCTTCCACACCCCACCCCCACCCCAAGCCATCATCTCTGCTGGGCACTCCCCCGCCACCCCCCCCCCCCCCCCCCCCCTCCCCTCTCTGCTGGGCTCTTCTCCCCCCCCCCCCCCCCCCCAATCGCTGAGTTCTCTGCTTTGAAATTGGGAAATGTCATTTTGGAAGGCGTAGCATACCAATCTGAGAGGAAAAAATAATTTTGATGAAATTAAGTGATAGCTTCTTCAACATTCTTAATGGCATATAACTTCTAATTTTTCTACCTTGTAATTTGTTATGTAAACTCTTGATCATTCCTTGCTGTTTCGAAGGAGCGCAAATCTCTATGTGGGGGTAGGTTGGGGAGGAGCGGGGGTGGGTGGGCGGGGAAGAAACTCGGTGGGGGGGGGGGGCAATGGGGATGGGGCAGGGGGTGGGCGCGCGGATTTGGGAGGGTGGGGTAATGGGGATGGGGCAGGGGGTAGCATGCAGATTTTTTTTTTTTAATTGGGAGGGGACTGTTCCGACGCTTTAAAGCGTCGGCATGTCTCGACGCCCATTCCGACGTTTTTTAAAGCATCGGGATTCCGCGCCTCCACTCTCTGTTTCTCAACGCTTTAAAAAGCGTCGGGATGATATTTTTGACGCTTTTTAGCATCGAAAAATGTTATTTTTAGCGTCGGAAAATGATAAATTCGTTGTAGTGGCATCAATAGCTGGAAAGCCCTTGTGATACTTAGGAAATCCATTAAGGTGATAGATAAGCTATTCTAATGGTAACAAATGAAAATTTGAGAAGTAAATTAAGTTTTGAGTAAAAAATTAAGGATCAAAAGATATTTAATTAACTATAAAAAAGTTGGACTCAATCTGAACTTAACTATGTTCAAGGCAAGTCTACCTATATATTTAGCTGAACTTCTATCATCAACTAATATTCTTTTTATATAAAAGTTATAATGATGGCTAAAATAAAAAGGGAGTGATTATGTGGCACTCTCACTCCCAGCAGATCTTCACTAGAGAACATAATGATTGACACCTTAGAGCTTGATCTTTTTATAGGAGGCTTCTCATCTTGGATCCTTCTAACATAAGCTTTTCTAACCTAAAAAATTTCTCCACCTATTATTAGTTCTCCATGAATCATATTGATTATTTCAACACAGTTGATTAGTTATTTGATTTTCCTTTATGTCTAAATTCTTGTCTCTTATGTTCAAGAGAAGGTTGATTCTAAACAAATTAAGTAACATAACCTCAATCTCATTCTTTAATTAACAATATTCTATATCACGGCCATATCTACATCATAAGTCGTAGTACCTAATGAAATCCCTTTTTTTCGGTTTCGATCTCACCTTCTTCGGTCGGTTGAGGTTGTATCCTTCCTTATTAATCTACAATAATATTTAAGCGCAAAAGGCATTCGAAAGTGTATATCTATCATATCTCCGACGAGTTCAAGGTCGGCATGTGATTTCTTGTGTTCCTTGAGATTGATCAGAGATTAGTATTCCAGATCAAAGTAGCTTTCATTAGAGTTGTCAGAAAGGCTATACACATAACTACCTCTAGACCATCATACCATACGATAAGAGCCTTGAAACTTTTCAACTAATTTACTGGATTGGTTGTTCCATCATATGGCACCAATTATGGCATTTTGAACTTTGGAGGTAGATGTTCATGTTTAGAAATATGTCCTACAGCCAATCGTCTAGCCTATAGACGGTTGTGATTCATTGTACATGATTTAATTGATTAATAAAAGTTATTTGGTAGTACAACATATTTTTCATCTTCTAATAGAACTCTTATATGTTGTAGTCCTTAGAATTATATTTATTCGAGAAAGAAGGAATTGTTGAGTAATTATTAAATGGGTTCGCGACCAAATGATACGTTATTACCTAGGACAATAACGTAGTCAAGTGTAGGTCATTGTGTGCCATATATGTTGGTTTGTCCTCTTAAACCAAGGAGTGTATGACATTAGTATGGCATGCAGGTGAGTGTAGGAGTACATTTACCGAACAGTGGCTCATCTCTGTTGAGTACTCCACTATCAAGGGTATCTCACAGAGGGCAATGGTAATCTATGTGAGTAGTCACAGGATTGTACACATTGAAACACACTTAGATTTTTTGGAAGTTGGCAGTGAACTCTAAATTCATCTTGAGTATTTGGATAAGGGGATGAATTATACGGTAACCATAGCCTAGGTTCCTAAATATTGTTTTGCATACAGTTGATCTATTCGAACGTCGAGTGCCATTGCTAGATGGTTACATTGATTGGTATAAGAAGTGTTCCTATGCTACCAACTTAGATTCGAACCTATGGAGTCACACACATAGTCAGGTGATTTGGAGACAGCATGATTGATGATTTAAGTGGGACTTGGTCATATGGGTAATACCGAGTTTGTTTTTGGTTATATGGGTAATACTAGCAATGTCTAGCTAGCACTGGACATTAGCGGTAGTACTTATTTTGGGGATGAACTTGAGTTAGTTTGTAACTCAAGTAAATTTTTAAAATTTATTCAGACCCATTGTGGGGTAGGACTTGAACCATAGACCAATGGTTGGTCTGACGATAGAGTAGTTTAGATTTGGTTTCAAAGTAGTTTGAATTGAATATCCAATATAGCCTTTAATTATTTATTTATAATTTTAAAATCATAAATTACTTTAAATTAAAAATTAGATAAGTTCAATGCGAAGTATGGTTCGAGATCCTCGCATGGGTTCTTTCGGATTTCAATTTGGGCTTCAAACGGATTTAATCTGATTATTTTCGTATTTATAGATATTTTTGAATATTTTAAATTATCGTTGTGATAGCCACGCAAGTTTAAAATTTCATAAAATTTATGATTCTATCATTTTATATAAATTATAATTCTGTCATTTCGTTTAAATTATGATTTTGCTATTGAGGTGGCATGAATTTAAAATTTCATATAAATTATGACTTTACCATTCTGATGATGTGAATTTAAAATTTTGTTTAAATTATTCTTGCCATTGAGATGATGATAATCCATAAATTTTTTCTTATAAAATTTCTTTCATGCATTGACAACACGTTCACGCTCGTAACTCATCTGGTTTCGAAAGTCGAATATTATCCCATCTGTAAAACAAATTCAAAAATTTGTTTTGGGTTGTTTTTTATGGTGGGTTGACATCGTATTTCATCATATTTAAGAACCTTTCTCAACCTTTTCTTTCACGGCACGGTAATATAAAGAAAGTCCAAAAAATAGAGTAGAGAGGGTCTCTCCTCTTAGAGAAGAGTTATCCATCCCTTATGTTTCTATATCTCCTGTCTCAAGGTTTCTTGGCGTACGTACGAAATAGAGGAGTGGCACATGCGACTCTCGTAAGGCATCAAGAGAGAACTATTCATAGTAGATCAGATCTACATCCAGCTTTGCATCAGGTACGCAAACTGAAAGGTATAAAATTTAATTTTAAATTTTGCATGCTTTCAATTATAGATATACATATAATATTTTATAAATTTAATTAGATTAAATTTAAATAAAATACATGCATACAATAAACCTGAGATCTTGGGACATTCTTGGAACTATTTTTTTCTACAAATGGTATCAGAGCCTCCCAGGTTTAGGAATGCATAGTAAATCAGTAATGATCAAAGCATGTTTTAAAGTAGATCTAGTATAGATCTAAATATGATGCATGATTAAAGCATGTTTATTAATGATCAAAGCATGTTCTAAAGTAGCTTTAATGTAGATCTAAATATAAAGCATGATTAAAGCATGTTTATTAGTAGGACTAGTGTATATCTAGAACCCTGTGCATTGCTATGTTTCTGGATTGGGTGGATTCATCTGGCCATCTAGTTAGTTGAGGTTTTACAATCTCTATTACCCTCACCACAGGGTGCTAATTAAGTTATGATCCATGAAGCATATCTAATTAAGTTATTCATCCGGTCGTCCATTCTATTGGTTGTTCCATCATATGGCACCAATTTTGGCATTTTGAACTTTGGAGGTAGATGTTCAACCAACACTACTTTGGTTAGAGAATGGCTTGATTAAAAAATCGAGGTTGTCAGATGCTCCTACCTCCATATTGCAAACTTGAAACATCATCGTCCTAATTTTTTGATTAATCCCCTCAAATCGATGATGGATGTGCTTGTGGTTGGTTGTTAGCATTCTTAAACTAATACGGATAACCAATGATCACTTCAAAAAAATGGCAAGTCTCATTTCTTGGTTGGTCTTTTTGCTTGTCATGAGGTCGCTAAGGATGGACTTGGTTCTTTGTTGCTCTTTGGTTTTGTCTTGAGAATGACCAAGTCTGATATAAACCTTTTAATTGTGAGATCAGCTTCTTCACTCATCAGGAGGTTGGTTGAGTTCAACTTCTTGATAATTTTCTTACTTTGAGCTAAGTTCTAGCTTGAACTTTTTGAACTTTTCAAGAAAGTATACTTTGTACAAGACTTATTAAAGAATCAAGTTTTTTTGTTTAAACTTTGAATTTCCTCTTCGAAGGAAGGCAAAGACAACTTAAGCAATGGCAGTGGTACAAGAGTGGCTGATGCTTTGCTAGAATCTTGAGATCGTTTTAGCGTCTAACTCACTCTAACTCACTCCTACATGAGTAATGCTTGGTCCTTATTCCTTCTTTTTGGCAGCATAGCTGAGAGTTAGTGCTTTCTGCTCCATTTCTAATAAACAATGTTAATCTATTGATGCTTTATTTTTAACCTCCACGTTAACAAATAAAAATTGTTTTGCAAAAATATGATAGAGCATATGCTTAACTAGAAGAGCTGCCTCCTATCTCTTTTCTTATTAACCCGTTCTCAAAGAGAATATTATTAAACGCTCCGGAGTTTTCTTTAGAAAAAAAATAATTCAATGCTTAAGTTAGTAAGTGAGTCAAAACGAAGATGGTTAGAGCTAAGTAGAAATGAAAAAAGAAGAGAGAGAGAGAGAGAGAGAGAGAGAGAGAGAGAGAGTGAGTGAGTTTGAGTCTCAATTTTCCTTCTCCTCCTTCTGTTTTTTAATTGAGGGCATTAGTCTCCATTTATAGGCATTCGAGGTAGGTTTATCATGGGTTAAGTTGTTTATAAGGAATCACTTTAGATCAATTCTTGATCTTAGAAGAGGTTTACATTGGCTAAGGATTTTCTTGATTGGATTTGAATTGTTACGAAGCTATCGTAACCATTTGATTTCCGCTTATAAGAATTCAACCCATAGATCTAAACCTTTTTCTATTGCTGACTATGCAATATGTTATCATTAGGTTGATCCAAAAAATCATCTCACATCAATTTACAATGGATACAAAAATTATGTCACATCAATTTACAATGAATACAAAAATTATTAATTCTAATATGCTCAATTATAACTAATTTTTTATTGAATATATAACATGAATTAAGCTATTAAATTTTATATTTATTAAAATTAGTTTTACCGATAAATTATATTTCAAGAACATCTTCAAAAAGAAATAATAAAATGCTATATATAGGTTGTTATTAATATTATTAATATTAATGAACAAAATTTTTGCATTTATGCAGTATCTTTTGGTTCATCACGTGAATGCTGCTATTGATCACAAAATTTCTACAAAGCCACCAGTAAAATTTATCATTTAATATGAGTAAAACTTTAGTTATTAAAATTTTTATTTATTATAATTTGTTTTTTTTTAGAACCAAGATGATAGCCATGTGAGAAGCAGCACCCGTGATACATGCCAGTACAATTGTGGTATGCCATTACCACACGGCGTACTTCCGTTGGGTTTCAAAGTTTTTTTCTAAACGAAATAATGACTACAACAGCTAAGGGAGAAATAAAAACGTTTTTCATGTTAATGAAATTATTTGAATATTTTCTCATGTAGGCTGTCGCTTCGTGCGACTGAAAGCAATCTAGGGACATTCTCACATGAAAAAAGTCTTGTCGCACCCTATGATGAAGACCAAGCACATCCACTACAAGAAAATATTAAAATAGTGACGAAAATTAGTGATGAAATTTTCGTCACTAAATTGTGACGGTTTAGTAACAAAATAGTGACAAAAAATTAAAATCAGTGACGAATTAGTTTTTTCGTCACTAAACTGTCACTAAATTAGTGACGGACTATCACATCCGTCACTAATTTAGTGACGGATTGCCCTTCCATCACTAATCCATAACAAATTAGTGACGGAAGAGCAATCCGTCACTAACTTGGTGATGGATTGCTTTTTCGTCACTAATCCGTCACAAATTAGTGATGGAAAACAATCGTCACTAATTAGTGATGAATTATTTTCCGTCACTAATCCATCAAAATTAGTGATGGATGGGAAATCCATCACTAATTAGTGACGGATTGCCCTTTCATCACTAATCCATAACAAATTAGTGACGGAAGAGTAATCCATCACTAAATTAGTGATGGATTGCCCCATCCGTCACTAATTTAGTGACGGATTGGCCTTCCGTCACTAATCCGTCACTAATTTAGTGACGGATTGCCCTATCCATCACTAATTTAGTGACGGATTACTTTTTCGTCATTAATCCGTCACAAATTATGAAAAGCAATCGTCACTAATTAGTGACGAATTATTTTCCGTCACTAATCCATCAAAATTAGTGACGGATGAGAAATCCATCACTAAATTAGTGATGGATTGCCCTTTCGTCACTAATTCATCACTAATTAGTGACGGAAGAGCAATCCATCACTAAATTTAGTGATGGATTGCCCATCCGTCACTAATTAGTGACGGATTGGCCTTCCGTCACTAATCCGTCACTAATTTAGTGACAGATTACCCTATTCATCACTAATTTAGTGATGGAAGAGCAATCCGTCACTAATCCGTCACAAAATTAGTGACGGAAGAGCAATCCGTCACTATATTAGTAACGAATTAGTGACGGATTGCTCTTCCGTCACCAAATTTATACTTTTAATATTTTTTTATTTAAATAAGAAGAAGAAAGTAAAATAAAAAAATTAATAATTTATAATAATAATATTTTATTATAAATAATTGCATGTCTAACCGGGCGGGTGGACTCGCGATCCGGTCTGCTCTGATCCGGTTAGATCCATCATGATCCATTAAGATCCATGAAGCCAGATCGGATCCAATATCAGACCCGCACTACAGATCGGATCCAAATTGCCCCTCCGACCCTGCCCTACCCTTCGTAAACTAAACTAGAACCGGTTGCTTCGCTTCCCCTCGCTTCTCGGAGCGTTAAAAGGAAAGAAAGAAAAAGAAAGAAAGAAAAAAAAAAGGGGGGGAGAAACTCAAATGGCGCTTCGCAAAGCCCTAGCTCGGTGCTTGTTCTCCTCCCCCGATCCCCGCATCCGCGCCACACCGAACCCTCCCTCGCTCCTCCGTCGACTCCTCCCCCAGAGCCGCCCCATCAACCGCCCGGCCCTCCCCCCTGACCGCCTCCCCACCCCCGCCGGCGGCCGCTTCCTCGACTTGATCCGCGGCCTGGGCCCGGACCGCATTCGCCTCGACGGTCTCACCCCGCCGCCGGCGGCGGAGAAGGTGATGCCGGAGAGGCGGATCACGGTGGAGGACGCGAGGAAGGTGCTGAGGGCGTCGCAGATGGAGGCGGCGAGGGCAAAGCTGAAAGCGATCCCGAGGAGCTGCATCTCTCACTCGGAGTTCGTGAAGATCTGCTGCGACTCAGCCGGCGGCGAGCTTGGGGTGGGGATCGCCCGCTCGCTCGACGAGGCCGGCGCCGTCATTGTCTTGGGGAACGCCGTCCTCCTCCGCCCCGAAATGGTATTCTTCTATTTTTCCCCCTTTTTCTAATTATTTTAATCTAAAAATATAGGGCTATTTAATTTTATTTCCTTTTAATTCCTTTTCACACAGATTTAGTCTAGAGATATGATGCTCTTTGGATTAAATGGTTGAGGTCTGATAGAATTTTCTTGGGTGTTTGTATTTTTCTCTTTCTACAGGAAATAGAGGAAGGGGTCTAGAACACTAATTACGTGTGTGAGATGGTAGCAGTGGCAGGAGGCCGCTATATTTTTCAATTTTTTTCCAAGAATCCTGCTATCAAATGGGAATCGATTCTTTTGCCTTAAAAAAAAAAGGCATGATGACAACCTTTGTGAAAAGAGAATAATTCTAAGAACTCTCCAGATTTGGTTCTTTGGGACTGAATTCTTCTCTAAGATTTTCTTTTTACAAAGGCTGTCATCCTGACATAAATCTTGGGAAAGCATGCTCTTTTCCCTCTCCGAATATAAGATGTAGTGGTAGTTCTGTCTAATATTTATTCCACCAAGACAAAATCTATCTCTGATCTTTTATTTAAAATTGTCAAGTAGCATTCGGCACTCCATTGTACATAATTCTCTTATTTTAGAGAAGTTTTCTTTTGTTTTTGTTTTTTTTTTCTTTAAAAAAAGTTTCTTAGATGCACTTTTTTGAAACTTGTCTTTTAGTACTGGTGTCCATGCTATATTTCTTTCAGATTTATATATAATGATTTTTGGTTATATATTTGTTGACAAAATTTATATATTAAAATTTGTTTGACTGTAGAACATCAACCACCTGTTGCTTTTGCGCAAAGTAATTGTCTTCTGATAAGTTACCTACTGCAAAGAAGGTATCATGTCTTATTAACGCAGTAAAAAGGGGCGGCTTTTAAGCATCTCTTGGAATAAATTCTGTGCTCGAATTTTATCTATCCTAAATTAGTAGATGCTCTTTCATGTGGGCTTGATGAAGAGGCATCCAAAAAATTGTCCAGAGTTATTATTGGTCATAGAGTCAAAAAGTTCATATCCTATGAATTGAAGTAACTGATACAAATTCCTCTTTCATTGAAACTGGGAATTTTGTCAATTGAAGGCTATATTCATATAATTGTTGGTTTTTGTGCATGAATCAGGATTCATCTCATTGTATTGTTTGAATACCTAACGAATTAGAATTCTTTTTAGTATCCCAATATTTAATGTTCAATGTACATAGCTGTGTGCTGAGTTTTTTTTTTTTTTTTTAATAAAAATTTGATTCTGAATTCTCTCTACTAGTTTTTATTCAAATCAACTCATTAGGTTTTGATCTTCGATGCCACTGAAGAAGAGATTTGATCATTTACTTTCCTTTCTACGGTTCTGGAAATTCTTTGTTAGTAGGGATATTAGAAAGTAACTTCGATTGAGTAATGAAGGGAGATTTTGGATGATGAATTAGGAAAGCATTGAGACAACCCTACCACCAGTTGGGTCATCTGCCCACTGATGTTGTTCCATGACAGATCCAAAGCTTCCAAGCTGCAGATATTTCCCATGGTTTCTGGTATCTCACCCTCAAGTTGATTCAGGCTGAGGTTAGCACAGAGAGAGAAATCATTCCCCCAAAAACATTAGGAATTGGACCATGAAGAGAATTCTGACTAATGTCGAGAAGGGTGAGGCTGGTCATGTTTAACAACCATTTGGGTAGTGTACAATTGAAATGGTTCCTAGAGAGATCAAGAATAGAAAGAGATGTAAGATTCAGATATGGGACAGATTGAGGAATGTAATCCATGTCACAGGAGGATAATCGTAGCACTGACAGGGATGGAAGCATACTAATTGAAGCAAGCCAATTGCTCGCTCTTGTAAGGTTTATTGTACCCATGTCAAGATATCGCAAAGATGAAAGATTACAAATCCATCCAAGATCATTAACCATAAGAGGGATGGGAACAATGTCATCTGAGCCAAGATCAAGGTAACGAAGGTTAGAGAGGTTGCCAAGATGATGAGGAACAAGACCACCAAAATTTGCATTTGAAAGATTAAGATACTTCAGTTTTGTGAGTGAACCAACAAATTCTGGGATGTTGGTTCCACTGAAATCATTCATGCTCAGATCCAAAGACCGCAAATGCTTCAACTCTAGTAAAGAAGTATTGATCTCACCTCCTAAGACGTGTTATCGAGCCTGAGACTGACAACATGGCCATTGAGACTGTGGCAGCCCACTCCTCTCCAACTGCAACAGTGGGTACCCTTCCATGAAGCAAGCTCGTTCATCGGATCTTTAAAGCTTTTTTTAAGCTCGAGAAGAGCCAGTAAATGATGCTCAAAGGACTGTTTCAGATGTATATTTCTCAAGTGTAGAGTCCTCAAGGCAACCGAAGACATCTTAATAATTTGATGTCTAATGTACAAAACATTAGTATTGTTGATGTATACAGATATATATTTTATTTTATGAAATGCATTTTTTATTCTTAAATTTAAATTTTAATCTATAAATTTCATTAGAATGCATTAATATATTATAATTTAAAATAATTTTAAATTTATAAGAATAAAAATTTGATGAATTTTTATTAGGTTAATGATGGATTAGTGATGGATTTCTAATAGAAATAATGACGGATTAGTGACGAAAATATTAGTGATTGATTAGTGATGGAACAATAACGAATGACTGATGGATTCTTTCGTCACTAATTCGTCACTATTAGTGACGGATTAGTGACCAAAGTTTTAGTGACTAAATTTCGTCAATAATCCATCACTAAATTGTATGGTGATGTAATATTTGTGACGGAATAGTCCATCACTAATCCGTCATAAGTGACGGAAAATATGTTCCGTCATAATTTTTGATGGAATATTTCATCGTAAATCCATCCAATTTAGTGACGAAAATGTTTCGTCACAAATTTTTGATGGAATATTTCGTCACAAATCCGTCGCTATTATTTGTGATGGACCTCTTTCCGTCACTAAATTTAGTGACGGCAAAATGGTGATGATAAGATTTCGTCACTAATCCATCACTAAACCCAGTTTGTGATGGAATAGTGATGAAAATTTTTGTCACTATTTTGATATTTTCTTGTAGTGATCATGTATGATGATTGACGCTTTATATATGCATGCATATTAAACGTAAATTTTTTATTTTATTTTAAGCATGTATAAATATGCATTGTACATTAACTATCATGCATAATATAATTTTTATTGCATCGCATATGGTATAAATTTTTCACTCTGCTGTAGGAGGCTACGACAAGGGTATCTATTATCTTCTTTTTTGTTCATTCTAGCTATGGACGATTTATCTCATGCATTCTATATATCAGGCACAGCAGGATCATCGCATTACCCCCTTCATGGTAAGCCCTTTAGGTCCCTTGGTCTCTCATCTACTATTGCTGACGACTGTATTCTTCTGGGTTAGGCCATGGTTCACAATGCGGCTTCTTTTGCCTCCCTTATTTAGCGCTATTATCAGGTTTCTGATCAGAAGGTCAACTTACAAAAGTCTACGATCTGTTTCAGCCCGAAGACCACCACCACTTCTAGAAAAGCCATACACCAAATTTTGGGTATCTCTAGTAAGGCAAATCGGCTATCGTACTTGAGGATCCCTATCATGGGAAGATGACCTCGCAGTAGTGATTACACTGATATTAAGCGACCGGTCCATGATCGCATTGATAGATGGTAGGTCATTGGATTATCCATGATGGTGAGGATTACCCTTATCTGCTCGATTCTTACATTCCTTCCTCTGCATCTTCTATCTAAGCTGACATTCTGATTACTTGCCTGAGGAGGATTAAGAGATGCTTCAGGGACTTTCTCTTGGCATCTATACAGGATGGCCATCGTATTCACCTTCAGGCATGGAAGACGGTATGCATGCCGATTCATGAGGATGGTCTTGGAATCCAGTCACTGATAGTCAGAAGAGAGGCTCTGATTGCTAGGCACGCTTCATTGTTTCTACTTGATCTGCACTGTCTATGGAGCTCTTTTATGCATGCTAGATATGGTGACTGGAATCCTTCTATGAACCTTCAGCCTTCCCATGGGTCTTCCTTCTTCTGAAAGGAGGTTTGTCGGTATGCTTCGACTATCCTGAATAACATCTCGTGGATGATTGGAGATGGCTCCTCGGTTGATGACACATGGATTACTGTTCTCCCCTTCTTACAATGGCCCACTTTCATTAGTACTGATGTTCATCCAATATGAGGGTCAAGGATCTGATCTCTCATGATCTCTCCTCATGGCATATCCCTACGGTGACCTATTTATTTGGTGAGAGTTATCTCATCGGATTCTTTCTATTCCGCTCATCTCGGGGCATAAAGCCAACACTAGGTTTTGGTGGAGATCATGTCTTTTTAGGGCTCCCATCAAGGACCTTATGAAGGTTTATAGGCCACAGCCTCAATGCACGAGGGATGCTGCTTGGATCTGGAAGCTCCCTATCCACCCTAGGGTCCAGCTCTTCATATGAAAGCTTGTATGGGACTACTGTTCCTACCTGCTCTCTGCTATCTAGAAGGGGCTGGCCATCTAGGCTACTTGCCCATTGTGTGGGCAGGACGAGGAGACTACTAACCATGCCATCTTCATTTGCCCAGAGTGAGATGGATCTGGCTGAGGATGGGTTATCATTGTAGAGAGGATGATATGGGATCGTTGCGGTTTCCTTTCCTTGACAAACTTCGAAGGGTCACCCAACAGCAAGACACCCTTTAGGCAGCTACAACCTATCAGATCTGAGTATCATGGAATCGGCTTATCTTCACTGATGATATTATATCTTCCCATAGGATTGTGCGGAAGGTCAAATCTTTATCGGCGGAATTCGCACATCATCGCAATGTTGCGCAGCTTTCACCGAGATCAGGCGCGTGAGGGAAGATGAAGAAGACAAAGAATAGATGGATATAGAAGAAAAAAAGAATACCTTTATTTTTTGGGCTTTATCTATCCGATTACATCCAGAGAGAGCTTTAAATAATCATCTATGTTGGATAATAAAACTTCTCTGCACCAGTCCGTAACTAACTCCCTAACAAACTCCCTACAAATATGAAAGCCTGTCCAGAAAACCTGAGCCCAATCCCTATGGACCCAGTCCCATAACCTATAATTAGGTTATTAAACATTCTTTAAAAAAACTCCCATCTAAGTCATGCAAGAAAGCATTCAAACTCGAGCCCATGTACACCCATGACTCATATGCTCTCTATTCTTGGGTGTCAAGCCAACCTAAATGACTTAGGAACCTGAGAACTTATTTAGCCTAAGCTCTAAACCTGTGTGACTCACCTGGACTTTGGATGTGCCATGCCTGAGCTTATAATCTTCACCTTGGTGTATCAAAGTTACAGTAAGCTCCATCTAGTCCATGAATCCCATCAGTGCTTTGTATATGAAGAAGCTATCTCGAGGCAGTACCTTAGTGAGTGCATCCATTGCGTTATCTTTTGTAAACACTTTTACAAGCCCCAACTCAACATCTTCCACAAGCTCCCTGATCCTGTGGTATTTGATGTCAATATGTTTGGTCCTAGCATGATAGACCTGTTGGGAATTGTATCATAAAGCCAATCATTTGATGATTGTGCTAATGTAAATAGCATATAAATTGATATATTAATAAAAGTTATTTGGCAGTTTATTCATTACAAGAACATCTTCTTAAAACTCTTAATAGTAATGAAGCCCTAAGGATCTTCTTTACAATAAAGAAGGATTTATCTTTGAAGGTCCTCAAAAGAGTTCGCTACCAAATGATATACTATGACAGGGCCATAGTACTATCAATTATAGGACGTTGTATATCATATTTGTTGGTTGTCCTCTTAACCAAGGAGTGTAGAGACACTGGTATGACATACAGGTGAAAGTGTAGGAGTACATTTCACCGAACGTGATTCATTTTCGGACACTCTGCTATCAAGAGTTAATCCAAAATATATGGGTATAAGTATCCTTAAGACCTGAAGATCATAACCGGTGACTTGCAAGCAACTCATTGTACTTAGGTGCCGGATTACCTGAATTTTTAATCCAGCTACGAAAGGTTACTGGGTGCAGTCAAGTACTTGTGGTAGTCAGTTGTGGATCAAGATGGAATTTGACTTATCTTATTAAAAGAAGAAATGCTTATGTTTCAATTTAGCAAGACCTTGGCCAAGGCACTTCATGTGAAGGTCACATGATTACTAAAGTTGAAATCACTTTATGGATTTGCTTTTTAGAATTGACAGGCTCTTAACCATCCTTAACATTTGTGGTCAAAAGGATGAATTATACGGTAACTATTTTCTTAGGGTTCTTGGAGTTTGCTCGGTAACTCTTCGATCTATCCGGACGTCGGGTTCCATTGCTAGATGGGCATATCGATTAGTATAGAAAGTTGTTCTATGCTACCGGCTTAGGTTCGAACCTACAGAGTCACACGCATTGAAGTTTTCTAGGATGATCTATTTGCTGATCAATGATTGAGAATCGTATATGATTTAATTAATTAATTTGATTGATTAAATTATCTCAATTGGTTAAGTACAAGTGAATAAGATTCAATTTGGTTTAAGTCTATTAGAAGAACTAATCAATTTCAAATATTGATTTGAAATTAGACTTGATTTGGATTTAAATAGATTCAGGACTAGACAAATTTGATTTGGGCTAGGACCATGATCTATGTAGGTTCAGTCCAATAAATTCAAATCAACTTAAACCAAAACCCAAACCAAACCCCTTGCATAAGGATCTCACATGATGAGATAACTAAAATCTCATTATTAATTCTCATGTAGAATTTATAACCTTAATCTTCTTCAAACCGGTTTCGTTAAAATTCTAAGTGTTAGAATTCATGTAGAATTAATGTACCTCTTTGAATTAACCAACGATGGAATTCTAAGTGTTAGAATTCACATCTTTTTTTCACCGAATATCGGAATTAACAAAAATGTTGGAATTCTAAGTGTTAGAATTCACATCTCTTTCGTTTTCACAAAATGTCAACTTGGAATTCTAAGTGTTAAATTCATATCTCTAGTTTTCACCAAACGTCAGAATTCTAAGTGTTAGAATTTAATGGGCTAAAGGCTAAATTGAGCCTATAAATTAGAGAACATTCTTAAATTAAAAACACATGAAATGTTATGGATTAAAATTCTAAAAAGTTAGAACAAAATCCTGGTGTGATTTCTGGTGTTAGCAAAAGTTTGGTGGATCTTGGAGAGAGATTCAAGTTGGAGGATTCAAGATCAGCAAAGTTATTTTTTGCAAGCTAGCACTCCTAGAAATCCGATCATTCGGAGGACTTCGCGTGGACGATACTAGAGGCCGAACGATTGAACGCTGCAGAGCACAAAAAAGGATTTACCAATTGTTACTGTGATCCCTTATTGTTCTTAAGTAAGTGATATGATCC
>UESW01003945.1:0-87589 GCA_900491605.1 Calamus simplicifolius | reverse complement strand
TCCATTTGAATCTTTCTCCAAGATCCCCAAGCTTTTGCTAACACCAGAATCACACCAGAATTTTCTGTTCTAACTTTTAGAACTATAACACTTGGTCCTAACTCTTTAGAATTTCGATATCCTTTTTTTTATCTAGTGAAGAATATCCTTTATTTATAGGCAAAATTCAGCCTTTAGTCTATTGAATTCTAAAACTTAGAATTCTGGACATTTGGTGAAAACAAAAGAGGCATATTAATTCACACACTTATCAATGTATGAAGAGTTGTGTAGAGTACTCTTCTAAAGAGGCATATTAATTCATACACTTATCAATGCACAGAAAGTTGTGTGGAGTGCTCTTTCAAAAAGGCATATTAATTCTCATACTTGTCAATGCATGAAGAGTTGTGTGGAGTGTTCTTTTAAAGAGGCATATTAATGTGCCTTTTTAGAAGAGTACTCCACACAACTCTCCGTGCATTGACAAGTGTATACATTAATATGCTTTTTGGAAGAGCACTATACACTTAGGCCATTGCTCTTGAAAAATCATCTCAAGAAGGAAGATCCTTCTGTTAGAGCCTTCTCTCATCTTATTGCTAAAGATTTTTATTGACTTGGGCATGAGAGGGTTTTTCGCAAGGACCACCCCCCGTGCTTTCTGTGCAAAGATTGTTTTGCAAGTCCATTCGGATGGAGGAGCACTATCCAGATCCTGACGTGCATCGCTCCTAAGCCAGAGAATAAATTTTCACAGCAACAATGATGGTAACCAATAGACAAATCCTAATGATGATAAAGAAGAGGGAGTACGGCCATGCACATATCGAAATGTAGATAGGTAGAAGAAAGCGCATTATATGGTAAGGAAAGAAAATATTAGTAAAGGTATGAAACATGTTATTCAATCATTGGGAAAACAATAGGGAAACACTTGTTTGCAATACATATAACAAGCTTTAATGGTTCTATTATGATAATAGCTAGTGTTGATCATATGTTTAAGTGCTTTAAGCGAGCTCTTGATGATAATAAGATGCTGTAACGACCCGGGCTTAGGGCCGCAGCACCCACGGATCCATTTTGTTACAAGAAAGCAAGACAGACAAGGCTCACACCAACTTGGACCATCACAGTCCAAAAGGGATCCAATTGGTACTTGTCCGTCCTCCTTAACTGGTTATAAACCATACAACCAACTCCCAATTTTTCGATATGGGACTATTGGGAGGGACATCACAATCTACCCTCCTTACGTCGTCAGGGGCAATTAATCACAACCACCAGGCAGGCAAGATTCTAGAGGTGGCCCCACAGGTTCAAAAGGTGGCTCCCATCAATGTAGCACTTTGCCCTGTGGCCCCCACCTTCTATGACCCCAATAGGTTTAAGATGTGGCTCCCATCGATGTAGCACTTTGCCCTGTGTGGCACTTATTTTCTATACTTTCGGCTGATGCATGGCTCTGATACCATATTGGCTCCCATCGATGTAGCACTTTTTTCTGTGTGGCACTTAGCTTCTATACTTTCGGCTGATGCGTGGCTCTGATACCATATTGTAATGACCCAAGCCTCGGGCCCATAGCACCCACGAATTCATTTCGTTACAAGAAAGCAAGACGTACAAGGCCCACACTAACTTGGGCCATCACAGCCCAAAGGGATCCAATTGGTACTTGTTCATCCTCCTTAACTGGTTATAAACCATATAACCAACTCCCAATTTCTCGATGTGGGACTATTGGGAAGGGCATCATATATGCATTACAAAGCATTGTCCTACTCTTGATTGACTAGGCGGATTCCTTCACTTAAGATCAACCATTGGAGCATGTAACATTGGAAATATTGTCAACCTTACAAAGGTCCTTTCAATCCAATGCCTTCCACAGATTTTAAGCAATTTGAGATTATCTTTTCTCACAATGTGCTTATGATACCCAAATTTAGTCCCACATTAGATGTAAGTCTACTTGCTATCCATTCACTTTCATTCGAGTTTTTAGGCCATGTGGTTTTGTTCCACTAACGAAGTTAATTAGGTAAGAAGGTGAGCTTATAGTGTTATAAATAGTATTAGAGCCAATCCGAGTGTGTAGAAAGGGCTACCCATGGGGGACAATAGTAAAAGTTACCTTTGCAACACCAATGATCCGGAGGCTAGCTTGTGACGTGCATTGAGAACATCGCATTATAAGGTGGGAAGATTGTGATATCCAATTTTAGTTCCACATTAAATAGAAAAGAAATGTGTAATGTGAACACAAATCCACTACTACCCATTAACTTTCACTTAAATTTTTGGGCCATATGATTTTAATTCTCTAATGAGGTTTACTGGGTGAATGAGCTTGAGGTGTTACAGTGTTGACAAACCATTGATCATAAACAAAAATTCTCATATACTTTAAACTTTATCATTTGAATCTGTCGCCTCTTCTAAAAACAAGACCATAGGAGAAGGATGCTGGCAATTGGGTCTAGATAATATTGACCTAAACTTTATTTTCTATTTAATATTCTTTATTACACTTTTCTTTGATAACCATTGATTACCAAGATCTTCTCTACTACTTGAATCAAACCTCATTAATTTATAGTTGCTCGCATAAGTTTCATTGTTATAAAAACCTAGGACTAGATTTTTAGTGCTCTACTTCACCTATGCTAAACACTTGGAAGTAGATTTAAAACCAGCTACTTTATAATTTGCCTGGATTTGCTTAACCTAGGTCTAAAAAGTCCTCATTCGGACTCATTTAATTATTTTAATAAGCTTAGTGGGTTGGCTTGTCTAGATCAAAAATTGTTATTTTGCTTATGACGATGAATGATACCAGTATCTCATCCATCACAGTGATCAGTACAAAGATTTTAATTCATCTCAATAAAGTAATATAAATAAAATATTAAGGATACAAGAGCTATGTTAGTTCGCATTTAAGCTAAAAGCCACGTGTCTAAGTGCAAATTTTTATCCCGTGAGAATAATTATAAGTAATACCAATAATAAAAATAATACAATGATAATAATAATAATAATAATGATAAACCTCTTCTTCTCTAAGAAGAAAACAAAGAGGACAATTGTTTTCAAGAAAAAATAATACTTGACTTCCATAATTGCAAAAGTTTGTTTCTTCCAAAAAAAAATAAAAAATAAAATATATTTTTAATACCAACTCAACTCATGTAGGCCTTTTCCCAACTACATGGGTCGCACCTATTTTAATACCATTACACACTATTATTTAGGTAGTGTTTGAATAGGGGATATCCAAGGATATCCCCTCTTATTCCCAAAAGCCATAACTATAAGGGATAGCAGGGAATAAAGTTAACCAAAGGGATAATCCATGGTTAATCATGGTTAACCATGGGATATCCCCTCAATTTATTCCCTAGAGAATGTAGGAATAGCTGGTTATCCTTCCAAATAAGAGTAAAAAAAGGTTATCCCATGGATTTACCTTTTTACATTTGATATGATCAATGGGATAGCCAAGGGATATCCCTAGGGATAGCCAGGGGATAAATTCTATCCCGTACACTTATCCATGGATAACATTTTTCCTATCAAACACTACCTTAATGAATGTCTAGATATTATTCTTAAGTGATGCGCATAATATATTTTAATTCATGCGTAAAAGTGTTATTGCGAGTAGACATAAGGGCAAATGAATTAGGTCTATAAAATTTATTTATTTATTTTTATATAAAAAGCATCAACTTTTTGTAACTATATATGAAATACTGCGATCATTATTGTCACGCCCCAGACCCTATATTGGATCTAGGGGTGGCAACCCACCCCGCATGCATAGCATGCAAGGCGTTCCGAAATATAATATTTAATACCAGAAGGGGTAATAACTATATATCGTCCAATTTAAATGGTTCTTAATACAAATCATAATCATAGGTTTTAGGCTACATGCCCATCATACATAAGTCACTGGGGTTACAACAAAATGTTGGATCTTAGTTTCCTCTGAATGAAGCTCCAACTACCCCAATCCCATTCTTCAGTCCTGTGGCTCTGAAAACATTATAAGATTTATATGAGCTTACACTCAATAAGTAAGCCTACTATTATAATCATTTCGTCAAGATATTATCAAACCATATTTTCATGTATAAAACTTCCAATTTCAAATACATTCATCATGTTATCAAAACATGTATATCATCAGCTCAAATAATTTTGGAAGCTTAATTATACAATAAATGCTGAAATATGCAATGTAAACAAACCCACTGTATTCATATAATTATTATTTCCTTATGTGTCCCATGGCCCTACAACACCCATCTGGTGCATCACTCTTTAATGTCCCCTAAGAGGAAGGGTCCTGGTACCAGCGTTATGCCATATATCATAATCAATCACAATACATCCTCTAGATGTGTGTGGTTATGCAATATATCAATCACATCACATCCTCTAGATGTGTGTCCTCCATATCTCCCCTGTATAGGTGGGTCCCGTATCTCTCGGTATTTTACATCGTTTCACATCATATGAGAACCGCGGTGACACATCATCATCATATTTGCATGTAGCACATCATGCATCATCATGAGCATAAGCTCCTCATATCATATATACAGTGGTTTGTACATTCATATCATAAAATACATCAATAATACCAGTATATTTTGCAAAGCCAAAATAATCACATCATTCAATTTTTGCACATTTATAATCCATTACTTTGCAAAATATCAGTAATCACATATAATTATAGCAGATACCCAATTGTATAACAAAATTCCATTTTGTCTCTTTTTTTTTCAAATAATGTAATATATCCATAATTTTCATATTCTAATAAATTATGAAAATTATAATAAATGGCTTACTTACCTCAGTACGCTAATTCCAAACTGTAAATCAGCTATGTGGACATCCGGTTACCTACAGCATTAATTTCACAATTAAATTTCAAAAATTGGAACAATGCAGCATCCCCTAAGGTCTACCCAGTCTAATCCTGGGCCCAACTTTGGGCTCGAATATCTCTCCATATATAAGCCCGAATGGGGAAATAAAAATATCCCGAGAAACTAAAATCAATGCTGAATCGGGCCATATTTTTATTTCTCCATTCCCGGCCCAATACGGGGCCCAAATGCATCCCAAAACAGCTCGCGAGCCGGCCCAATAGGGCCCAAAGGGGGACGGCCCGGCCGGAGCCGTCTCCCTCCTCCCGCCTCCCCTGTTTCACCCGAACAGGGGAGGGAGCCATGCCGGCAGCCAGGGCGCCGCCGGCCAATTCTGGGTGGTCCGGCGCCGGCGACCGGCCAAGCCGGCCGCCGCGGCCGCTCCCTCTCCCTCTCTTTCTCCCTCAATTTCTCTCCTTCTCTCTTTCGATCGTCCGGCAGAACCGCGCCGGTGGCACGCCGCCACCACGGCCGGCCGGATCCTCACCGGACGGTCACCGCCACCGGTGAGGCCTCCTGGCCGACGCCCAGGCCCGGCGAGGCATCGGGCACTCCGCCGGGCCCGAACCAAGCCGTGAACCGGCTTGGTTCTCTCCCTTCCTCTCTGTCTCTCTCTCTCAATCTCTCTGTAATTCTCCCTTACCTGTGGCCGGCGCCGGGGGAGAGCTCGTGGAGAGGAGGGGTGCTCCCCCCCTCCTTAAATAGCGGCGAGGGGAGGGTTATCCCTCCCCTGTACCCATGTGAAGGGGGCGCGTCGGCGCCCCCCTTCCTTGACTGGCTGCGGCCCCCTTGCCGCAGCCGTCAACAAAGGCGGAGGAAGGGGCGGCGCCCCCCTTCCTCCGTCAACAATGGCGGATCCTCACCATGTGAGGATCCGCGACGAACAGGGTTCACATTCTTCCCTCCTTATAAAAATTTTGGCCTCGAAATTGGTGTACTTCAAATAACATTTAGAATCCAAAGCTTTGATCATATGATTAATCTTCTTTCCATTTACATATGCTATGTTACAAACAATTGAGGATATTTTCTTTAATTTCTTCCTCAAGCTCCCAAGTAGCTTCCCTCTCAGAATGGTTACTCCACTGAACCTTGACATAAGGAATGCTACGCCGTCTTAAAACTTGATCCTTGCGGTCCACAATACGCACAGGATGCTCCTCATACGTTAGATCCTTCCTTAACTGCATGGGCTCAAACTGTATCACATGGCTGGGGTCAGGAATGTACTTTCTCAACATAGATACATGAAATACATTGTGTACCCCAGAGAGTGCCGGAGGTAATGCCAAGCTATAAGCCACCTCCCCTACTTTGCTCAGAATCTCAAATGGTCCAATGTATCGTGGACTCAGTTTACCTCTAATCCCAAATCTCATCACATTTTTGGTTGGTGATATCTTCAAGAAGACATGATCTCCAATTTGAAATTCTAGCTCCCTTCTTCTCACATCAGCATAGCTCTTCTGTCGGCTCTGAGCTGTGCGGAGTCGTCCCTTGATCAGTTGTACCTTCTCTACTGTCTGTCGAATCAGCTCAGGGCCCAACAATTTTCTCTCCCCCACATCATCCCAACATAAGGGAGATCTGCATTTTCTACCATACAAGGCCTCAAATGGAGCCATCTGGATACTGGCCTGGTAGCTGTTATTGTAAGCAAATTCCACTAAAGATAAGTGGTTGTCCCAAGCACCACCCAAGTCCATCACACAGGCTCGCAACATGTCCTCCAGGGTCTGTATGGTTCTCTCAGACTGCCCATCTGTCTGGGGATGGAAGGCTGTGCTGAAGTTCAATTTGGTCCCCAGAGCTCTATGAAGACTCTTCCAGAATTGGGACACAAACCTAGTATCCCTATCTGATACAATAGATACGGGAATACCATGAAGCTTCACAATTTGCTCAATATACATGTTGGCCAATCTCTCACTGGAGATCCCAACTCTGAATGGCAGGAAATGGGCTGACTTCGTCAATCTGTCTACAATGACCCATACCGCATCATTGTTCCGAGGGGTCTTAGGCAGACCAGTCACGAAGTCCATAGTGATCTTCTCCCATTTCCATTGTGGAATCATCAGAGATTGAAGGGGTCCCGCAGGCCTTTGATGCTCAGCCTTCACTTGCTGACATACCAAACATTTGGCTACATACTGAGCAATCTCGCTCTTCATTCCTTTCCACCAAAAGTTTTCTTTTAGGTCCTTGTACATCTTGGTACCTCCTGGGTGCACCGTGTAAGGAGAATAGTGGGCCTCCTTCAGAATCTCTGCTCTTAGTTCCACCACATTTGGCACACAGAGCCTGCCATCAAATCTCAGGGATCCATCCTCCATTATAGTAAATTCATTTGAACCCCTGACTTCACGGCTTCTTTAATCTTTTGCAAGTCCAAGTCTTCTTTCTGGGAGGACTTGATCCTGTCTAACAGAGTTGGTTGGAGTACAAGTGCTGCTACAAGTCCATCGGACCGTTGTACTCGCAATCCAACCTCCAGCTTCTCAAGATCCCTCTGGATGTGAGGCTGAGAGGTGATCATAGAAGCTAACTCCGAGGAGGACTTCCTACTCAAGGCATCAGCTACCACATTGGCCTTCCCTGGATGATAGTGCAGGTTCAGGTCATAATCTTTTAGTAGCTCCATCCACCTCCTTTGCCTCAAGTTTAACTCCTTCTGAGTGAAGATGTACTTCAGACTTTTGTGGTCTGTGTACACATCACATGCTTCTCCATATAGATAATGCCGCCAGATCTTTAAGGCAAAAATCACAGCAGCCAACTCCAGGTCATGAGTAGGATAATTTTGCTCGTATGGCTTTAGCTGTCTGGAGGCATAAGCTATCACCTTCTCATTTTGCATCAGAACACATCCCAATCCCTTCCGAGAAGCATCCGTGTATAGAGTGAATCCTCCAGATCCTGACGGAAGGGTAAGGACGGGGGCTGACACTAGGCGTTGTTTCAGCTCCTGGAAACTTCTCTCACACTCCTCAGTCCAGTCAAACTTCGCTTGCTTTTGGGTCAAGCGAGTCAGGGGTAGAGCAATGCGAGAAAAGCCCTCCACGAATCTGCGATAATATCCAGCCAGCCCCACGAAGCTTCTGACTTCAGATACATTGGAAGGTCGACTCCAATTTACAACTGCCTCAATCTTCTTTGGGTCCACAGTTATGCCATTTTTAGATATTACGTGACCCAAGAATGATACTTGGCTCAACCAGAAGTCACATTTCTGCAACTTGGCATAAAGCTTTTTCTCTCGAAGGGTTTGCAGAACAATCTTCAGGTGGTCCATATGCTCCTCCTGGCTTTTTAGAATACACCAGGATGTCATCAATGAACACCACCACAAACTGGTCTAAGTATGGCTTAAAGATTCTGTTCATCAAGTCCATGAATGCTGCCGGGGCATTAGTTAACCCAAACGGCATCACCAAGAACTCGTAGTGGCCATACCTAGTCCTGAATGCTGTCTTAGCCTGGACCTTGAGTTGATGGTATCCTGACCGAAGGTCAATCTTCGAGAATACCCGAGCTCCTTGGAGTTGATCGAACAGATCATCGATCCTCGGCAAGGGATACTTGTTCCGCACTGTTACCTTATTGATTTCTCGGTAATCAATGCAGAGCCGAAGACTCCCATCCTTCTTTTTGACAAATAATACTGGAGCACCCCAAGGAGAGACACTCGGTCTGATAAATCCCCGGTCTAGGAGCTCTTGCAATTGGTTCTTCAACTCTTTTAGTTCAGCTGGGGCCATACGATAAGGGGCCTTGGATATAGGTCCAGTGCCAGGGACCAAATCAATGGTGAACTCCACTTCCCGGTCTGGAGGCAATTCGGTCAAATCATCCGGGAAGACATCAGGAAACTCCATAGCCACTGGAATATCCTCCAACTTCACCTCTTCCTGCTGAAGGTCCTTGACCACAGCAAGAACCCTTGGCCACCCTTCATCAAGTATTTGGCAGCCCGCAGTGCTGATACAAACACTGAGGCCAGGTGTTCCTGGCTTCCAGTAAAACTGAATTCAGGCTGATTAGGGATTTTGAAGATCACCATTTTCCTGAAACAGTCTACCGAAGCATGATAGGAGGCCAACCAGTCCATCCCAAGGATAACATCAAAGGACTTTAGTGGAAGGACGATTAGATCAGCCTCCAGCCTCTTGTCGCCCACGTTGATCTGGCAGGATCTGCATACAGACTCACCCTCATAACATCTCCATTTGGGAATGCAATGAGCAACTCTTGTTCTAGGGGAACGGGTGTCAACGATGCATTATTGGCAAGATAAACATCAGATATAAACGAATGCGTGGCACCCGGATCTACTAAAGTCTGAGCATAAGTGTTGCCTACTTTAATTGTCCCTGATCACAAAGTTTAGTTGTCTTAGATGTCATATAGCGGATCCTATTTATCCTTCATGATCAATGCATTATATCGCATATGAACCAAATAATCTTAAAGGGGTACTTAGGTAACAGGTATACCTGCCACAACGGAGTTAGAAGCGGCAGCATCCTGTTGGGTGAGGGTGAAGACCCTTCCCTGGGTCCTCGGCTGCTGCGGCTGGTTCATCCCAAGATTTGGAGAAGACAGCTGCTCCCTCCGAAGGGGACAAGTGGCCATCTTGTGATCCACTTTCCCACATATGAAGCAGGCACCTCTCGGCCCACGGCACTGCCTGCCCGGGTGGAAGTTCCCGCAGTGAGGGCAACGGGTCTCCTTACCCTTCGGTCCTGTGGGGGGCTGATATGTATCTTTCTTCTTAGCCTGCCCCGAAGACTGGCCCGAAGGAGACCCCTTCCTCTTCCTCTTTAGCTCCCACTCCTTCTGGTTCCTATTCATGTCTCTTTCGATCACCAGGGCTTTGCTCACCACAGCACATATGTGGAGAGTTCAAATGCATTGACTGCTTGCCTCAGTTTGGGTCGCAGTCCTTCAGTGAACCTGGTGATCTTGGCTCTCTCAGTGGTCACTATTTCCGGAGCAAACCGAGCTAGCCTAGTGAACTCGGCTTCGTACTGGGCCACAGAGAGATTCTTCTGTTCCAGCTCCAGAAACTCAGACTCCATCTGCCTTTGCACACTACTGGGAAAGTATTTGTTGAAAAAGGTCTCCTTGAACTCCCTCCAGGAAACAGCCTGTCCACCCAATCGCTGCTCCATATGCAACCACCAATCATATGCCTCCCCTTGAAGGAGGTAGGTGGCAAATCTAATCCGCTCCTCCTCCTGGCTACCATGGGCCATGAAGGCCTTCTCCATCTCCCTCATCCATCCCTCAGCATCAGCGGGGTTGGTGGATCCAGAGAAGGGAGCAGGGGCTAAGCTCTTAAACTCAGCAAAGCTCCGACCCCCTCCTTGCCAGGGTTGCGGAGCGGGCTGGACTGGTGGTTCAGGTTCGACTCGCGGGTTTTGCTGAGTAGGAGGGCCGGGCTGAGCAGGCACCACTTGTTGGATCTGCTGCTGCATAGCCTGCACCATTTCCACAAGGGCCTGAAGTATCTCAGTCTGGCGCTGTTGCTGGCCATTACCAGCCACATTGATGGAACCAGAGCCTCCAGAAGTTTGCTGGCCTCCCTGCTGGCCAGAGTCACCAGCCTGGGAACCTCCAACTTGTCGCATACTTCTGGTGTGACGAGGCATGACTATTCCCTGCCAAGTTTGGTTCCAATCAATATCTTTACAAACCCTTAAGTTTTCAAAACATATTTATTAGAAAAAATTATATCTTCTTAGAGTTGTTACCCTCCCAGTGTCATCCTACTGTTTTGCCTAGTGTCATCTTATGTTTGTCCCTAAGGTCAAACCTAGGCTCTGATACCACAGAAGCTGTCACGCCCCAGACCCTATATTGGATCTAGGGGTGGCAACCCGCCGCATGCCTGGCATGCAAGGCGTTCCGAAATATAACATTTAATACAGAAGGGGTAATAACTATATATCGTCCAATTTAAATGGTTCTTAAACAAATCATAATCATAGGTTTTAGGCTACATGCCCATCATACATAAGTCACTGGGGTTACAACAAAATGTTGGATCTTAGTTTCCTCTGAATGAAGCTCCAACTACCCCAGATCCCATTCTTCAGTCCTGTGGCTCTGAAAAACATTGTAAGATTTATATGAGCTTACACTCAATAAGTAAGCCTACTATTATATAATCATTTCGTCAAGATATTATCAAACCATATTTTCATGTATAAAACTTCCAATTTCAAATACATTCATCATGTTATCAAAACATGTATATCATCAGCTCAAATAATTTTGGAAGCTTAATTATACAATAAATGCTGAAATATGCAATGTAAACAAACCCACTGTATTCATATAATTATTATTTCCTTATGTGTCCCATGGCCCTACAACACCCATCTGGTGTATCACTCTTTAATGTCCCCTAAGAGGAAGGGTCCTGGTACCAGCGTTATGCCATATATCATAATCAATCACAACACATCCTCTAGATGTGTGTGCGTTATGCAATATATCAATCACATCACATCCTCTAGATGTGTGTCCTCCATATATCTCCCCCTGTAGAGGTGGGTCCCGTATCTCTCGGCATTTCACATCATTTCACATCATATGAGAACCACGGCGACATATCATCATCATATTTGCATGTAGCACATCATGCATCATCATGAGCATAAGCTCCTCATATCATATATACAGTGTTTGTACATTCATAGCATAAAATACATCAATAATACCAGTATATTTTGCAAAGCCAAAATAATCACATCATTCAATTTTTGCACATTTATAATCCATTACTTTGCAAAATATCAGTAATCACATATAATTATAGCAGATACCCAATTGTATAACAAAATTCCATTTTATCTCATTTTTTCCAAATAATGTAATATATCCATAATTTTCATATTCTAATAAATTATAAAAATTATAATAAATGGCTTACTTACCTCAGTACGCTAATTCCAAACTGTAAATCAGCTATGTGGACATCTGGTTACCTACAGCATTAATTTTCACAATTAAATCTCAAAAATTGGAACAATGCAGCATTCCCTAAGGTCTACCCAGTCTAATCCTGGGCCCAACTTTGGGCTCAAATATCTCTCCATATAAGCCCAAATGGGGAAATAAAAATATCCTGAGAAACTAGAATCAACGCCAAATCGGGTCATATTTTTATTTCTCCATTTCCGGCCCAATACATGGCCCAAAATGCAACCCCAAAATAGCTCGCGAGTCGGCCCAATAGGGCCAAAAGGGGATAGCCCGGCCCGCTGAGTCGTCTCCCTCCCCCGCCTCTCCTGTTTCACCCGAACAGGGGAAGGAGCCATGCCGGCGGCCAGGGCCACCGCCGGCCAATTCCTGGGCGGTCCGGCTGCAGCGATCGGGCCCAAGCCGGCTGCCGCCGTGGCCGCCTCCCTCTCCCTCTCTTTCTCCCTCAATTTCTCTCCTTCTCTCTTCGATCGTCCGCGGCTTGGAACCGCGCCGGTGGCACGACCGGCCACCATGGCCGGCCGGATCCTCACTGACGGTCACCAGCCGCCGGTGAGGCCTCCTAGCCGATGCCAGGCCCGGCGAGGCATCGGGCACTCCGCGGGCCCGAACCAAGCCGTGAACCGGCTTGGTTCTCTCCCTTCCTCTCTGTCTCTCTCTCTAATCTCTCTGTAATTCTCCCTTACCTCTGGCCGGCACCGGGGGAAAGCTCGTGGAGAAGAAGGGGTGCTCCCCCCTCCTTAAATAGCGACGAGGGGAGGGTTATCCCCTCTCCTATACCCATGTGAAGGGGGCGCGTCGGCGCCCCCCTTCTTGACTGGCTGCAGCACCCCCTTGCCGCAGCCGTCAACAAAGGTGAAAGAAGGGGGCGATGTCCCCTTTCCTCCGTCAATAATGGCGGATAGGATCCATCGGACGAATAGGGGTTCATAATTATTGGCATCATTATTGCATGATAGCAGCAAAAACCATCCATGTGCTTGTGTCGGCGCAAGTACATCCCTGCACGAGAGGAGACAAAATTTATGGGCTGGTTCGAATCTGTCTTTGATTTGATTGCATTAACATTGAATGAAGCTTGAGCCGTGGTTCAATCAGACCTTTGCCAATTTTCCCATGCTTATAAACCAAGCGACATGCCTTTTTTTTTTTTTTTGATAAAGAGGGTGATCATACAAGTCTAGTATGAGTCAGCCCAGATACATCAGATTGCAGAATTTGAAATAATACAGGAGGACATGGTTCACCCATTGTCCATATCCTATATCCTACATGCTGAGCCACGGCCGTCGCTGCCCAGTCAGCAGCCATGTTGGCTTCACGGAAAACATGATAAATCTGGGCAGAATCCACGTTCTGAAGCATAGTCCATATATCTGCTAAGATCGGATTGGTGGATACATCAGGAGCTTTATCTTTCCGTATCCACTGAATGACAGTCATAGAGTCTCCTTCAATAACAAGACTCTGGGCTTGAAGAGTCTGCACCGCATAAGAAATACCTGCCCATGCAGCACAAAGCTCAGCCATGGGAATAGAGAAGTCCAGAGACCCAAATCCACCCGCCGCTATCATTTTACCCTGTGGACCACGAATGATGAAGGCCGAACCAGCAAGTCTGCCGCGAACACTCCATCAAAGTTGATTTTAACAAAACCTGGAGGAGGGGGCTCCCAAGAAATAAAAACCGTACGCCGGTTCGCTGCCGTAGCAGCAGGGGAACCCCAGAGGCCAGATGTATCAAAACCAACAGAATGAAGGGCACGGGCATAATCCACGGACATTGATCTAATTTTCTTATTAGCTGATGAGAAGAGATACAATCCTCGGAAAAGATAATCTGGTTCCTAGATAGCCATATCTGGTAAGCAGTAATCGCCCAAAGGCCACGATTGTGCTGAGGAGCCGTCCGGAGATCCTGGAGAAAGAGGACGAGGAGAACCGTAGACATCCACTCTGAACACATAACCCATGAGATACCAAATCCTTCTAGCTCTAAGGCATTTGAATATAGCATGATCAATAGTCTCGTCCTCCGTACCGCATAAGGGGCAGGTCGGCTGGATAGGGAGACCCCTACGGTAGAGCATAGCACTCGTCGGTAGGCAATCCCACAGAAGCTTCCAGATAAAGAGCTAAACCCTAGGAAGAGTGGGAAGCTTCCATATCCACGCAGCATCCTTTGTACTCTGGACCGGAGGCCTGAAAATCCTGACAAGATCCCTGAGAGGGGCCCTAGTGAGGGAGGATCTCTGCCAAAGCCTAATATCAGCGGAGGGCATGAGATAAGAGGGATCGATAGAATCCTCTGAGAAAGATCCTTGCCAAAAAGACTGGTCACCATGGGGGTGTTCCAGGAGGGGGGGACAGATGAAATCAGATCCTTAACCCTCGTATCAGTTGGAATATCAGTGCTAAAAATGAGGGCCATCGAGACAGTGGAAGCTCTGAAATCCATGAATCCTGAATGGCATCTATAGAATGACCATCTCCAATCATCCAAGAGATATTCATCCGAATGGTGTCGGCAACCTGGCACACCTCCTTCCAAAAGAAAGAGCTGCCTCTGGGCGACGAAATGAGCTCTTCTGGCTTCCAATCACCATATCTAGCCCGCATGACCGAGCTCCAGAGACAATGCGGCTCTAAAAGGAAACGAGAAGCATGTCTGGCCAGTAAAGCTTGGCGTCTGAACACCAAGGATTGGATCCCAAGACCACCTTCATGAATAGGCATGCATATCTTGTCCCAAGAAAGAAGATGAATACCATGCCCATTTTGCATAGATGCCCATAAAAAATCTCTGATCCATCTCTCAAACCTCCTCAAACAAGTAGTCGGGATGGCCGTATTTGATAACATAAAGAGCGGAAGGGAAGATAGAACGGACCGAATAATGGTGATCCGAGCCATCATAGAAAGATCAGTGACTTGCCAGCCAGCCGTCAATACGCTGACGAACCCGCCTCTCAAGGTCCTCAAAATCAGAGCATCGAGGGCATCTGCCAGTCATGGGATCCCCAAATACATAAAGCAATCAGTCTGAGTAGTGATGCTCAGCCGATCAATGATAGCTTCACTAGTAAGTCTGGATGTCTTCGGACTAAAACAAATAGACGACTTCTGAAGATTGACCTTCTGACCCGAAGCTTGACAATAGCATTGAATAATGGAATCGAAGGAAGCCGCATTTTCAGTAGTGGCCTGACCCAGAAGAATACAGTCATCCGCAAACAAAAGATGGGAGATGGAAAAACCCGCATCCCCCATTTTGAAAGGGACAATCCTCTGGTTGTACTGAGCTAAATGGAGAGCACGAGAGAGATCATCCGCAGCCATGATGAACAGAAGGGGAGATAACGGACATCCCTGACGTAATCCAACCAAAGATTGAAAAAACTCAGTCGGGCTCCCATTGATAATCAAAGAAAAAGAAGGCCTGGATACAAGCCATAACCCATTCAGTAAACCTCTCATCAAAACCAAAACCCTGAAGAGAGCGATATAGAAGTTCCAACTCAGTCTATCATAAGCCCTTTCCATATCAAGCTTAATGGCCATAAGACACCTTCTAACAGGGGCTCTATGAAGGTCGTGCATAAACTCCTGAGTGATAAGAACATTGTCCGAGATAAGCGACCTCTGATAAACGCTCCTTGTTCCTCTGAAATAATACGGGGGATCACCGCCCGGAGACGAGAAGCTAAGAGACGAGCGCAGATCTTGTACATAGTAGTACATAAGCTAATCGGTCTGAAGTGCTGAGGAAGAGAAGCGTCTGGGCGTTTAGGCACTAGGGTAATAAGAGTGCGATTCCAATCCTCAGGAATCTGCTTAGATTGGAATACATTTTGGATAGCCTGAACCATTTCCTGACCAACAATATCCCAGTAATGACGAAAAAGAAAGGCGGAAATCCATCCGGTCCAGGAGCCTTATCCGGACCTAGATCCCAAAGAGCCTGACGGACCTCCTCCGCATAAACAGGCCTAATAAGAAGGGCGTTATCCGAAGAGGATACCTTTCGGGTATCAGAAACCGGGGTAACCGGAATCCCGTTGCCCAAACTTTCAGACCATCTTGAATGGAAGAAATGAAGAAGCTGAGAACGGATATGGTGAATATCCTCCTGATGATTACCCTCATCATCCACTAACCGTCGAATTCTGTTGGCTGCCCGCCTCTTCAAAGTAGCCTGATGGAAAAATCTGGTATTACGATCCCCTTCACGTATCCACTGGACTCTAGATCGTTGCCTCCAATATACTCTTGTTGTCGAAGGAGGAAGTGATGACGAGCAAGATTCTCTCGCAGCAGGAGAGATCAGAGGGCAAAGAAATCCATCGAGGTCCTCCTTCGTCTGAATGGCGCTGATAACGGATTCAGCCATCTCCACTTGCCTGACTAGATCCCCAACCTCCAGTCTATTCCATCTGGAAAGTCTTCGACTGGCCAAAATAAGACGACGTGAAATCCGATAGGCTGCATTACCCCTGATGGGAAGGTGCCAGATCTGGGAAATGATAGTCCGAGCAGAAGAGTGGACCGTCCAGAATCGTTCAAAACGAAACTGTTTCCTCTGATGAAGAACATCCTCCAGGGAAATCAGAATAGGGCAGTGATCCGAGGCAATCTCGAAGTGAGTGACAGTGGCAGCTGGGAATTTTGGAGCCACTGAGGGGTTGCCAGAGCTCTGTCAATTCTCTCCCAAACGCGAGCTGTCCCCTGACGGTTATTGCACCAAGTAAATTGAGGTCCCGAGTACCCCAAATCCATCAGCCCAGTGGATCCAATGAATGATCTAAATTCATTAATATCAGCTGAATTGGTAACTGGCCTACCCCCTCTCTTCTCATTAGCTTCGGTAATACAGTTGAAATCACCAGCAATAATGGAAGGAATTCCTTGAGCTATAAGGGCAGTCAAATCGGACCAGAGAGTACGACGCTCACGGTAATCCGTACTGGCATAGACTGCCGATATGATCCAGGGATCAGAGTTCCCTTCAGAGACAGCAAGATTTATTTGTTGACTACTTTGATGGAAAGCTTCAATTGTGACAGCTGAGTCACGCCAAACAGCCAAAATACCTCCAGACTGCCCCACTGCCTCCACCGCATATGAAGACCAGGACCGGACAATCTGCCTCTGAAAACGAACCAGACTTTCACCAGACAGCCTTGTTTCTAAAAGAACACATATATCAAAGTTATGTTTCTGAATCAATCTACTAAAAGAGGAACGGAAAGAAGGCTTATTAGCTCCTCTAACATTCCAAATTAAAATCTTCATAGATTAACTGGAATTAACTTGGACCACCTCCTGGTCCTCTACCATCTCACTGTCAGCATTCTGAGGAGAGCTGACCTGCATGGCACCAGAATCTGCCTCAATGAGACTTGAACCCTGGCCCCTAAGGTTTACCTCGGTAGCCTGACCCTCCTGGTCTACAGGCCTTTCAAGATTAATATGATTCAGCACCTGAATCGGTTCCAAGCAACAAAGAGACTGGGCCAGTTTTTGTAGGCAAGGATTGATATCCTTTTGACTTTTGGCCAAATTTCCCTTATCTTTCCCTTTTTTCTTTTCCAGTTTGGAAATAGATCTGGGGGGCATTCCTTCAACAGTACGAGCCCGCTTAAGAGGCCCCGAACCCTTCACCCTAATTTCCATCTGGCCATCAACTTGAGGATCCAAAGCCAATGAAGCAAATGGATTTACTGAAATTAGGGATTGGGATGAAAAAGTTTCAGAGAGGCCACTGTGATTCATTTTGTTTTTCCCTTTCACAGTATCAGCTGAAACGGCACGCTGGTAAGAGACCGGCACGGCCACCAGAGGCAAAGAATTGAGCTTCATTCCCTTAGCCACTTTCTTCTTCCTCTGAGGCTTAGCAATAGATTCATCAGCCACCAAGGGAATTGACAAAGCCTCTGAAGCTGAAGCAGGGCAGTCCGAAGACTCTCCCGGCTTGCTGCAATCAGAACCAGAATTTCCTGAGCCATGAAGAACTCGTCGTCCCAGCTTCACCGGGGTCTTCCATCCATCCTTCACTCTCGGCTCCAAAGAACCAGGCAGAGGAGAAGGACGAGGACCTGAGACACCATGCTGAGCTTGACGCAGGGGATCCTCAACTTGCCTCCGTTGACGAACTGCAGCCATCCACGATCCGAAGACGAAGCTGCTGGCGGAGTCCTCCGAATCAGCCTTAGCCTCCAACGCACAGGGTCCCTCCAGATGCAAAGACCCACACTTCGGGCAGAATCCTTCCAAGGATTCGAAGACGAACGGCTGCCAAAAGGGGCCATTCAAGCCCTGAACCCTAGTCCCAGGGCGGAGGGGACGACGGAGGTTAACACGCAGAGCCACCCTAGCAAACCCTCCCCTGTTCCTTGACGCCGTCGCAGCATCAACAAAGCAGAAGGAACCCGCTTGCTCTGAGATGGACCTGAGGAAATCCTCCTTCCAGAACTCCATAGGCAGGCTCGGCAATCTCATCCAAACCAGAGCAGAGGAGATGGATTGCTCGTTCGGGAAGAAATCCGGGCGCCATGCTTCTGTGCCTATAATTTGGCCATTAATCACCCACGGCCGATTAAGGATTAACTCGACTGCCTGAGAGTCTTCAAAACGAAAGAGATGACACCGGAAAGCCAAGGAGACTGGGACGATTCCTCCAGCGATCCCAGCTCGCCTAAATTCACGTATATAAGCTTCAACTGGCACCCACCGAGAGAAGGAACGGGCCATCACAGCATTCTGCTTCCAACCAGCCGCCTCCGCTTCCAGCTGAGGGATCGGGATCTGGACAACCTCAGGAAAGATTGACTCCATCTTCTCCACCTCCGAAGAAGAAGGAGAAGAGGAAACCCATCTGAAGCCGGAAGCCGGAGCAGCTCGTCGAGGAAGACGGACCTTCTCAGACAAATCCGGAGCCATGACTAGGAGAGGGGAGTCGGAACAACCAACGGAGGAGAAGCTCTCACCCAGCCGGCGGAGATCGCCGGAGATCAAGCAAGACGAAAGCTCGCGCACGAATCTAAAAGCAAACACTGCGAGAGAACCAGGGAACCTCACGCACGATTCTTAAAGCAAAACCAAGACTCTTTTTAAAACCACCAGTATTTTGCGACATGCCTTTCACTACATATAATGCAGCTTATGGCACAAGCGAAGCAAAATGTTCGCCTTAGTTGTAATGTTCTCTTTCCGGTTCAATAGCATTAACCAATGAAATGATGGTACCCTACCGAAATATGCTTTTAACGTTGCCCAGCAATTCATAATGATAATATCGATTACCTATAAGATAGATTATTACTGAATCAATTATCAGTAATATTGATTATTGTGTTTGATATACATCGATAATGTTACAATAATAATGATTACTGTGTTTAGTATCACAGATAGATTACCAGTCATATAATTTTAAATTCCAAAAATACTCCTAAATCAAATTCATATACTAAATCAAATCTATTAAAAAATTTTAAAATATCCCTAAATCAAACTATTTATATATAAAAGTAGAAGATACTAGATTTATTTTTTTAAAATTAAAATATATTTTTAATCTTTAAACATTTATTCAAATTTTTTTATTCTTAAACTTTCAATTATCATAATTTATTTATTATATTTCAAAAATAATTTATTTTTTAATATTTTGTTATATAAAATTAATTAATATTAATAGAATAATTGATATATTATTTTTTAATTTTATTTTTTAAAATATTAAATTAAATAAAAAATTAATAAATAAAAAATTTAATTAATTTAATTCAATATTTAAAAAAATAAAATTTAAAAAATTAATTTTTAAAAAAATTAATTTAAAAAAAATAAAAATTAAAAAAAATAATTTTTAAAATTAAAATTTTAATTATTTTTAAATTAATTAATTTAATATTAAAAATAATATTAAAAATATTAAAAATTATTTTTAATTAATTTTTAATTAATTTTAATTTATTTTTTTATAAATTTTAAAAATAGTAATTAATTTTTTTAAAAAAATTTAATTAAAGTTTTTTTATAACTATATTTTTTTATTTTTATTTTATTTTTTTTTCTATACAGTATTTTTCTTTTCTATGAACGAATAATATCACAGTTTATTTTTGTTTGGAGATATGAGAAAAGAAATAATGACGATGAGACATGAGAAAAGAGAGAAAAAAAAATAATTTTATTTTTTTATTTTTATAAAAAAAATAGGAGCATTTTTATTTGATGGGTACTATTTAAATTATCGATAATCTTTATTTGACCATTAAGCAATCGTTGGATAGAGACATCAAATATGCACGTCTATTTGATAACGACATGAACCTCCTTTTCTAATTCTTGCCAGCTCATGATCCAAACCTTCCTCGACTTATTAAATGTCCTCATTTTAATAAACTATCGTTCTTTTATTTTATAACTTATTTTGCCCTCTCGTACACGCTTAACAAAGCTTTATAAACCCGTAACAATCTTATCCACGCAAGCAATGCAATGCGAAGGAATAGATAGCTCGGAGAAAAACAAACAAGAGATTACTAAAATAAGGAGAAACGAAGTAACAAACTATCAACGTAAGATGGTCAAGTTGGATCTTGGCTTTAAACGAGCAGGGTCAACTCGGATTGGTTCTCTCTTCTAGTCTGGCATTTGGTTTCAGAAGTTCACACCGAGCACGACTGACATGGTTCGTGTTTGAAATATAGCTCGCATTTTCTCGAACAGAGCTAATACTTTTCAACTCAAAGCGGGTCGGGTAAAACGTGGACCGGAGTGGCTGTCCAGCTAACCGTCTCGAACCGGATGGGCGGGTGGGCTGGTGATCATGGACCGGTCGGCTGGGGTACGGTTGATACAAAACGGACTCGGTGTGGTAGAATTCCTCATCAGTGGGAAGCCTCGCCCTCGTGTAGAGACGTTTCCGAATTTTTAAATTCGAGGAACAGACGGATAACCCTCGAAGGAAAGCCGCGAGTCCAACCCCCTCCCGGCTGTGGGAAGTCGAAGGGTTTCGTTCGTGTCGCCGGTCAAAATACCCCGTATGATCGATCCCAATTCCCCGATTCGTAATTAGTTCCTTTCGAATCTCGTTACTATTTTATTGTTGTGATGCAGAAATTTTCGCCAGTTTTGGGAGAATCCACTCTTCTCTCCATCCCTACGAAGGTTATATTTTAGAGATCTGTTCAATTTTTTTAAAGTTTGATCTGTTGGGTGTTTGTTCTGGTTTCATAAAGATCGTTCCTTTATGTTGATGGATTGAAAAAGCTGCTATTTTGCCATGTTTTGACTCTTTTTTTTTTTTTTTCCTTCTAGGCTTGGAGAGAAAAAGTCGTTATGAAATCGCGATTGCATTGTTTTATTTGGATAATAGGAGATTGACATTAGTTCTGGAATGTGTTTTTATTCTTTGGTTTGAGAATTTGAAGAAATGCATTTTTCTTTTTTTTTTAGCTTTATTTTTGATGTAAAATAACAGTTATTCATGACTGTTTTTATAAGTACGCATATTTCATGCCACTGAATTTGATCATATTTTTAGGTTGGTTACATCCTGTTCATTATATAGAATCCGTATTGTTGGAATTCCTAAATCAAATAATTGATTTGGTGGGTTTTTTAATATAAAAAGGGAACTCGAAATTGTATTGAATTGTTGTTTGTCAAATTTATTTATTATTTTTTTCAATGCTAGGTCTCTCTTTGATAGAACTGCATGTGCATTGAGATTGGCAAAGGATGCATGCATGGAAAGCTTAATTTTCACTTCTAGTTGACTATATTGATTCATGGGTTTTTTATTGTGGCTGGTGTTTGGTGATGTAGATATAGATACTCTGGTGGTTGATCAAGGTTTGCAAAGTGAAGAGATGAGTAATCGCTACTCCTTCAAGAATGACAAGCCTGTCTCAGGTATAGTTATATATCCTTGATATATAACTAGTAGTTTAATGCTTGATGTTTATTATATATAAGTGCATGAATGTGTGCTTTCTTGCTATAATCACCATTGCCATCATCATCCATCTTCATGGGCACTCATTAGTGCATCGTGAATTTTTGTCTATGCATTTCTCAGCCATTCTCATGTTGTATGCGAGTGTAAATGGCTTAAGTTATTTGATCCCAAGCCTTTTGGGTCAGCATATCATCTTTAGATCAAAGTGTTTGAGAGTCTCCTTCCAGCACTGAGTTAAAGAGAGCTTCAGGTGCTGTTTTGCTCATTTATTATAGTGTAGTCATACTAGCTCCTGTTAAGAAGAGGGATAATATTTGTAACTGAGAGGATTAACAGAGAGTGGTGGAAAGAATTTTATGGAAGTTTATTATATCTACTATTATGTTAGCCTTTATAAGAGTCATTGATGAAGAAGAGTAAACACCCTTCATATCTTGTGGTATGAGGCCTTTGACCTTCTTATGATGATATGATTTTCTTTTGAATATGTCCTTAAAATATCCTGTGTAGCTTTAGGTAAAATGTTTCTAATATTTATTTGCTTACTAAATCAGCTTATCTTCATAGAATTGTGCTGCCCATAGAAGATGGTCTGATTCTATGAAGAATACTTTCATATTTCATATTGCAATGTTTAATAATCATGATTTAATGAGAACATATATGCACATCTTCACAAGTAGTGCGTACCCATCTGGTTAAAAGCTTGCTTTCAAGTGATCTATCTTCATTTATGTGACAGGAACACCAAGGAAACTAAAGGAGCTTATGCTTAAAAGTGATAATCGCATTTGTGCAGATTGCGGTGCTCCAGATCCCAAATGGGCGTAAGTCATAGTATCTTGCAACTCCATACGTCTTTATTACTGCAAAGTTATATTTGGCTTATGGTGACTAATTGATTTGGTTTTTAAATTCATTCAATCTTTACTTTTAACCCTTTCTTGTAGAAGACATCTCTCATGCTAAAATATTTTATCTTATTTGTACTCTTATCTTAAAATTTATTTTGGTAAATGTGTACTCATACCAGCTGCCTGAGAATTTCAGAATTTGAAGAAAGTTAGAAATCACTAAATTCCCAATAGAGAATGTTCGTGAACAGTACTTCTTACAGTTGAAAACAATATAACTTTCTATACCATGATTACTATGATTTAATCCATTCAAAATGGTATGATCATCTTTTTGCATATAATTAAGGTAATAATTTGGGATTCTGTTGATTTTGCTTCTTTAACTGAAAATTTGGGCCTTTAAAATGAGTGCATGTCCCTCCACTGAACCTCATTTTTCTCACTCTTCATTTAGACTCCTTCCAAGTCTCCCCTGGTTGCATGAGCTGAAACTGCAACTGATAAGGTAGGTCCCTTACCTGTCAATGTGCCCTCTAATTGGCCTTCAAAATTTCATATCAGGCCCCTCATTCCTATAGTGTCCTAGTCTAGGGATTTTGCTCCACCTATTAAGAGGGTCGAGTTGGATTGACAACTAGTCACAAAAATCTTCTTGATCCTACCATACTTACAGAAATATTCAGAATCCTATCATCAAGTTTATACTTAAGAATTACGCATAATGGCTGGCATCAGTTTGTTGGGGAAAAGGCATGATCCTTAATCTGTATTTGAAAAGGGCCTATTTTCCCAGACTAATACCATGCTATTTTTATCGAGCCTAGTCTCAATTATTTGGTGGCATATTTATGGATGCTTAATCTGTAGTTCTGATTAAAGGGCACATCTGGTGTGCAAGATGCTTTTGGGATCCTCTTCTCCCAACCCTCATCCAGGTTAGTATAACTTTCTTTCTAGTGTCCTTCTCTCCATTTAGTATTATTGAGTCGAGAAAAGCTTTGAAATGCTTCTTTAGCAGGTTGACTTTTCTTGTCCATATTTGTTAGCCTGGCATCAATTCTTTTTGTTCCTCTTATGCTTTAATGTTTTCTTACTCTCCAATAAATGATTGCTCCTTAGTAAAGCACTTATGGTCTGGTCCACCGTGAGGAAGGAAAGCATTGATTAGTTTTGCATGCCGGAAAGAGAGATCAAATGTTTTTTTCCCAATTTCATTTACTCTTTATTTCAATTTTTAACTCATATAATTCCACTGTTGACCTATGCCAGTGACTCCTTCTAGTTTAATTGCCAGGACAATTTGAACTTCATTTAGAAGGGTCATCTTAACCACATATGAAATGGTTTTGTCCGATGTATTTGACATCAGTGCCAAAATTACATATATCTTGTACATATCAAATCTTACATTTTCCATCATAGCAATTCTTGAATACCTTTATAGAGCTTACATCTAGGTCCTGTTTGTCCTTTCTCAAATCCCATCAGTCCCTTCCAGCTAAAATCTGCATTCTGCACCCTTCTCCCAGCCTCTTTAACTTCTGTTAAAAAGCAAAATGAGTTCTCACAAGGCTCAGTAAAGGAACTCTGATGCAACTCTATTGTAAGGTTTGGAAGAAACAGGTGAATCTAAATCACTGATATGGTTAGAATGTCTTGCAATTTAGTCTTGTATATCGTTGTGCCAATTTCAATAATTTGGTCAATGAGAGCGTTCTTAAATGGGGCACCTCATTGTATGTTGGAAAACATCATAATTGATGAAGGAACTCATGGTGATCAATTGTGTAGTGTGGAAAATTCAGTATCTTGTGTCAAAATGAAATTGAAAGGGGTTTAGTATTTTATGACAGAATTGTCTGACAATAATGAAGCAGAAGAAACAATGGTTTGAATGGAAGCAAAAACATATGTTTTTTTTTATGAGAATTCAATGTGTTGTGTTTCCATTAATTTTGTAAAATCCTTGATCCATATTATGAATTACCATGTTTATTTATTTTATCTTACACATCTCATTATCTGCTGAGTTTCAGTTGTTAAATTGTGTAGAAAGCACTGGAGATAGGATAATTAAATAATTGCATATGTTCAAAACAAAAAAATACAAAAATAAGCATCTCTCAAGGCTCCAAATTACAGGTACACTTCTGCATTTAAATATCTATTCAACATGAATTTTGTAAAAAAATCAATCTTATATGTTCTTGGACATTAGTTGTATGAGTGTTTTATTATTACTAATTAAATTATGGCTTGCTGTCTCCTTTTCCATGACAGAAGTTTTTTTCTTGCACAAATTTATTAGATCGAACATTATTTAGTGTTAATTTTATTAACTGTAGTTTATATTTAAAATGGTGTTTGATGTGCAAGAATATGAGTTGGCATTTAAAATCTGCTCTTTGAACAATTCTTTGCTTGTCTTTACAGGTCGGCTAATATTGGGGTCTTTATATGCTTAAAATGTAGCGATGTTCACAGGAGACTTGGTTCAGATATATCAAAGGTCATATAAGTGGCGATTGATGTCATGTTTTCCTTAGGTTGCTTGCTTTCATTCATAAGCATCTGTTTTATTTTCATTTCTGATGCTAGAACTTAAAAAATTTCCATGCATGCATTGGATTGGTGCAAGCTACTGAAATCGTAGCTTGCAAGATATGCAACACTGGTTTCATATGCCTGTTTGCAACGCATTTAAGATGTCAACAGAGTAACGGAGTGATGGTCAACTTTTTTATGAGAGAAAAGTTATGCCATAAAATTAATGTGTAAGCCTCAAATCACCTGCTTTCATTCTGGTGAAATGCAAATTGAAGAGCTTAGTTGTTTAGAAATGTGGATTTCCAAGACATGTCAGTCAAAGCAAGAGGTGCAGACATGTCTTCTTGGCCCAGATCCAATCCGAACTCAATTCTTATTTTGGCCCGACAGGGACCCAGAAAGCTGGCCCCAGATTTGGGTCCTGAACCAAAACTTTGCTCTCAACCTGAGTTGATGTGTTCACAAAATAAGATCTCACCTGACTACATATTATCATAAAGGCCTCAATGCTAGGATCCAGCCTATGAGCTTGGACTGATGCAAATTTGAAGTTAATCCAGGCTGGACCAGTTGAGTACATGAGTGTGGATTTATCTGGAGACTCCAGTTCCTGGAATGGAAAACAATTTTGATTGAATTTGCATTATTGCAGTCTCATACCAACCTGCCTCATTTGCACCCTTATAAGGACCTATTCTCTCTCTCTCTCTCTCTCTCTCTCTCTCACACACGCGTGCACGCATGCGCACACACGCATGCACACACACACACAGTGTAGGGGAAGGAAACCTTGGTGCATCTTTATTGCTGCAAAATGGTCAAAATTGTCATTAACTATGGGTTATTGTCTGTTATTATTTATCAATGTTTTGCTCATGGTCTCTTTTGTCTTTGCTGTGCATTCAGGTTTTGTCAGTGACATTAGATGAGTGGTCTGATGGTGATGTTGACTCTATGGTTGAAGTTGGTGGAAATTCTTATGCCAATGCGATTTATGAGGCTTTCCTTCCTAAAGAATATCCAAAACCAAAACCACACTCAAGCAATGACGACCGGACCAAGTTCATAAGGTGGAGTATATCAAAAGGTCAATTGTTTCATACCTTAGTGGCGATTGCTCATTCTAAAGTGCAATTTTATTCTTCTGTAGGTCTAAATACGAGTTGCAAGAATTTTTGAAACCAAGCTTGCGCATTGTCTCCTCAAAGATGTCTTTCAAATCTTGTGATTCTGGGAAGGATTTTGATGGCAGTTTCTGTTCAAACAACTCAAGGAAGGAAGTACGCTATGAGTCATCTTTCATGTGTTTGTATTTTACAGTTTCAGGAACATTTGAGACTATGTTATATGCATCAAATGTTCATATGTATTTTCTGTTTCTTAGTATTAGAGCATCACCTGTCACACTGTTGTGCAGGTTTTATTGGCTTATATACTTTATCATAACTTAGTCATGAGGTTCTGGAATGATCACAGGCAGACACCAGGGAATTCATTGGAGTTTTAAAGGTAAAGGTGATAAGAGGCACAAATTTAGCTGTTCGTGATATGCTAACTAGCGACCCATATGTTGTTTTGTCCCTTGGGCAGCAGGTGAGTAAACTCTTATTTAGAGGAATATATTAAGTATTGATATTCTTACCTTTATTTCATGCTATGCAATCTTTACTAAGAAAAAAGGGAACCTGGATGCTAATTAGATGGTGGATTCTTGCAGACGGTTCGAACAACAGTAAAGAAAAGCAATTTAAACCCAATATGGAATGAGAGCTTACCCTATCAATTCCTCGACACTATGGTGCTTTGAAGCTGGTTAGTTTGCATTAGTGAACTGTTGTTTACCCACTAGTTGCACAACTCTCACTCTTTTTTTTTTTTTTTTTATGGAAAAACATATTTATGCCTAGGTATTTGACATTTCTGCCCATCTTCCTGACCTTTTATCTGATAAAGGATTCTACTGTAACTTAACATCCGGTTCTGTCTCTTCTAAACAGCAAGTGTATGATCATGATGTCTTCTCTGCTGATGATATAATGGGTGAAGCTGAGGTCGATCTCCAACCGATGGTGACATCTGCCATGGCATTTGGGGATGCCAAGCTTCTTGGCGACATGCAAATAGGGAAGTGGTTTAAAACAAGTGATAATGCACTAATCCAAGATAGCACCGTTAACATCATCAGTGGGAAAGTAAGCAAGAGGTGTTTCTAAAGCTACAAATGTGGAGTCTGGAGAGATGGAACTAGAATTGGAATTTCTTCATTAGGATGCATAAACTTTTTAATACTTTGATTTATTTATGCTTACATTGATTGTGCTGTATGTAATAGCCTTGTCAGGTTTCTTTTATTATCTGATAACCTCAATGTAGCACATGTTTCTTGGTGATTAATGAAGTATATTTTTTTGTATGAATTATATCTCAACATGCAGTATGTAGTGAACTAAATCGACATTATTGTTTCTTAGAGGTTTTTGCATTGTCAGCCAAATATTCACTAATCTTCAAGTCATTTAGTCAACTGATTAAGAATGATAGAACAAAGCCTTCTTGAAGTCTCCTTATAATGGTCCTCAACAGAAGCATAGCGAAAGTGTATTTCACTAAAGCAAGCATCTCCAAACTTCCGCAAATTTGAGCCTCCGTTGACCCCAAAAATTTAAGTTGATCGGGTAAGGGTCAGTGATGTATATAGTCTTTGTGACTTTTGATGATTTATCATGTTTCTTTCTCTACTCGATTTGCTCTCCTCTATCTTGCATTTTTGTTGGATGCCCAAACTTAAATCCCTTATTAAGTTTTTTGCATGTTACTTTTTAAGATGTGGCTGAGAACTAGAGATCTTGAATTGATAGATAAGTCTATATAAAACAAAAGAAACATAAATACTAAATAATAATCAAACCAAAGGCTTATCTAATATTTAATGTAACTCTCTTCATTGCAATTTAGATGCTACCCAATCCTCTACATCTCATTATTGTAGTATATTTCTTCTCAACAACATTAATTTTTGGGTAACCTTCTTAGCCTTGATTTAAATTCTATATGTTCCCTCTTGTCCACAACTATAATATCCCTATAAATTCCTTTCCACTAAAATTCATTAATCCCTCTTCCCTTCAAATCTCCCATAGAGGGAAAAAATTCGTCACCATCACAATGCAATTATTACACTTTTATTCTTGCTACCATCTTTTCAACTTCCTAGATCTATGCCACAACAACTAAAGCACTTGCAAGATTTTATTTGGGGGATAAAAGTCAATCACTAATGTTAATAATTCATGTATGAGATTGAATAGTATGCTATACCAAGCAAAAGTGGTCTAAAACCATTATTGTCTTCAGTTTAATAATAAGGAGTGAGACATAAGTAGTGCTTGAAATTAATCATTATCTTAACATTTAGACCAAGGATAGAGTAGCATAGTTATGAAATAAATGATGACCAAGGAGAAATTTCCATAAGAAGGGGGAGGGGTTCATTAAAGTGGCTCACATATTCAAGCTAGTTAAGAATTAGACCCTAGAATTATAATGTTTAAGAGGAGAGTGAGTGTGTGTAGCTAATTAAAATTTATAGTTGAAAGATGACACAAATGTTCTTGGTAAAAAAAAAAAAAGAGGCGGATTATAGAAATTGGTGTTCTTTTACTATTAAATTTTAGAGAGAGGATTTGCATGAGTAATGATTAGATTGATATTTTTTAATAAAATATGTAATGGATAATATATCATAATTTTATGTGACCAACATATTTTGAACATATGATTATTAGATTTATGGACAAAAATATAAGAGATCGGCAATATAGCTTTGCATACATCTAAAATTTGAAAGATGGTAATTTTTTACTTGATTTTGAAAGTGAAATCCAATTTTAAAATTGCATTATGAGAAATTTTATTCACTTAAATTTGACTAAATATGACCTTATTATAAACATGCATGTTCATCCATATGATTAATCTAACAATAAAGCTAAATGATCCATGAGTGTGTATAGATGGTAGTGATGAATTAAATAAAAGTGAGACTCCTTTTCCTTTAAAGCTTTTTTATAAATAATGTAAGGTATCTTTTTCTTTTGCATCATTTTAAGTCTTTTTAATGCTTAATATTGAACTAATTTTTTTAATCCCTCGATGCCATAATAATTCTTATTACTTTTTATATTTTAATGTTAATGCAAGATGTATAACAAAGACTATTATTTACTTAAAAATTATCCTTAATAAAAAGAGTATGTGAAATTCAGCTCTTAGCTCAATCTTTATTAGAACTATGTTGGGTCTCTTTTGGCATTAACAGAATAGAGACCTCTCTAATGAGACTATTTTGAAGTTTTAGCATTTATTTCCCTACTTTTTTATTCTATGCAATTGACCACCTACTAATTAGATTATCTCCAATCTCATCAAAATTATATGAAAGAGCCAACATGATAGTGAAAAGACTAAAGTGATGGGTGTTGGCCAATGATGCCTCAATTAAAATAGTATGATTGGAGAAATGCCTAGAGCCTCTACCACCCTTGCAAACGTCATCAAATCCTAGTTATTCTTCTTCAATTTGTGCCATCATGGAGTTGTTGATATCAGATTAGGATAAGGTCTACCACTTGCTAGCCCTGGATAAGGGAGATCCCTAAGTATTTATATCATCCTATATTTCTATCCACCGCTATTCATCGATCAGTTGTCGATCGATGGCTATAATTAAGGGAAAGGAGCAACTAATCATCGATAAACTATGATTATTTTATCGATCTTTTTTCTTTCAATTAGCTTCCATAAGTCAATTTTCTATTTCTCAACCATTGCCTAATCGATTGATGGCATGCAAGGCCCATAGATTTATAAGAAATTGAGAGATCCTTCCCTCTAAATCTATCTCTTTTGCTCAATGTGATCATTGATAATCGACCAATTTCAAATAAAAAATCCTACTTTATTTGAAAATAAAGGCCTTCTTTTCTCGCCATTCTCTCTTTTACTCCATCGGCGATGGGATCTTCCCTAGGGTCAATAGTGCACCTTATTCCTTATCCTACGCAAAATTTATGTCCTACCCACAGGATAGCTTTTACTGCTTGCCTTATCATCCAATACTAGAGAGATTGCAACCACTTTGGCCATTATCATTAATCCTAACTATCATTGGTGAAGGGCTTCTTTAATGGTATACTATTCTACTGCATTAGGAGAGCTGCTAGTTTGAAGCAAGTATAGGCTTGTGGCCCTTGTTTCTAGTCTTTCATTAGCATGGTCATGTATCCTAGGGCCTCTCCCTATACTCATTATAGATGTTGATCTAGTCAAGGGTCCTTTCAGTTTAGGAACATCTTGCAACCATGAACTTGATCTCTAAACCCTAACTCTTGAATTTGAACCTCGATTTTAATCAATAAAATTTATTATTTTAATTTTGAGTTGATATTAATGATATAGGTGGATAGAAATTAAAGCTAGAAAAAGGTCATAATGGGATTTGTGATCATGTAAAGGGGAATAGAAACCAATTTAGACAAGATCCGGGTCATTCTAGACATGGTCCCTCCAAAGATTATGAAGGAGGTGTAGTAATTAATGGGTCAAGTAGCCATCCTTAGCCAATTTATTCAAAGCCACTGAAAAGTGCTTTCTATTCTTTAAGGTGCTCCAAAAAAGCTAAAGATTTCTAATGGACTAAAAAGTTTTAGATAGCCTTCGAACAGTTAAAGTGTTACTTTGTCTCTCTGCCCCTATTGATGAATCCATCCCAGAATAAGATATTATATTTGTACTTAACCGTTTCTTTCACTACACTAGATATTATCTTAGTAGAAAGTGCAAAAGCTAATTTACTACATCAGCAAGGCCCTTAGTAAAGTAGAGGCAAGATACCAAACAATGAGAAAGTTGCCTATGCTTTGATGATTATAGCGAAAAAATGAGATCATACTTATCTATCTGATCATCATACTAATTGACCAATCCCTATGACATCTTTCAAAAGTTGGATACCTTAAAATGGTTGGTAAAATAGTCAGTTAAGCTCGAAGGATTCAACATCCAATATAGCCTACAACCCATCATAAAGGCCCAAGGATAATTGACTGACTTTATAGTGGAATACATAACTTTTTATAAATTGGAAGATCTTGAAATGATAGTTGTCAAACTCAAACTCTTATTATGGTCCTTGTACATTTATGGAGCTTCTGCTAGGCAAAGGAGGGGTTGACCCCATAATTTTTTACCAAAAGAAGATGAATTAGATGCCATCCTTAAATTCAACTTCCTTATCTCTAATAACAATAACAAGATAGAATAAGAAGTGCTTCTAGCTAGCCTTGGGTTGGCTAAATGCTTGAAGATTTCGAAGGTTCAAATTCATAGCAATTCTCAATTAATGGTGAACCAAGTTCAAGGGAAATATTAGGCCAAGAGACCAAAAATGATGAAATATCTTCAAAAGGTCCAAGAGGTCCTTATAAAATTTGAAAGCATGAAATTGTCCAAATTCCTCAAGAAAAAAACTCTTGAGCTGATGCTTTATCCAAGCTTACCACCTTAATTGCTATAGTTTGGAGCGCTTAGCTTACCTTAAAGTCTTATAAAAGCTCAGTATAATAGAAGTTAAAGTGGTCATGTGACCTTATCATAGCCTAGCTAGATGGATTCAATTATCAAGAAACTATAAGAGAAAGATTTTCTAAGAATCGAAGCAAGGCCGGAAAATTTTGATATCATGCCACCCACTATGTTCTAGAAGATGGCAAGTTGTACAAGAGATCCTTCACATTGCCTTACCTTTAATATCTCCAACCATCATAGACATACTATGACTTATGTGAAGTTTTTGAGAGGGTCTATAAAAATCACCATGGGAGAAAGATTTCTAGCATATAAGCTCCTTTAAAAGGGCTATTATGGGATCGTATATATACTTAGATAAAAAAGCTACTTGACACTGCTTAGCGATATGAAAGACCCAAATGTCAATGATAAAGAGGCCTACAAATTCATTCAAATCATTAACACCAACAAGTTAGTGTCTGAGGACAATAAAGCGATTTCCTCACTTAGAGCAAATTGCTTCAACCTTGAAAGTGGGGTCGTTTGATAAGGTCAAATCTCTTGCAGCTAGTTAGACAGAAACGTAGTAGCACTACCCATGTTAGTACCATCCATTGCTATATTAGGACAATAAGTCCCAAAATTAAGGAATAATGTGTATATGATCGAAAACAAGTATGATCATCCCCTAGACTATAAGGCCACCTATATTTTGCAATAAATATAAACCATGGCACTAGACATGGGCTTCTATAGGCCCATCTTTATGTTAGGCCACATCATATTCTTTCAACTAACCATTTTATCCCATCATCAGGTACCCTATATAACCAGAAAAAATGCCCTCAAACTTTTCTTTTTATACTCTTTGAACCTCCTTCCCATCTTTGCACTCTCTTCTTAGACTGACCTGGGCATTAGATGATTTTGTTGGGTAACCTCTAACACCCTTCGCACTCCCTTTCTATGCTCACAAGGATTTCAAACCTATTTGGTGGAAGAATCTTTGCTTGCTAGATCAATCTTCACCTTATTATCCATCACATCATCCCTATTGGTACTTAGGATGTCTCAACAAGATCTTGATGCTATCAATCATTATTATAATTTTTTTTATTATCATCTTAATGTTTTTTGGATTTCAAAGTAGAGGAAGAAAAGAAGAGACTTATCTTTCTAACTTGAAGTATAATAAATGTAATGGTTTGATGCCGGACACTTTTCACTCTTATCTAGCATGGTTACAATTTGCCAATTAAGTATTGGTAAACTATTTATTTAGTATTTTGAGATGCCAATTTTTTTCTTCACATTTGTGCTATGTCCAAGCTACTACTAAAACTTGTCTATTCAAAGTCTACAATTCAACTTGACTAATTAACCCATTAGTTTAATCAATTATAACTAAATCTAGTCTAGCATAATATTATTGATTAGAAGACACTATTTAGAATAAAGTTGCAAATCGGTTGGATCAGTTTGGGTCATGCTTGATCTCAACCTAACCCAGTTTTATATTCGAATCTTGATTTGGACCTAAATCCAACCCATTTTTGATCAGATCGAGTCTATAGAAGGAATTTTAGACCCAACAGATCATTTGGATCTATCAAGTCCAATCCAAAATATTGTATTTGAATTGAGCATCTAACTATTTTTTTATTGCTATAATCTCATAATTGATAATCAGATATAGATCCATTAATAAAATTAAAAAGAATCAACTTAAACTTAAATTTGTATTCAAAAACTCTTAATTCTAACCAGATCATCCTTAGGTATATATATTAGCATATTTAAAATATTTATTGATATATTTAAATATATTATAAATAAGAATCGATCAAAATAAATATAAAATATAAATATTTAAATGTAATTAGAGAAAAAAGATGAGAGGAGATCTAGTTATTAAGATGAAAAGAAAAATTAGTTTAAATTAGAGTCCATTCAATAAATTTATAAAAATATTTGAAGTAAAGAAAAATAAGATTTATATAATTGAGATTTATGAATTAGAATAAATTATATTTAAGTTTGGATAAGGTAAAAAAAATATAAAACTCAAACCTGACCTAGAATTTAGATTGAGACTAATTAAAGTTCCAAATGGATTAGATTGACTTATGACCCGATCCAATTAGATCCAACTCAGTTCGTATTTAAAGATTCATAGGTTGGGTAGGTTTAAAATTGGTTTCGATCTAAATTACGAATTAGATTTGGTTCTTATATTTTTTATCCAACTCATTCTAAACCCAATTTATCTCAGTCCATAAATCTTAATTATATAAATCTTGTTCTTTTTTACTTAATTATCTTTATAAATTCATTGAATGAACTCTAATTTAAATTAGTTCTCCTTTTCATCTTAACAACTATATCTCCTACAATATTTTTTTCTCTAATTACATTTAAGAATTTACATTTCATTATTTATTTTGATAAATTCTTCTTTATAATGCCTTTAAGTATATTAATAATTATTTTAAATATTATAATTCATAAATATAAGGAGAATCATTTGTTTGAATAGAATTAAGATATTTTGAATAAAATAAAAGTTTAACTTGATTCATTTTAATCTTATTTAAATTTTTTAATGGATCTATGTTTAAAAATTAATTATTAAATTTTAGCAATAAAAAATGTTAGATGGCAGACTCAAATACAAGATTTCAAGTTACTCTTAAATAGATCCAAATAATTGATTGGATCCAAAATTCCTTGAAGGATTTGATCCAATCTGATCTGCTCAATAAATAAATTAGATTGGAATTCAAAACTAAGATCTAAATATAAAATCATATGGCATTAAAATAAAAAAATAACTCAATCCACTGTGATCTATTTGCAGCTCTAATCAAGGCTAATTTTTAAATTTAATTTAATTTATAAATCTTTGAATATGATAGAATCTAAACTAATCAAATCGAGATCCAACCTTATTGTAGGTCGATTCGATCATTGGAAACCTTAATTTAGAATGATCCTTCAACAATCCAACCCTTGTAATTTAATGCATTTGTAGTCTTGAAAAAGGCTTACTGCATCTGGTACTATAAATATGCATCAGACGTATAAATTAATTATATCAAGACAATGAATTTTATCGTACAAAAAAGTTTTCATGCATCATCTTTGATACCAAAGATATGTATCAAGCATTCTTATTGACTATATATTTATACAAATATGCATGCAAAATGCATCATGATTTGTATCATCTTTAATACCAAAGATATGTATTGAGCATTCTTATTGACTATATATTTATATAAAAATGCATGCAAAATACATTATGATTTAATAAATTATGACACCTATATGCATATGCGCACGTGATCAATGATAGCATCCGATACACGCCTTTCATGTACCGCAGGTCCGCCTTGATCGAGGCCCATCCTCCTCGTCCGCCATCCATATCGTTGCCGACAACTCAGCAATCCACGCGGCCCACGATCCCAATCCTTCAAATATAATAATATCTAATTTACTATTTTCATTTAAACTATCATATTTATTATTTTTAAATGAAATTTTGCACAAATGCGGTCGGATCTCCGGACTACCATGAGGACAAAGGATGACCGCACGTAATGGGCAGATTCCTTGCATCCCTTTCCTCTCCTCACCGCGCCTCCGTCTCTCAGCTCCTCCGACGACTTCTACTCCGCTGCTTCGCCTCCATCTCCGTCGCCGGCGACCACATCAAGAACCCACCGCCCAGGTGCCGCCTCTCATTTCTCTCTTTCGCTCTCCTCTCCGACCCTCCCTCCTCCCTCTCCTCTACTCGGGCCACCGCCCAGCGTCGCCACCTCCGCCTCTCCCTCTCCCTCCTCTATTTTCCTTCTCTGGTCACCCATTTCTCTTTCTCTCTTTCTCCATCTTACATCTTTCTCTCCTAGTTCTTTTCCCAACGCCGACCTCTTTCCCTCTCTTCTCGCTCTCAATATCCCAATCTCCTTCTTGTGCCTGTCTCCGCTCCACGATGCCTAGAGGCCCGGTGTCTGTTTTGCTTTTCAAGTTTTGCATGTTCAAACTGTTTCCTATCTTATTACATGCGTATTAGATGGTCTTGTCTAAATCTTGTGGGTTTCTGGTGGAATTGAGCTGTGAATTTGGGTTCCCTAGGTATAAATTTTCTTGATGTTGAAGTTTCGGTTCTTGTGGTTTAACTTTTGCGAAGGGTTCTAGGGTAGGTTAATAAATGTTCGGTTTGGATTGGAAACGGTAGAATATATAGATCATCAAGAAAAGGCGTGATAACTTACTCAAATTTTCTCTACTCAGACTTTTTACATTCCTAATTGAAGTAGATTGAGGAACACTTCCTACAATAGCTTTTGATGGAAACATTTATTCTGCTTCCTTATGTGGGTTGTCGTCCTATGCTAGTAGAAGACTCTCTCTCTCTCTCTCTCTCTCTAAATCATCAAACATCTCCTAGCCTTCTGTCTGACCTGCCAATTTTTATTAATTCCATGGTCAAAATTTTAATATGTAATATGTTTTAACATGATCAAAGGATTTGAAAAGTAGGTTGCAGGGAATGTGGTCAAGAGGATGTTAATAGGGAAATTCAGTTGTAAATGCTGTAGGCTTTGATAATATGGATATTTGTTCATGTTTTATACCTTTAAATATGGGACCGAAAACATTACCTTCATTAAAAGTCTGCTGAAAGCATTACCCCAACAAAAAGTTACTATGTTGATTTGAGTGCATCCACCTAAACCTTCCCTCTACTAGAGACATTTTATGCAAATAAAAATTATACAATACAAACCTTGAGACTTTTGCCAACCTAGCACAAAATACAGTAACATAATTTATTTATTTCACTCAGACCTAACTTAACCACCAAACCTGCTTGCTCATTTTCCTCTAGCAACCAATTGGGAGGCAACTGCTTACCCTATTTTATCTTAAGTAGCCTTCTGTCGGTGCAAGCCATGCTCACTCAAATGTAAATAACCAAGCCAGATAATTTATAAGAGGTGTATCTTCTATTTCGTATATGCTGTGCTATGTTGTAGTTTTGAAGCTTAGCAGCATATTTTGTTTCAGTGGCATTTTTTATCTTGGAACTTGTGTGGTGCTTTGCCTGTGCAATGATATAAATTAGGGGCCTGCTTTGAATGCCAACAAATAATTGTGAGGAATTCTGCACAAAATACTCTTGTATCAATGAATGCAGCTCCAATTGTTCTCCAATGGACTGAGAAGTTGAATCATGTGTATTGGTATTGCATTATAATTACAAAATCAAGAAATTTTATGTAGTTATATTATTTTGAGCATGCAAGTCCTCTTTGTCATATTTGTGTACATTAATATCTGTCCTTGTATTAAAAGTCATGGCTTCTGATATCTGTTTGAAAATTGATTGCATGAAAGTGTGACCCAAACTGAACTCAACCCAACCCAAAGAAAGTTGCTTCCCACAAAAAATTGCCACTCCCAATTCACACCCACTTGCCCTTTTCTCTTCCTCTCTGCTGTCCTTCCCTTGTCCTGCTACTTGTTCACTCTTCTGTTTAAAATCTGGACCTGGGGTTTGATGGTAAAGTTGGATTTGGTCTATATAGTTGGTCTCTTATGAAGTATAGGGTTAAATACTGATTCCAGAACCTATAAATACAATTGGATCCCAAATTTGGGCCCATGAGTGACCTCATTAGTGGATCTGTTTGCCTTATTACATTGCTAGCCCATGGATATTCTTCATCTGTTTCTCTGTATTTTCTTTTGTACCTGATGAGGGGTAAAATCGTCATTGCATTGTTGACCGCTCACTTCGGCGATGGGGTCGCGCCCAGTCCAAATGCCCTGCTGGCACGACATTCTAGCGATAAGAGTCTCCTCATTATGAAGAAAGAGAATAAGAGGAAAAAAAGGGTCACGCCATGTGCGTGGGTTCTCCCAACGGCCCCTCATTAATATCCGTCAAATCAATAAGCCGGAGCATTCAATGGTGCAGGAACGGTCATAATGACTTGACCAACATTTAATGGAATAAAAAGAGAAGAGAAAGTATAGTTCGGCCAACATGCCTCGGCAAATATAGTTCGACAAGTATAGTTCGGCCAACATGCCTCGGTAAATATAGTTCGGCAAATATAGTTCGGCAAACATGCCTTGGCAAATATGCTTCGGCCAACATACCTCGGCACTTTAGCTCAGTTTCCGCAATCGCTCTATGACCTTCGCATCAACGCAATTATGGCCTCATAAAGGCCATGTGCATTTACCTGCTTTAAGGCATTTAATGCCTTATCTCCTTCCATCATTAAGGCATTTATGGCTGCAACGTTGCCCCCTTGGCACTTTTTGCTTAAGGAAGGATGGCGTCATAAAGCCGAGACAAAGAGTTCTTGACTCCATGCTTCACAGAAGTCCGACTCGGCCAACCACATTGTACTTCGGCAGGTTCGGGCAAATGCCTCGGCAACCCAAGCTATTCTTATGCTACTGCCATCAAGGCCAGACCATTCCTCGGCCATTCGATCCGAGCTACTTCATACCTCTGCGGAATCTGGCGCGGGAGAGTTCAAATTCACTGTAACAGAATAAGATTCCAAACAAGGAATCATGCCAAGACGTGGCCTAGGACCTACAATAGTGGCCTAGGGACCACACAGCCACTGAGTCTCGAGCCATCGGTCAGCTCTCCCCGCCTTCCAGCCGTCGATCCTCTAACTAACCAGATATGGATCCTACCGGCCCTGTAACAACCTGATTCGAATCCGTTTCAAATCCCAACAACTTTCAGACCTCATCCAGAGCACGTCCAAGAAGTTAGGTGACCGCCTATAAATACTACCACCCTCAAGCCTCTCAGGTACGGCCATTCTACGCCCATTTTTCATTTACAGTTCTTACACTCCGCCATGAAAGCTCCCACGAGAGCTCGGAGGAACTCTTCCGGAGGATCCTTCTCCTCATATTTGTTGATTGCTGGTCTCCACTGAATTGGGCGTCGAAGGGTCTTCCGCAGAGGGCCACCCCCAACGCCTCTCGCGTGAGGACTGTCTTGCAGGTCCACTCCGAAGGGAGCCTGCGCTGCAGTCCGATCGCGCCCGAGCCAGAGGACGGATTTCAGCGGCAACAAATTGGCGCTAGAGGAAGGGCCTCAAGTCCCGTTAAACTTGAAAAAAGGAGATAAGGATCTCGATCTGGAAGAGAACCTCTCCAATGGCTAATCGAAGAAGGGCAACTTCTGAAGCCCAGGACCGGGTTGCCTCCCAGAGACCCGATCTGATGAGTATCGTGGCACTGCCGCTGCCACCAGCTGAGACTCCGTCGCCACCAGCTGTCCCAGTGACCCAGGACCCGTTCGCCACACTGGTCCAGCAGGTCCAGGTCCTGACCTGTCTAGTTCAGGAGCGCCATACAACTCCCCATCCAGTTGTAGCTACCCCTGCTCCATGCCTCCCAGAAGAGGCCGCAGCTCCTCTTTCTCCAGCCACTTCTTCTTCTGGTCCGCATGGAGTTGCGGACCCCCATGTCGACCTAAGGAGGCCAGACTAGTCCCGCAAGGGGGCTGCGACAAGGATCTTCCCAGATCTCGGCGGGCCCGATTCATCTCTCGGTATCCTCTCGCCACGACTCGACGCCATCTCCGCCTTCTCCTTGCCTTGGCACAACAGATCGGCTTCCATAGCCGCACTATGCGCACCAAGGCGTTTATGGCCTCATAAAGGCCATGTGCATCTACCTGTATTTAATGCCTTATTTCCTTCCATCATTAAGGCATTTATGGCTGCCGCGTTGCCCCCTAGGCACCTTTTGCGTGAGGAAGGATGGCGTCATAAAGCCAAGACAAGGAGTTCTTGACTCCATGCTTCACAGAAGTCCAACGTCCAGCTTCAACCTTGACCAGTGGATCTACCGCACCACACAGAGAGTCCCCACAGGCGAGACCCCGTTACGGATGGCCTTCGGCGTAGAAGCTGTCATCCCCGTGGAGATAGGACCCTCCTATCCGCGGATGCTATCATGCCTCCAGAGTCAAAGGGAGATCCTTCTCGCCCGGCGACCTTGTTCTCCGGAAAGCATCTGTCTCCAAACCGCTGGAGCAAGGAAAACTGGCACCAAATTGGGAAGGCCCCTACCAAGTGGCGGAGATCATTGGACCGGGAACCTACAAGCTGCAAGATCTAAACGAAAGTTTGTCCCCCGGATGTGGAACTCGGACAATCTCCGTAAGTATTATCAATAGGGTATGTCCTCTATGAGTCCATTTTGATATGCCTTATCATACCTTCCTGTCGGCATGTATTTTCGTAATTTGCAACGTGAATCATCACACATTATGTTGCCAAAGATTGCGAAAAGAAACAGGTGCTGCTCACCAATCCTCGGCACGACCGAGTTGCCTATTTGCACAGGAAATCTCCGAACCTTGGCAGAGCCAAGTAAAAATCTCCGAACCTCGGCTGGGCCGAGCAACAAATTCTTCGAACCTTGGCAGGGCCAAGTAAAAATTCTCCGAACCTTGGCTGGGCCGAGCAACCGATTCTTCGAACCTTGGCAGCGCCAAGTAAAATATAATCTTGAAGGCTCGGCAACACCGAGTATTTTATTATTTGAAAGCCTCGGTTACAACCGAGTAGCACCTTGGAAGGCTCGGCAACACCGAGTAATTTATTTGGAAGCCTCGGTTACAACCGAGTAGCACCTTGGAAGGCTCGGCAACACCGAGTAATTTATTATTTGAAGCCTCGGTCACAACCGAGTGGCAATTAATATTTGAAGCCTCGGTTACAACCGAGTAGCATCTTAGAAGGCTTGGCAACACCGAGTATTTTATTATTTGAAGCCTCGGTTACAACCGAGTAGCACCTTGGAAGGCTCGGCAACACCGAGTAATTTATTTGGAAGCCTCGGTTACAACCGAGTAGCATCTTGGAAGGCTCGGGAACACCGAGTATTTTATTATTTGAAGCCTCGGTTACAACCGAGTAGCACCTTGGAAGGCTTGGCAACACCGAGTAATTTATTATTTGAAGCCTCGGTCACAACCGAGTGGCAATTAATATTTGAAGCCTCGGTTACAACCGAGTAGCATCTTGGAAGGCTCGGCAACACCGAGTATTTTATTATTTGAAGCCTCGGTTACAACCGAGTAGCACCTTGGAAGGCTCGGCAACACCGAGTAATTTATTTGGAAGCCTCGATTACAACCGAGTAGCATCTTGGAAGGCTCGGCAACACCGAGTATTTTATTATTTGAAGCCTCGGTTACAACCGAGTAGCACCTTGGAAGGCTCGGCAACACCGAGTAATTTATTATTTGAAGCCTCGGTCACAACCGAGTGGAAATTAATATTTGAAGCCTCGGTTACAACCGAGTAGCATCTTGGAAGGCTCGGCAACACCGAGTATTTTATTATTTGGAAGCCTCGGTTACAATCGAGTAGCATCTTGGAAGGCTCGGCAATACCGAGTATTTTATTATTTGAAGCCTCGGTTACAACCAAGTAGCACCTTGGAAGGCTCGGCAACACCGAGTAATTTATTATTTGAAGCCTCGATCACAACCGAGTGGCAATTAATATTTGAAGCCTCGGTTACAACCGAGTAGCATCTTGGAAGGCTCGGCAACACCGAGTATTTTATTATTTGAAAGCCTCGGTTACAACCGAGTAGCATTTTGGAAGGCTTGGCATCACCGAGTAATTTATTATTTGAAGCCTCAGTTACAACCAAGCAGCAATTAATATTTGGAAGCTTCGGTTACAACCGAGTAGCATCTTGAGAAGGCTCGGCAACAACCGAGTAATATATTTCTAAAGGCTCGGCAACAACCGAGTAATAAATTTTCAGAGCATCGGCCAAAGACCGAGTGATATATTTCTGAAGGCTCGGCAACAACCGAGTATTAAAGTCATCCATAAAAGTACGCTCTTTCTAGACCCATTTTTATTCATTGAATTAAGTTCAGTTTTTAAGGCCTGCGAAATTTTTATAACTCTCCTTGAAAGTCACAATGAGAAGCAGGTCATAAAAAGCCCCGGCCAGAGCCGGAGTGCATCTCTTATTACCGAAAGCCCTGGCCAGAGCCAAGTGCATCTCTCATTATTGGAAGCCCCGGCCAGAGCCGAAGTGCGTAAGCCCCGGCCAGAGCCGGAGTGCATCTCTCATTATCGGAAGCCCCGGCCAGAGCTGGAGTGCATCTCTTATTACCGAAAGCCCCGGCCAGAGCCGGAGTGCATCTCTCATTATCGGAAGCCCCGGCCAGAGCCGAAGTGCATCTCTCATTACCAAAAGCCCCGGCCAGAGCCGGAGTGCATCTCGTATTACCGAAAGCCCCGACCAGAGCCGGAGTGCATCTCCCATTATCGGAAGCCCCGGCCAGAGCCGGAGTGCATCTCTCATTACCAAAAGCCCCGGCCAGAGCCGGAGTGCATCTCTCATTATTGGAAGCCCCGGCCAGAGCCGAAGTGCGTAAGCCTCGGCCAGAGCCGGAGTGCATCTCTCATTATCGGAAGCCCCGGCCAGAGCCGGAGTGCATCTCTTATTACCGAAAGCCCCGGCCAGAGCCGGAGTGCATCTCTCATTATCGGAAGCCCCGGCCAGAGCCGGAGTGCATCTCTTATTACCAAAAGCCCCGGCCAGAGCCGGAGTGCATCTCTCATTATCGGAAGCCCCGGCCAGAGCCGGAGTGCATCTCTCATTACCAAAAGCCTCGGCCAGAGCCGGAGTGCATCTCTCATTATCGGAAGCCCCGGCCAGAGCCGGAGTGCATCTCTCATTACCAAAAGCCCCGGCCAGAGCCGGAGTGCATCTCTCATTATTGGAAGCCCCGGCCAGAGCCGAAGTGCGTAAGCCCCGGCCAGAGCTGGAGTGCATCTCTCATTATCGGAAGCTCCGGCCAGAGCCGGAGTGCATCTCTTATTACCGAAAGCCCTGGCCAGAGCCGAAGTGCATCTCTCATTATTGGAAGCCCCGGCCAGAGCCGAAGTACGTAAGCCCCGGCCAGAGCCGGAGTGCATCTCTCATTATCGGAAGCCCCGGCCAGAGCTGGAGTGCATCTCTTATTACCGAAAGCTCCGGCCAGAGCCGGAGTGCATCTCTCATTATCGGAAGCCCCGGCCAGAGCCGGAGTGCATCTCTCATTACCAAAAGCCCCGACCAGAGCCGGAGTGCATCTCGTATTACCGAAAGCCCCGGCCAGAGCCGGAGTGCATCTCCCATTATCGGAAGCCCCGGCCAGAGCCGGAGTGCATCTCTCATTACCAAAAGCCCCGGCCAGAGCCGGAGTGCATCTCTCATTATTGGAAGCCCCGGCCAGAGCCGAAGTGCGTAAGCCCCGGCCAGAGCCGGAGTGCATCTCTTATTGCATCTCGAAAGCCCCGGCCAGAGCCGGAGTGCATCTCTCATTATCGGAAGCCCCGGCCAGAGCCGGAGTGCATCTCTCATTACCAAAAGCCCCGGCCAGAGCCGGAGTGCATCTCTCATTATTGGAAGCCCCGGCCAGAGCCGAAGTGCGTAAGCCCCGGCCAGAGCTGGAGTGCATCTCTCATTATCGGAAGCTCCGGCCAGAGCCGGAGTGCATCTCTTATTACCGAAAGCCCTGGCCAGAGCCGAAGTGCATCTCTCATTATTGGAAGCCCCGGCCAGAGCCGAAGTGCGTAAGCCCCGGCCAGAGCCGGAGTGCATCTCTCATTATCGGAAGCCCCGGCCAGAGCCGGAGTGCATCTCTTATTACCGAAAGCCCCGGCCAGAGCGGAGTGCATCTCTCATTTTTGGAAGCCCGGCCAGAGCCGGAGTGCATCTCTCATTATCGGAAGCCCCGGCCAGAGCCGGAGTGCATCTCTCATTACCAAAAGCCCCGGCCAGAGCCGGAGTGCATCTCTCATTATTGGAAGCCCCGGCCAGAACCGAAGTGCGTAAGCCCCGGCCAGAGCTGGAGTGCATCTCTCATTATCGGAAGCCCCGGCCAGAGCCGGAGTGCATCTCTTATTACCGAAAGCCCCGGCCAGAGCCGAAGTGCATCTCTCATTATTGGAAGCCCCGGCCAGAGCCGGAGTGCATCTCTCATTATCGGAAGCCCCGGCCAGAGCCGGAGTGCATCTCTTATTACCGAAAGCCCCGGCCAGAGCTGGAGTGCATCTCTCATTACCAAAAGCCCCGGCCAGAGCCGGAGTGCATCTCGTATTACCGAAAGCCCCGGCCAGAGCCGGAGTGCATCTCCTATTACCGAAAGCCCCGGCCAGAGCCGGAGTGCATCTCTCATTACCAAAAGCCTCGGTCAGAGCCGGAGTGCATCTCTTATCATCAAAAGCCTCGGCCAGAGCCGAAGGGCATCACCTATTAACAGAAATCTCGGTCAAGACCGAGTGACATGTCGGAACCCTCGGCTAAAGCTGGAGGGAATTTCTTACTGATCTTCAAAAGCCCCAGCCAGAGCTGGAGTGCATCTCTTATTATCAAAAGCCTCGACCGAAGACTGAGTGATATATTTCTGCAGCCTCGGCCAATCCGAGTGATACAACACTAAAGCTTCGTCCCAGCCGGATAATTTCTCGGACACTAGTGCAACTAAAGTACCTTATTTTACTTCAGCAAGAGGGCTGCCCAGGCCTTTCTCTAACCTACACAGAGATAAACACTTCCTCTACAGAGGATCGAATGACACGTCCCCTAAATAAGATTGCTCCAGAATTCTACTCCCTATATCCGAAATTACACTTCGGACTAGGAAGTGGGGGGCATGTGATGAGGGGTAAAATCGTCATTACATTGTTGACCGCTCACTTCGGCGATGGGGTCGCGCCCAGTCCAAATGCCCTGTTGGCACGACATTCTAGCGACAAGAGTCTCCTCATTATGAAGAAATAGAATAAGAGGGAAAAAAGGGTCACGCCATGTGCGTGGGTTCTTCCAACGGCCCCTCATTAATATCCGTCAAATCAATAAGCCGGAGCATTCAATGGTGCAGGAACGGTCATAATGACTTGACCAACATTTAATGGAATAAAAAGAGAAGAGAAAGTATAGTTCGGCCAACATGCCTCGGCAAATATAGTTCGGCAAGTATAGTTCGGCCAACATGCCTCGGTAAATATAGTTCGGCAAATATAGTTCGGCAAATATACTTCGGCAAATATGCCTCGGCAAATATGCTTTGGCCAACATGCCTCGGTAAATATGCTTCGGCCAACATACCTCGGCACTTTAGCTCGGTTTCCGCAATCGTGCTATGACCTTCGCACCAATGCAATTATGGCCTCATAAAGGCCATGTGCATTTACCTGCTTTAAGGCATTTAATGCCTTATCTCCTTCCATCATTAAGGCATTTATGGCTGCAACGTTGCTCCCTTGGCACTTTTTGCTTAAGGATGACGTCATAAAGCCGAGACAAAGAGTTCTTGACTCCATGCTTCACAGAAGTCCGACTCGGCCAAACACATTGTACTTCGGCAGGTTCGGGCAAATGCCTCGCAACCCGAGCTATTCTTATGCTACTGCCATCAAGGCCAGACCATTCCTCGGCCATTCGATCCGAGCTACTTCATACCTCTGCGGAATCTAGCACGGGAGAGTTCAAATTCACTGTAACAGAATAAGATTTCAAACAAGGAATCATGCCAAGACGTGGCCTAGGACCTACAATAGTGGCCTAGGGACCACACAGCCACTGAGTCTCGAGCCATCGGCCAGCTCTCCCCGCCTCCCAGCCGTCGATCCTCTAACTAACCAGATATGGATCCTACCGGCCCTATAACAACCTGATTCGAATCCGTTTCGAATCCCAACAACTTTCAGACCTCATCCAGAGCACGTCCAAGAAGTCAGGTGACCGCCTATAAATACTACCACCCTCAAGCCTCTCAGGTACGGCCATTCTACGCCCATTTTTCATTTACAGTTTTTACACTCCGCCATGAAAGCTCCCACGAGAGCTCGGAGGAACTCTTCCCGGGGGATCCTTCTTCCCATATTTGTTGATTGCTGGTCTCCACTGACTTGGGCGTCGGAGGGTCTTCCGCAGAGGATCACCCCCAATGCCTCTCGCGTGAGGACTGTCTTGCAGGTCCGCCCCGGAGGACGGATTTCAGCGGCAACAGTACCCCTCCCTGTCTCCACTCTTTTCCATTGTTTAATTAAAACCCTGCTCTTGATAGATGTTTCCCTTCTTGGCCTTTCAAGAAATCCCTGATGCCTTTTTTTATCCCTGCAGTCTTGAAGGTACACCTCTCCCATTCTCCACTCTGCCGTTCCTTTCTATTTGCAAACCTTCTGATTCTTAATTGTTTCTTAGTTGGAGCTAAACCACAGGCTCAGTCTTTCTTCCCCTCTATCCATAAAAAGAACTCAAAATATTGGGGCTCCTTGACCACATTTAAAGTTTGCTAGGGGGTTTTCCTTGTTGGCCTGATCAATTTATAGTATAGTGTTAAGCCAGTTTCATCTTTAAGTTAGTTTTCAGTACCTCAAATCTCCATGACCTAATTTTCATGTGAGCTTTTAATTATTGCTTGTGTAAGCTTTTTAGGGTTCTTGGGAGACAATGATATCCTGTTTCTGACTAACTTAACTATTCTTGAATTTGGCATTGATGTGTTGAGGCTGATATTTTTAGGTCCATTTTATATATTTAAAGTCAATAACTGCTTGGGATTCTAAAGTTTTGACATGCCAAAAAAATATCAGCCTTGCTAGGTGATGTTGGCAATATTTTTTTGAATCATATTGAAAGCAGTTGGGTCAATATCTTGTGCAAGCCACAATATGATTGAGATTTGAGATGACACATACATGACCTATTACCAAGTTAGTGTAACGACCCATGCCTGCTATATGATTGACCTTATGAGCTGATCCAACCCACTTGACTAATGTGTGAAATAGTACTTGTCAGATGATGGGGGTGAATTCTTTCAAACCCCAAAAGTGTTGTACTAGCTTGTTGGACCTCATCAATTTGCTTATGCGCAAATAAAATGCTTATCCTTGATAGGATTGTCAATGGAACAGGTTAGGTGTAGGTCCAAAGCCAGCTTAAGGTTTAAACCTTAGGCCTGAGCTTGGCCCAGCTTAGATCTAGCATGGCGTATCAATTCCGGGGCCCACCTGACTTGGGATACACTTTCATGCGCAATAGGGCTCATGAGGGCCTGGCACAAAAATTTACTAGATATTAATTTCCAGGCTTGCGCTTTTCAGTTCTTCAAGCCATTCAAGCTTGCTTGATCCATTGACAACCGTAATCCTACCTAGTGTTGCATGTACATGGACATGAGAATCAGCTTTGGACACATTTTCAAATATCATATAAAAGAAGAAAATAAAAGATATTATTTGTCAAGTTTTTTCAGTATGCTTGTCTCTCATCCAAACTTCCCAATTAGCTTAAGGATGTTAGGGAAATGATATATTTGCAATATGTGCATTCTTAACCAATCTCTAAAAAAGAGCAAAACCTCACTTTAAAATTTAAACACTATCGTAGTGGGTCAAACTAATTATTGGAGTCAACTCTACTAGGTTCTAAAAATTGAAATAAATAAATTTTATAAGCATACAAGTGTCTCTGATGTTTATTCAACTTGAATACATATTCAACACACTGATCCCAACTTCCCCCCTCTTCCTAGTCTAGTGCTTGTGAAAACCTAGCTAAAATTAGTAATTCAAAAAGGGTTGAGGTGTGATGCTGATGGAATTCTTTCAAACCTAGTAGGCATGTGATGGTTGTGACTTGTGAGTTCTATTAAACCTGAAAATTTTGTAACCAGGATTAGTTCGCTGGTCCTTGCCAGTCCCCTTGGTGTTTGCTGAAACCTTCTTGAAGTTAAGAGTTTTAATTGAGATGACATCATTGTGTGGTTATCATGCTGTCAAAATTTTTATGGTGGGAATGCTTTATTTTTTTGGTTATTTTTATAGAAGGCATTATGAAGCACAAGATCAATAAAAATTGCACAAGATCAACTAAGATTCTTCTGCCTCTGTCACACATAAATTTGTTTTCCTGTGATATTCTTTTTCCTGTTTTCTTTTTAGGCAAAATATGATGGTTTTGTTTTTGTTTCTACTCATTTTCTACTTTAAAAATTGTTGTATAAATTATTGATTTTTGCAACAGGATGTCTCACAGGTGATTCTGCAAACATGAATCTAGGAGCAGAATCTCCATTGCACTCTTCAAGTAGTAGTGATGATTTTGCTGCATTCCTCGATGCAGAGTTGGAATTGGCTTCTTCTGACACTTCTCCTAATGATCAACCAAACAATGATGAGGAAAATGATGTTCAACTGCAGAGGTTTCTTATTAACATTTTAAGTTGCTTTCTTGAACTACAATTATTCATACAAGTTGTATTTTTTCTTTTCATTGTTCATTTTTCTCAACCTTGTGTAATTTATCACATGATGCATTTCATCCCAATTCACATATTGTCAGAAATATGTGTGTGTACATATGTATGTTTGCATGCACATGTATATATGCACATATATATGTACATACATACATACATACATACAGATATCTATACTTGGAGATGATATAGACATGTATATATGTTTGCGTGTGTACTTTGGTATGTTTATAAATGATATTTTTGTATTTGTGGGTATGTTGACAAAAGATATTTATGTAACTGTGTTTGTACATATATGTAGGCAAACACACACATATGGATAATACTGCCGATTTTTAGACATATTTAAAAAAAAGTTTCTTTTCAAGCAACATTACTGATTCTTTGCCTATCTCCTTGCTGAGGTGAAATAAGACATCTTAAGAAAACAATGAACTATCACACGCTAGCACAAACATGCATACTTTTGCTTATCATTTTGGTAGCCTATCTATAAAATCATCTATTAAGTCGGACAATAACCATGTTTTCTTGAGTTCATAGTTTATCATAAGCAGCAAAGTACTTTTTTGCTGTATTGCTAGCCAAGCCAGATGCCAAATTGGATCATCTTAAAAGCATTATTCTTATCAATGATGATGCAAGCTATATCAGATTTTCTTTAGATACATCAGAGTTTTAAGTTGGGGTGGACATTGGCATTGTTCATGGCAATACTGGCTACATATAACTCATGGTATGGAGGCTAAAACTAATACTTCACAGGCCTGATGTCAAGAATTGTGGGGCTGTGGAAATATATATATATATAAACAGGACCAGGAAAGTTTGCTTCAAGAGGCACACAGAACTAATTAAAGAGAAAAATAATGTTTCCATCATAATCATCTTTATCGAATTTGGTAGATAAAACTGCTTTCTTGTTGCTTATGAGGGAAGGAATGAAATTTTATTCTTTGTTATATAATTTAAATTTTCAAGGCACCAATAGAAAAAGTCCTTGTGTTCTTTAAGGATGAAGCGAGCCATTGTTCTGAATATGCTCTGCAAAGCATGAGTAACAACTCCAAATATTGATTTAGTTAGCTACTAAGGTTGAAAAAGTTTAGGAGAAAGGAATCAAATCCTTAGAAATGATTACAAAATTATGAATATTTTCCTTGAACTTTTAGCTCCTTGAACTCCAGTTTTTCTTTTTCTTTGTTTTTAAAAGTTAATGACCAAATGAGATTAGTATTCTTATACATAAGAGGCTCATTACTGATATTAGTGACTATAAAAGTCAACTGAACATAGACTATCCACAAGGTTTAATATGCAAATAAAAAGATCAAGTTAGATCATATGATTCAAAAGATTAATCTGTGATATGGATCAAGATCTAGTAATTCCATTTCATTCCAATCTGGGGATGAACTTCAAATTAATATGACCTGATTTGATATGGATTATAAAATTTTGACAGCAACATTCAAAGCATGCACAATCCATCAAGTTTTGGAGTTCTCTAGGAGTGGTCCTAACTCCTTAACTTTATGTAACTCTTTAGGAATTGTTGAAGGATTCCTGGTTAAGTAATTTTAGGACAAGAGATGATGCTGCAAAAAACCTAGAAGGTGAATTGTTGTGTTAGGACAGGAGTGGTCCTAATACCATATTGATTGTGTAAGGCCAACTTATTGAAGGGCAAGCTTCCAAGAATCCTTTGCAAATGTAGAAGTACACTTGAAATATTGAAACTTTAACTGTATTACAATAAAAAATAGATGGGTTTTGAATGCCCTAACCTTGACATTGGTCTTGATTAACAACATTAGACTTTGATGGAGTGGCTGCTTGATGTACAACAAAAACAAATGAATGTGTACAGCTATAGGTTGTGAAACTACATACTATTTGTTACAATTTCTCATATTTTTAAACCTAATCTGACCTCAAAAGAAAAATCGTAATCAGGTTGCATAATATGTATGAATGACATTATGGAGTCACGATGTCATGCATGATCCATCAGTCAACTTAAACCAATTATCTAGATCATTGCCATCATTTCATCTAATGTTTCATCAAATGATGGTTGGGGCAATAGCCCTTTCATTGTGTATAAAATTCAGGAATGTCAAAGTGCTAATAGGCAGCCTACGATAGCCACCTTGCTTCTATCATTTTTGTAGCACCTGACATACTTCTCTTGATTAGGAGGAAGATGCCTTGCTTTGTGTGCTTTTGGAATATCTGCTATTCTTAGGTACCCTTATAATCTTGTCATGATTGTTATTCTTCATATTCAAATCAGGCTGAACAATATCTTGCAACCTTATTAATTCAGGGCTGCTACCCGTACTGGATTTAAGCTGTTAGGTTCCTTCAGCATATTTGGCTCACCAGTGTTATAAGCATATTGATCTACTTTATTTCATTTGTCGACAATATGCGTTGCGGTCAGGTTTGAAATGGCAATATGATTTGGTGATATCTTCACTCTATAGTGGTATATTTTCCTTAATTACTTGCTTTTCTGGTTAAAGTCTTTAAATAAAGGGATAGTGATTTGCAAATTGAATGTTGGATAGTGTTGCTTCTGCCCTAATACACAGTGGATGGCTTAAATCTGTTTTTTTTTTTTTCCTCATGGTGGGGGGGATCAAGTCTATGAATGGATTTTTACTTTGTGTTTGGAAAACTTAATAGTTAATACTTAAGTATTTTACATCACTTAGGGTTTGATTGCTATGGTAATGTTCATTTTTGTTTCTACATGTGTATGCAGGACTAAAAGACGTAAAGTGGAGAGCTTGGAGTGCATAAAAGAGCTTCAGCGATCAGTGATGATCGGGATGAATCAAGACAATATTGGTATCTCTAGTTAATATATTGATTGTGAAGCAAAATATTTCAGTTTTTCACATGTGAGAATCTTGATTTACTAAAAACAAAAAAGGAAACTCTAAGCATACTTTTTTCAGAAATGAAATCTAGGTTGCAGCAATACATTCATTCACAAAATTCACATTTGAAGAAGTGGAGAAATATCAGAGCATTTTTTTTAGCCCATGTTAGGATGTCTTTTATATTATAGATGCTTGTTACAATCAAAGAATTAAATTTAATCATGAAGGAGAATTATCTAATGGATTAAGATAGAAATTTAATCATGTAGGCACCTTTCTTGAAAGTCTTCTTCAATTCCTTGTGTAATCTTCCTGTTTGTCCTATACTCACTTTTCCTTATACCTGGCTGACCATAATGGCACCATAAGGAAAAGACCTGTAGCTGAAGCTGTCTACCATTCGTGCTTGTAATGTGGACAGAATTTGGGAAAATTTGAGAATGTGGTTTTATGACTTAATGACATGTTTAAGTCTCAGAGAGGAATACTGCCTCTACTGAAAAATTAGAAGTGCTCTTGTAATAAGAAGTTAGGTGACTACATAAACCAGTGTAACATGTAAACCAACCTCAGATGATTGGAGGGAGGCTTACGTATGGGCATGTTTTTGTGGAAAATCATAGGTAGTTTGATGGGTGAAATTATCTAGAAAAGCTTGCATATGAAGGGATTGGTAGAGATTGTTTAGCTTATTATTATGCAGCTTTGTTACCCAAGCAGGACCTGTGTGAGAAAGGATTCGAGCAGTTGGCATGACGGATCATTTTTTCTGTATAATGTGATTAAAAAATGAGCAGGTAAACTGTTCCTTGCTTCTTTTTTTTTAAAGTCATATTGGATGTGACATATGGATCCTTTCACGCAAGAACTCATGGAGATCCATCTTGTTTGCGGAACAAAACTTTTCTCTCTTGTTTGTGAATGAGCTTCCTAAAAATCATGATTACTTCAAGCATGGAACTTACAATTGTAATGTTTAAAAATTTAGGAGCCTAACAACAAGCAGTCTCTTTAATATCGTGAAATTTTGTTGAGGCTATAGTCCTTAGATTTATGAACACTAGAGGCAAGGTTTTAAATCTCGTGGGGTAAAGGTGTTTTAGTTTTTTCATAGAATGAGACACTCCGCATCATGTCTTATCTTGATCCCTGACCTAATTAGGTATTTTAGTACTTGCATTGAATACTTTTTTTCTTAAAAAAAAATATTTGGAAAACTTTAATGTTTTATTCAATTTTTAGACATATTTAAACTTTAAAAGATATATTTATGATAAATTAGATATATTTAAATTTAATATTATAATATATTATGGCCGAACAGGATGGGATGATCGAGATTGATTCTGAAATCTCTTTGGGATAAGACATCTCGACCGTTTTGGCCCTCGTCTTGCTGAGAGACTTGAATCACTAACTGAAGGTTTTATTAGGAACATGGTTTCAAAAACCACCGAAATGGATAGTACGACTAATACCGTAACATTTCACATTAGAAGTGTCGCTAGAAAGAGTGAGTTTTGTTTAGGAAACGAGCTCAAATGATTAAAGTTTACAAAAGGAGTGACCAAGGGGCGAGCAATAGGTTCAATGTAGTTGTCAAATTCAATCTAACTTGTACTTAAAATGTTTTCACATCAAAGTGCAAAACAAATTCAATGTCTCTATCAAACAGACACATCCTAATATTATATGAAACTCATTCTTCCACTTATCCGGCTGGGTTTCCCCCTGCTTTCTTGTGCTTGCTCTCTCATGTCATCCATCATGGCTGGGTGGAACATGAAGAGATACATCCATTTATTTTTGCTAAGATATAGAGATCAGTAGTTGAGCCTTACTGAGCCACAGCAGTGACGGAAGGGACTCATGTCCAATTCTTTAGGCTAGTAGAAGCAGTTGCAGTTGAAGGACAAATTGCTTTTTCATTTTCGTGTGCAGCCTTTGGTTCTTTAGTGCTAATGAGCTTGGTCAATTCCCATCTTGAAAGCTATGAAACTTGCAGCGATATCGGTGCTGGGGCACCAAAACAGTTTTACCAGTGCATATCTGCTGTACTGGTCTGTATTAGTCTGTGACAGCTGGGATCAACAGTTTTCAATTTTTTGAAAACTCAGTTTTGGTATGTACTGTTGATATTAATGCCATACTAATAGGATACCGATGCGGTACCATTCCAATAGGAGAATGGTATAGGATTTAGTACTTGTATTTAAAAACTTGCTCAGGAGTCTAAGAGAGGATGGTCAAACAATTACTAGTACTACTGTGTTTTGACTATATCTTAGCATCCATTCTACTTTGTATGCCTCTCTTAAGTAAGAAGATTGGGAAGTACAAAATGTTCTACCATCTGAAAGTGCATAACTTAGTTCATTGTACTATACTAAATTGCTTACTGAAAAATGAAAGTTACACAAGTAGATCTTGCTTCTCCATTTGTTTAACTGTTCCATTTCTTGCTTCAGTTACTGGGCTTCAGAGTTAAGATCTAATGTTTGGCGAAGACACTGAACTATAGGCTTTCAGACCTAATCACTTGATTAACAAACGGGAGTAGGCTGGAAGCTATATGAGATTTGAAAATGAGATGCAACCAACAGTTGTTGCATGTGACATAGGAATCACAAAACTTCCTGATAAAGATATTGGAAGGTCTGACAGGAAATATTACTCCATTCTGTTTTGATTCCCTTCTTATCATGGCTTGCCGAACATTTCCCAAAACATGTGGGGACTAGATGAAGTCATATACCAAAATGAATTTCTTAGCATGTAAGGTTCCTGGTATTATGATTTTAATGGCCCTTTGAGCTCTATAGTATCACTATTGTGGTGTTGGCTATTTCTAAGGATACCCCATCTTTCAAAAAAAATAATTTTCATCAGAAGAACTTGTCCATCTGTCTTGTTGATATCCTTTTTTTCTTTTATTTTTGTAGCACCTGAACAGGCCAAGGGTAGAAGAAATTTCTTAATATAGGAACAACTTGCCAGTGTACAGCATCAAGGAGGTAGTTAGGACTGTGCTTTATTTCACCTCCTCAAAAGTGGTTACTTTTGTATGATCTTTTACATTTTAGTGTTTTGCCATAAATTCCTACTTGTATTGCCTTAGCAATGTTCAGCATTTCTTTTGCTGCTTCGGTTAAATCATCCGTGCTTCTACATCTTTGTAGTTGTTAAGGTTTTAACAAGTTGATGAATAAGACCAACATTTTGGTCAACTAAAGCTTCTATAGACAAACTAAATATTCTGTTACAGGTACATCTTTGGAACTTGCAAATGAGGATTGCCCTCCACATCCTGGACTTTATAAAGGATTGTGCATGAGATGTGGTCAGCTAGTGGAGGATGATGAGTCTATGCTTTCACTTGACTACATTTCTAAGGTGCAATGCTCAGAATGATATTACAGAGCTGTAATATAATTATGAAATGGTAACTTTATGTTTCTTATACAATGCAAATGGTAGTGAGTTAGATGAACAAGTTAGCTGCATCATATCACTGCCCTAGCTATGCCATTGACATTTGTCCTTCATGTGGTTTGGAATATGTATGACTCATTTCCAATCTATCCTTCCGCTACATATTTATTTCTAAATGAAATGGTTACATCTTGCATGCTAGTGCCAAGAAATGCCCATTTGTCACAAATTTTGTCAGGTTAGTTGCGTGGAGTTGTCAAATTTATACAGGTTGCATCAGAAACTGTATGCATCTGACAATCTACCATCGAAAGCTCAATCACCACGAGGTCTTGTATCCTGTCAATTTTCTCCTGCATTTGTTTGGGTTGTGGGACAACTTTGTGCACTGTATACTTCTATACTCAACCTGTTTGGATGTGATCACCATTCAGCAACACGAGCCACAGCCCTATTGTATTTAACAGAGCTATAAATTTCAAATTTCTAGGAGGCATTTTGGTGAACCTGGTGATATCTTGTTGGCTGTGCTTAATTCACGATGATTAAATAGAGATAAACAAACATGTTCTCATAGAATCTGGCAAGCTGAATGAATTAATGATGCTTATTTGCAGTGATTAGTATGTTTAAGATATTTGGACTTTAAAAGGGATCATTGTGATTCAGTAGTATGATTATTAGTTGTTGTATGATATGAAGTGTTAGCATTGAGGATAGTAAGAAATATAAGCTACAATAATTGATACTAAGGATTGTGGTCAGTGGAGAAAATGGAGTTGGGCATAAGGTTAAGATTTAGAATTTTAAGGGGGGAGAGATTAAATTGGACTCTTGAGATGTAGTGGTTTGAGCAGTATGGGACAAAGATTACTTTTATGAAGTATCTGGTATTTAGTAGAAGGAATGAATCAAAATGGTGCAATGGAAGCACAGTGGAATTATGATGGTTTGGATTTAGCAATGTTTATTTAGGCATGTTAGATATTTGGAGTGGTGAAGTTAGAGCTTCAAAGCATTAAAGGAGAACTCAAGAATTTCATGAAGTGAAGATTGTGATACCCCAGCCCAAATGGAAGCCATGTTGGACTCAACCAGACCTAACTTAAACCATTGCATGAAGCACTCACTTTGCTCCTCTCTTTTTTTTCTCGTCCGCAACACCCTCAAACCCTATTTCTTGATTCGGTCAATTTTCTCCTGCTTTGATTTGAGTTGTTGTACAATTGTGTCATGAAAAGTTCCATATTCTTACATGTGGACACCAATTAGCAACATGAGTCACAACCCAATCATACGGAATCCCTTCTCATGCAAATCTACGTCTCTTGGATTTTCTTTTAATGTTATCAGTTGTTAAAATTTCTATAGTACAAACCATTAATTTTTCACCCCGGCATTTGTTGAAAGTGTACCCCATTCATCTTAACTCGGAAGAATGTCTTGTGCCAATAAGCAGTAAAGATTCTGGGATGGAAACCACATTGTTGTATCACATAATGGACATGACTAGATGGCTTTGTACCATGTGGATCAAATCTCAGAATAAAATAAAAGTTCTTATTTTCTTTTTTCTTTGATATATTAATCTTAATCAAGCCATCTGAAGGATCTTGTCTAGGTTCATTTTATGTTTTTTTTTTTTTTTGTGCCATGTGGATCAAATCTTAGAATAAAATAAAAGTTCTTATTTCATTTTTCTTTGATTTATTAGTCTTAATCGAGCCATCTAAAGGATCTCGTCTATGTCCATGTTATGTATTTTCAATTTTGAGGACATCATTATGAGGAACAGCTCAATTTGAAGTTCACCTATAAATTGCCAAATGTAAATTATTGTATTAAGACTAACTTTCCAGGGCCACTCTATGTGATAATTCGGTTGAGACATGTACCAGTATCACTGATAATTCATGTTCAACAATCAGCTTCATAGTTCATATAACACATTTGTGCATGGTCACAACATCCTTAGATTGTCGAGGAGGAAATGTAGCCAGATGAAATGGTCAGTTGGGATTGTATCTGGGCCCCCAACACCCAGAAAAGAATAGAACTCTGTATTTGCATTTATGTCTAGCTCACATATTCATGCATATTTCCATGTGGCTGTTTATTAATTGGATGGTCATTGTACCTGCATCTGTATTTGTATCCTAAACTGTTAATTGAAGTAGATATGTTTGGTCAGTTTTCCAATGTATTGCCATTTAGTTATTGAAATTTTGACAACCGTGACCTCACCCTCAATACATTCATATCTATCCCTCCCATCCCTTTAATCACAACAGTGACAATATTTATTAGCAATAATGCTCGTGATCTGTCTCAGAATATATTGAATAATGATTTTTTTAAGTAGAGCTGAGTGATGGTTATGAAATGGATCTTGGTGTTAAATTTGAGTTATGTTGGAACAAATGAACTTCTAATCCAGTCAACCATGTTGGTTTTGTGAACACTTTTTTGCATGAGAGAAGAATTCACTACAGTTCTGGGTAGTGTCTTAGGAAAAAATTATTTTTGCAGGATTTAAAGTTAGGAACTAGGGAGAGTGCTAGGCAACGGGAGACAGATTGTAAGAACTTGTTACGCGAGAAAAAGCTAATGCTGATCTTGGACTTGGACCATACTCTACTCAACTCAACGAGGCTTGCAGATGTCTCTTCAGAGGAGGAATATTTATTAAGGCAAGCAGATTCTGTAAAAGGTACTTCTTGTTTTTATAGTCCTTGTAGTTCTGAACTGTAACGGATCGTATTTTTAAATTACAAATAACTACCACCTCCCTGAAGCCATCATTTGATGTATTTGTTGTCGGTTGCATGCACTTTAATTTCTTGGAAACTATTAACTATAGGCTAAATAATGTGATTTGGATTCCTTGTACTGGCTATCAGGCTGTGGTTTTCTCCAAGAAGGATCCAGATGATTCTCTAAGATGCTAGCAGCAAATTTTCAGAACTTTTATCTTTGTTATGGCACAAGTTTCCATTTTTCTTCCTTTATATTCTAGACATCAATGGCTGCTTGTTTGTGTGTTTCTTTCCAGAGACCTCTTGAATCATGATTTCATTTTATGATGCTTTTGTGGGTTTAATTTGTTATGGTATGCCTTGTAGATGATCCAAACAAAAGCTTATTCAAACTGGATTCTATGCATATGCTAACAAAATTGAGGCCCTTTGTCCGCACCTTTTTGAAAGAAGCCAGTAGTCTATTTGAGCTGTATGTATATACAATGGCAGAACGTTCGTATGCACAGGAAATTGCCAAGCTTCTTGACCCTGGGAAAGTCTACTTCAATTCCAAAGTAATTTCACAAGCTGATAGTACCCAGCAGCATCAGAAAGGCCTTGATGTGGTGCTGGGAGCAGAAAACATTGCAGTTATTCTTGATGACACAGAGTTTGTAAGTGTAGTTGCTAATACAAAAAATGGCTTTGTTTACTTTATCTTTTTTAATTGTTATATTCGATTTTATTTACCTTAGTGTAATAAATTTGAACTGTCTGAACCTGCAGTTTTAGATTCTTGATTTAGAGAAATTGCTATATTATGTTGTAAACCAAATTTTTGTCTCGAATTGTTTTCTACTTTGGGTACTATGTGTTTCTTTTGTTTTGTGGTTCACTGAAATTTACAGTTTAGTTTCCCATTCTTGACTGGATCACTTGGAATTTATCTCATAATGGTGTTTGCTACCGGGGTTGTGATAACAAGTTAGATTAGCAAAAGCTATTATATTACAGTCCAAAGTTAGAGTGTGTGTAGCAGCTGTTGTCACAGTTGAATGCTGGGATGTAATATCACAGTTGAAGGCTGGAATAGGCAATTACCAGCCTGTTATTTCCATTATTAGGTCAAAACTGGTAACCATGTGTTATCACAAAGAAGAAAAAGATGGAGGAGGAAGAGCCATTATAATGGGATATGACATAATTGGTTCCTTCATACGAGGGGAAGGAGGATGAGGAGGAAGAATAGTTATAATGGGATATGACATTACTGGAACCTTCATACAATGGGGAGGAGGAGCCATTGTAATGGGATACGACATTACTCAAGCTTTCATATAAGGGTGGAAAGGAGGATAACGGGAAAAGGAAGCAAGGGAAGTGAGGAGGAGGAGAAGGAAACTTTGGGGGCTGTTACAATAGGACACAGCATTATTAAAAATTTCATACAAGGGTGGAAAGAGGGTGAGAGACAAAGGAAATAAGGGATGGTATATTCGGCCTTATTCCAGCGTTTGGTTTATTCAATAAGTAACACCCTTGTCTCATATGAAGGAATTCTTATTCCACCCCTGGATGGGAGAATGGCATGAATTATGGTTATGACTAATTACTAGCATTCATGGTACAAAATGGAAATAAATGACATATTTGGTGTGAATCCATTTGCCATACACATGGAGTTATGTTATAAAACCGGAATCCGTAATTAATTAACATTTCAAATTGATAGTACTGTTTGTGAACATGTAAAACACGTGCATGTATCAATAATCGTGATTCTATTAAAAAAAGTTTCACAATGAAAACCATTGGCATGGGAATTGTTATATATTCAATTGAAAGAATTGTTATACATTGCATATCAAGAATATTATTATAACTATAATTTTTCCTCAACATCAGAGAGTCCCCCATATCCAATCTTTTCCCAAATCAATTAATCCAAGCTTTTGTCCTTCGTTGGTGATGATCGTCTCATGTCACAATATGGGTGGACTGCTGAGCTATTTAGCAATCTTGCATGTTGACACTTTGTTGTTAAATGGGAAACAGAAGAAAGCTGGTCATGTGTAAATGCATGGTAAATTTCTAATCATAATTATATATATCTAACGTTTTTCCAACAATTTGGGGTCAGTTTTATGGATCCTTGTTTGCCAAGTGTTTCTATGTAGCACTGCTTTTGATGTTATTCTCAAGTAGTTAGAAATTGGGTGGGCTATAAAAATAAGAAATTGATGAGCCTTGATATGAATCTGTGTAGTTGCAGTATGTGTTCCAGCTACATTATGCTTTACTGCTTTTCTAGTTAAGTATTTTTAACATTGATACTCCAGCCTATTATAACCAGAAGCTGTTGTTGTTGTAGGTATGGCAGAAGCATAAAGAGAACCTAATTCTGATGGAAAGATACCATTTCTTTGCTTCTAGCTGTCGCCAATTTGGCTTTAATGCCAAATCATTGTCAGAATTGATGAAAGATGAAAGAGAGTCTGACGGTGCACTTGCGACCATTCTTAATGTTCTAAAACGTGTTCACCAGATGTTTTTCAATCAAGTTAGTTACATAACCTTTACTTCTGTGTTTATTACTTTCTGTTTCAAATCTAAATTGTGTCCCTTTCTTCTGCTCATTGGTCTACTTATCTCAGGTCCTAGGCACTGACCTCTCCTCCAGAGATGTGAGACAGGTAAAATTAGCAATTGTGTGATTCTTTCTGTTTTCTTCCCGTTCTTTTAGACCTTAGATAAATATGCACAAGAACTAACCTTCTAGTTGAACTGTAATTTTCTCCTTTGGTCCTAATGATTGATTTAATTTCATAGGCTTTGTAATTCTATTGCAAGAACATTCTTAAATGTTCTTGCGTGGTGAATTAATCACAATAACTCAGTTCTAAAAGCCAGATGGTCTGCCTTCTCTTATAAATGACTTGTGAAAAATAACATTTCTTGTTCTTGCAGTCCATTTGCTCGGTCTAAACATTTGCTGTGTTTATTAACAGGCTCCGAAAATTCTAGAGTAACTAAAGTTTCTATTTTGGTTCTTAGCTCGCTGTATGATTTCCTTTTTAGGTTTTGAAAGATGTCCGGCGAGAAATATTACAGGGATGCAAAGTAGTTTTCAGTCGGGTATTCCCTTCCAAAACACAGGCTGAGGATCAGCCAATTTGGAAGTTGGCCGAACAGTTCGGTGCAACGTGCTATACGGATGTGGATGCATCCATAACGCATGTAGTCTCAACTGATGCAGGGACACAAAAAGCACGGTGGGCCCTGCGGAATGAGAAGTTTCTGGTTAACCCACAGTGGATTGAAGCATCAAGCTACTTATGGCATCGGCAACGGGAGGAAGATTTTCTGATTAGCAATACAAGAAACCCATAAAAAATTGCTTCATACTGTTGTTTAAATTACCTGCTTGAAAAACAAGCATAACCAACGTTGTACCTTTGTTGTTTTTGTGGTATAATAGCAATCTCCAGTTTATCTGTTAGCTTGTTTGTGATTGGATCTTTAGTGATCTGATGCCAACATTGGCATTATTTACATTATTGAGCTCTCTTGCTGTATTGGGATAATTTCATCTCCTTTGTCTACTATGAAATGCGATTAGCTTTCTTTTCCTTTCTTTAGAAGATCCTTTATGCTCTATTTGGATGGAGAAGAAAGGAAACGAGGGAAGAGAAAATGAAGAGAAGCTAAAAAGTAAAGAAAAAAATATTTTTTCTCTTCCTATTTGGATGAGTGGGAGGAAAATAAAGAGAAAAAAATATAGAGAAAAGAAAAACTGATAATTTACAATGATAATAATGTTTTTATTATAAATAATTAAAAAATATATTAATATTTTTTAAAGCATCAGTATTGGAATGAAAAAAAAAAATGAAAGAGCATTTTTAAGTTTTCTCTTTGAAATCTCTTCGATTTCAGTTTTTCTCTTTAGTTTTCTTTCTTTTCTACTTTTCTCTTCATTCAAACAAGATAAATTTTATTTTCTTTTTAAATTTTTTTTAACTTTCTTTCCTTCTTACTTTTCTATCCCTTCATCAGGCTTATTGTTCTTCAGTGTGGTAGTTGAAGATACCATACATTTAAAAATGAATAGGATTTAGGTGCGGCTCAAGGCGAGAACCCGTGCGGTCCCTTTTTTTTAGTTTTTTTTTCCTCCCATTTTTCTACATCCTAAGCTTTCACGCAAGCTAAGATATGATAAAATAGAAGAAAGAGAGGGAGGAGGGGATCCCATGATCCGAAAACTACACCTAAGATGTGTTCTTGAAAAATTATAGTGCAATTTCACCTGAGTATCTTACAGGTGTTTTACCAGATGGCTCTCTTTGAGCAAGATAGCCTTGCAGAGCATTGGTGGACTTACGCATTTCTGAAGACACGGGGAATTAGACCTGTTAATTATGAACTACGCCATCCAGACAGCGAAGACCATGGCTTCCGTTGCATTTCAGAAAATCGTAAATTTGATGGCTTCAGTCTTTTATAAAGCCACTGCCGACCGATAGCTGTCTTGGTCCTCTGGACACCTCCCCAGAAGGAGGTCTTCCTCCTCTGCTCTCTCCAGATGCCGGTCCACGATCCAAATGCCTGGGATGAGACCCCCGTTCTCCAAATGCATGGGAAGGTATACCACGCTCGCCGCCTAATCTTTCCCAGTTATCCTCCGGCCCCCATGTTGGCTAGACTGTTCGGTGGCCAGGCCATACTTTGCTTGCTCCTCCTCCCATTTCACCAGCGGTCGCGGGCTCTAAACCAGGAAGTAGTAGAGGACTATTGTGGTAATCCATCGAGCACTACACTAAGGTAGTGTTTGATAGGAAAAATGTTATCCATGGATAAGTGTACGGGATAGAATTTATCCCCTGGCTATCCCTAGGGATATCCCTTGGCTATCCCATTGATCATATCAAATGCAAAAAGGTAAATTCATGGGATAACCTTTTTTTACTCTTATTTGAAGGGATAACCAGCTATTCCTGCATTCTCTAGGGAATAAATTGAGGGGATATCCCATGGTTAACCATGGTTAACCATGGATTATCCCTTTGGTTAACTTTATTCCCTGCTATCCCTTATAGTTATGGCTTTTGGGAATAAGAGGGGATATCCTCTCTTATCCCCTATTTCAAACACTACCTAAATGACTTAATTGGTCGCCCTGTCTAAGAGGCTGGCTTGACAAGGCTCAACCCCACTCACAATTTGGGGTCCCCCAAACTGGCTTGGCTTTGAGCCTTGTTTCAACTTGTGCTGGCCTTTGCTCGGACGACTCCTTCATTGGCTCGTCTACTAGAAATAATTGATTCACACTTGAAGCTTGTTAAATAATGACTCATAATTTTTTATAAATAACAAACAAAAATTAAAAGTGGCATATATATTTGGTAGCTGTAATGAGCGAGTGAAGTGTAGCAAATTTGGCAATTCATGCCAGAAGCGGCAAATAAAAGCATGCGGATCTGGGCGAATTCGAGTGTGCAGCAAATTTGGTAACCTATGCTAGAAACTGCAAGTGAGAGCCTACCAAATGCACGGGCACACATAGATTTGGCAGCCCGAGCCAAGAATGGCATGCATAAATTTGACAGCCCGAGCCAAGAATGACAGACGGGTGAGTATGACGCGCAGAAACAAAAACCTTAATAGATTTTTGTAGCCGTAAGGCCTTTCTCTCAATAAAGAAAATCAGAAACCTTCCATGGACGTAGGCAAATTGCCGAACCACGTAAATCGTTGTGCCTTGTGTTTTGTTGCTCTTTTCTTCTTTATTTTTCTGAATTTAGATTAATTCACATTCGTATTCTATGAGTTTTACGGTAGTTTATTCCACAACAATTGGTATCAGAGCTTAGGCTAAGATGAGTGGATTGGGAGCGCACACTAAGTTCAGTAAGTTCGATGGCAAGATTTTTTTTTAATGGTAGATGAGGGTGAACGATCTGTTGACTCATATGAAGGTTCATAAGGCTTTAAGGGGACAGAAGTCCGCTAACATGGAAGAAGATGATTGGCAGGACATGGAGTCAATCACTTTCAGTACAATCCGGATGTGTTTAGCGGATTCAGTAGTATATAATGTAATCAATGAGAAGACATCAAAGGGTTTATGGATAAAACTGGAGAGCTTGTTCATGTCCAAGAATGTTATCAATAAGCTATTCCTGAAGCGCGATCTATTCAGTTTTAGAATGGAAGAAGGTGGAGACCTAGGAGATCACATAGCCCAATTCAACCAAAAGGTTAGTGATTTATTACGTGTGGATGTGAAAATTGATGAGAATGATAAGGCTCTAATGCTTATATGTTCTTTGCCGCCATCGTTTAACCAATTTAATATGACATTGTTATATGGAAAGGAGATGCTAGACTATGATGAGATAGTGTAGGCTCTTAGGTCTCATATGTCAATGCAAAAGTTGGAGATAGGAAACTCACAGGCTGAGGGTTTGTCAGTCAGTTCAGAATGTGGCAAGGGCAGAGAAAGGAACAGGGAGCAGAAGAGAGGAAAGTCTAGGGGCAGATCCAAGTCAAGGATGTCAAAGCATGAGTGTTTCAAATGTCACCAAAATAGTCACTAGAAGAAGGATTGCCCTCTATTAAAGAATCAGGGAGCTGATAGAAAGGATGCAGCTTCAAGTTCAGCTAGCGTTGCTACAGATGCTTCAGAGGAGGAGGATCTTTTGCTAGCCTCGTCGAAAGGTAAGGACTCACTATCTGACACATGGATATGGATTCTGCATGCTCATCACATTATACATCACATAGGAATTGGTTCCATAGTTATAAGGCCTGTGATGCTGGTAGTGTGACATGGGTGATAATTATTCTTGCAAGGCTGTGGGGATGAGTAGTATTAGAATTAAGATGTTTGATGGTATAATAAGGACATTAGAGAATGTAAAACATGCCTTTGAATTGAAAAAGAACTTGATTTCTCTAGGACAGTTAGAGAAGCAACTGTGTGATTTTTCATTAGCTTCAGGTAGTGGAATTCTTAAGGTTTCTATAGGTGCTATGACTGTGATGAAGGAAAAGTGGATAGAAAATAATTTGTACAGGCTTTTGGGTAGTATAGTTGTTGGTAATAGGTCTGCATGTTCATCAACAGAGAATAGCTCGGATACCTTCAAACTCTGGCATATACGGTTAGGGCATATCAGTGAGCAGGGTTTGCAAGAACTACAGAAGAGAAAACTATTGGATGGGATTACATGGTGTTAAATTGGGTTATGTGAATTATGTGTTTATGGTAAACAAAATAGGGTTCAGTTCAGGTCCTCCTCACAGAAAGTAAGCAGGTATTAGAGTACGTTCACTTATATGTCTAGGGTCCAACATAGATTGCAGCAAAAGGTGGAGCCAGGTGTTTGTGACATTTATTGATGATTTCTTTCGAAAGCTTTGGGTGTATTTTATGAGAAAAAAGAGTGAGGTATTTTTTAAGTTCAAGGAGCGGAAATCCAGTGTTGAAAAATAGATAGGGAAGAGCGTGAAGTGCTTAAGGTATGATAACGGGGATGAGTACACATCTAATGAATTCATAAGTTTTTGCAAGAAAGAGGGAATTGAGAGGCATTTCATAGTTCCTAAGACACTTCAACAAAATGGGGTTGTAGAAAGGATGAACATGACACTATTAGAGAGAGTAAGAGCTATGAGATTACAGGCATGTTTGCCCAAGCAGTTTTGAGCAGAAGCAATGAATACAGCTTATTTTATTGTTAACGGATTACCTTCAGTGAAGTTAGAGGGAAAGTCTTTAGAACAGGCCTGGACAGGTAACGATGTTGACTATTCTGTACTAAAGATTTTTGAGTGTCCAGCTTATGCCTTAATCCCTAATGATGAGAGAACAAAACTGGATTCGAAGTCTAGAAAATGCATCTTTGTCAGGTATGGAAAAGAAGTAAAGGGGTACAGACTTTGGGATCCTAAGGCACAGAAGGTGATAGTTAGCAGGGATGTAGTCTTTGATGAGCAGGCTATGGTAAACAAGCAGGAATCATCTCAAATAGAAATTATGGGTTCAAGTTTTAAGGTGAGGTAGAATTTAGACCAAACAATCCTTCGAGTTTAGTTGAGCCAGCAGTTGAAATAGAAGGCAATGATGATGATTCAGAGAGTACAAAAAGGCAGCAGCATCAACAAGAATATAATATTGCTATAGATAGACCCGGATGCACAATTAGACTCCCAGCCAGGTATCGTACAAATGATGAGTCAGCTTTTTTTGCTTTACTAACCAGTGATGGAGAACCTAGTTCTTTTCAGGAAGCAGTATCAGTTTCAAAAAAAAAAATGGTTAGAGGCTATGGCTGAAGAGATGGAGTCACTGCATAAGAATCAAACATGGGAGTTGGTAGAACTCCATAAGGGTAAAAGGGCAGTTGGGTGCAAGAAGGTCTACAGAAAGAAGGAAGGAGCCTCAGAGAAAGAAGGTATGAGATATAAAGCACAATTGGTTGCTAAGGGGTACTTACAGAAGTAGAGGATTGACTACAATAAAGTATTCTTATCGGTGGTTAATCATACCACTATTAGGGTGTTATTGGCCTTAACAGCTCAACTAGATTTGGAGTTGGAGCAATTAGATGTCAAGACAGCTTTCCTTCATGGTGAATTGGAGGAGCAGATTTTTATGGAATAACCAAAGGGATTTGAGGAGCTGGGAAAGGAACACCTAGTGTGCAAGCTCAAGAAGTCTCTTTATGGATTGAAGCAGTTCCCAAGGCAGTGGTATAGGCGATTTGACTCCTACATGTTGAGTATTGGCTTTACCTGTTGTGAGTATGACTGTTATTTACACTTTAAGTCTCTGAAGAATGGTTCTTTCATTTATTTGTTGATTTATGTTGATGATATGCTAATTGTTGCAAGAAATCTGAAAGATGTGTGTGACCTAAAATCCTTGTTGAGTAGAAATTTTGATATGAAAGACCTAGGTGCTGCTAAGAAAATCCTAGGCATGAAAATTGACAGAGATAGAAAGAACAGGAAGTTATGGCTCTCACAGAAGAAGTACATTGAGAAAGTATTGGAGAGGTTTAATATGGACAAGGCAAAGCCAGTTACTACTCCACTAGCTAATCACTTCAAGTTGTTCAGCTACCATTGTCTTGAAATAGAGGTTGAAGTGCAGTACATGTCAAAGGTTCCTTATGCTAGTGCGGTGGAAAGTTTGATGTATGCAATGATTTGCACAAGACCAGACTTGGCCCAAGCAGTTAGTATGGTTAGCAAGTTTATGGCTAATCCAGGCAAGGAGCATTGGCAGGCTGTAAAGTGGATTCTTCGATACTTGAAAGGTATGTCTGATTATGATATTTGTTTTGGTACAGTGGATGATTCAGTTTCTGTTATTGGGTATGTGGACTCAGATTATGTTGAAGATGTGGATGATAAGAAGTCTACTATAGGCTATGTGTTCACACTTGCAAGTGGTCTAATTAGTTGGAGGTCAGGCTTACATAGTGTGATTACTTTATCCACTACAGAGGTCGAATACATGGCTATAACAAATGCGGCCAAGGAAGCATTGTAATTAAAAGGGCTTGTCTCAGAGATTGGTTTTGAGCAGCAAGCTCTGGGTATATACTGTGATAGTCAAAGTGCCATTGAATTATCCAAGAATCAAGTGTATCATGCCAGAACAAAGTATATTGATGTGAGGTACCATAAGATTAGAGAGTTGCTTACTTCAGGTAAGATCCTGTTATTGAAGGTACACACAAGGGATAATGCAGCATATATGTTGACAAAGATGCTTCCTTTGGAGAAGTTCAAACAATATAATGCAGCAGATATGTTGACAAAGATGCTTCCTTTGGAGAAGTTTAAACATTGTTTGAACTTGCTCCAAGTCACAAACTGATATTGTAAAGATGTTGAGGGCTCCAGGTGGAGGTATGGGTCCTCAAGGTTGAGCGGGTCTTCTAAGGGAGTGATTATTTGCCAAGGTGGAGATTGTTAAACAATGGCTCATAATTCTTCCAAAAACGACAAGCAAAAATTGAAAGTGGCACGCAAGTTTGGTAGCTATCATGAGCGAACGAATCTGGACGTGTAGAAAATTTGGCAACCCATGCTAGGAGCGGAAGTGAGAGCCTGCAGATTTGGATGGATTCGGGCGTGCAGCAAATTTGGCAACCGATGGCAGAAGCTGCAAGTGGGAGCCTGTCAAATGCACGGTCATGCATAGATTTGGCAGCCCGAGCCAAGAATATCACGCATAGATCACTACAAGAAAAAAAAATATTGCGACGCCCAAATGCGTCGCTAATGCATCGCTAAACATGCTATTACGACGCATTAGCGATGCAATGACTGTGCCGCTGAGAATATCGTTGCAACCATAATTTATCGCAATTGCATCACAAAATAGCGACTCTCTGCGACGCAGAGATGCGTCGCAATATTGCAACCCACCAAAATGCATCGCTAAATTTAAAATTAAATTTTAATATTTTAAATATTAATATTAAATATTACGATGCATTCAATTGCGTCGCAATATTGCGACGCATATAGCTACGTCGCAATATTTAATAATAATATTTTAAATATAATAGCGACGCAATATTAGTCGCTAATGCGTTGCTAATAAATTTTTTTAAAATATTGCGACGCCAGGTCACTGCGTTGCAATATTTATTAATAATATTTTAGATATATTAGCGATGTAATTTTAGTCGCTAATGCGTCGCTAATTAAATTTTTTTTAAAAATATTGCGATGCCAGATCGTTGTGTCGCAATATTTAATAGTAATATTATGAAAATATTAGCGATGCAATTTGAGTCGTTAATGCGTTGCTAATTAAATTTTTTTAAAATATTGCGATGCCAGCTCATTGTGTCGCAATTTTTAATAATAATATTTTGAAAATATTAGCGATGCAATTGCAGTCGCTAATGCATCGCTAAATAAATATTTTTTTTAAAAAATAAAATTAAAAAATTAAAATGGTTAATACAATTTCGTTACATTTAAATATTGATCAAAATATTTTCACTCATATTGATCCAAACATAATCATTCAATTTATAAAAATAAATAATTAAAATTTTGAAGTTTTCATGTACAACATATAAAAAGAAAAAAATACATCAAGAATCTGAGCGATCACGTGGAGGCTGTGGAGGCTAGAGACTCTACGATAAGCAGCTAACCATATCCCGCAAATGATGCATCTCATCTCGCATGTCTGCAATCTCCTGATCCCGGCCTCGCATACGATCCTCGAAATCCTGCTCGACCTCCTGTCGAACCTCCTCTGCAATAGATCTCCGAAGGTCGTCTAAACGCTCGGGAGGAATATCACCAGAAACTCGCGAGCTGGAGGCCTGATGGGGAAAATATGTAGAAGCTCTAGTGCCCAGACCATAGACCCTGCGGTCTCGCGGCTGGGCATAAACAGCCTCCAAAAACACATGTCGACTCTCCTCTACTGAGAGTTCGACGGGCGTCTCCCCATCATTAGAGTCAACCTGCGATGCCTGGGAGCGAAGCTCCTCGACTAGTGTCTTTAAATTATGAAATCAACAATAAATGAGTTAATAAATTTCTTGAAATAAAATTTTAGAAATTAAACAGATACTACATAAATCTAATTTCTTACCGCAACCTCCCGTGATCGCGTGTCGACCCAGGAACCGTCCCTCCTGGTGTGTGTCGCCCTGAATAGACGAAACTCACTAGGATCTCCATCCTCCTGCTCAGACTATAACAATAAAAAAATTGATATTAATACAAATATTTATAAATAACTAAAATAGTAATTAAAATATTTGTGTTTTCTTACCATACGCCGTCTGTGCTCCTGAATCGAAATGGAGCCCGAAGTATGGCGGGAGAGACCCGTGCCAGGACCGCCCTTCTCAGATCGGCGGTTCGTGCTGGCTGATGCGGACCTCCTACGCCAGCCATCGGACTGCCAGGCCTGCTGCCACTCGTGCTAAATACCCTCTGGCACGTGCGCAGGACGCTGACCCGATGACCTCCAACGATGAAGCATGTCGGAGTATCGGCATCCCGTCAGAGCCTCCCATGCTGCCCTAATGGCATCATGGCTGGCAGGATCACACATAAACTTTTTCTGCATTAAAATAAATAGTTAGTTTCTGAATTTATTAAGATTAAGAAATTTTATATCAGTGATAAATTGTATTTAATAAGTTTACCTGAAACTCAGAAAAATAAAACTCCCTAGTGGTACGTGGCGCCAATCGTAGCCACTGGGATCTGCACGCCTCTGAAATACGGCGCTGATGTGGCTGGATATATGATGCTGCTCAATAAATCTGTTAAAAAAATGCATGTTTATAAGTAATTGACTTAAAAACATAAACATATATTTTTTAATTAGTATATACTTACAGCCCCTGAGCATCAAGTCGAAGTACGGTACGGCCGATGGTGAAAGAACTCTCGGAGGTATGTGCCGATCGACTAGATGGTAATACTGCTGGAGAGATCGAAGGTTGTGTGACTGCTGGAGATCCGAACTCTCCATCTCCGATGCTCATGTGATATGATGCAGCAGAGCTACGTCCCTGCTCACTCCGTTTGTCGTCGGTAGATCTACCTCTGCCCGTCATACTGAAAATACTAAAGATTCATACAATTAAATTACGATTAATGATTGACTATGTAAAAATTTAACACTTATTAAAAAAAGTTAAATTTTAAAAAACCTCTATGTTTAATCGGTGTCATTTGTTTCGTGAAATGTTGGTTCAACATCCGATGCCGTATCGGACTGCGATTCAGTTTCATTATCATCGGAAGGAAACCGAACATTTGCATCCGCAATTTCTTGGACATCACCATTTGGATCTCTAAGTGATGTTTCAGGAGCCCTTGTGTCGTCCTCAATTGCATGCATTTCCATCTCATCCTCTTGAAATGCAGGGCACTCGGCTTATTGACTTGATGAACTCTCCTCTAATACGATTGTTGAACGTGGGACGATTTTAGAAACGGCCCACCAATCTCGCTTGTCGTTGCGCAAACTTGGATATCCGCAGTAAAAGACTTGCTGAGCTTGGGATGCAAGGATGAATGGGTCATATTTCTGCAATCTTCGTCGATGGTTCACTTCAACCAAATTGTAGTCGTTATGAACCCTTTTGCCCACAGGAACTATCGGATCGAACCAATCACAACGAAACAATACGGTTCGTTTCATAGGCCAACCGGGATATTCAACTTCAACCACCTCTACTAACTTTCCATAATAATCCTGCATATTTGCTCCAACACTTTCTCCTTTAACACACACGCCCCAGTTCTGCGTGCCTCTTGAAGCTGCTAATCGTTCAATCTGAAATTTATACCCATTTACAAAATAGCCAGTAGAGGTTGTTACGGTCTTCAATGGCCATTGCGATAGACATTTAATGAAAATATTGTCGGTTGTGGACCATGGACCGTTTACCTATAAATTAATAAGCTATTCACATCCAATTCAAAAAATAAAAGCCATTATTGAAATTGATTAAGTGATACTACTCACAAATTCATAAAACCAGTAAGCAAACTCCGTTTCTAATTTCTGCCCAATTGCAACTTGACTGATGTCGGGATTCATCTGTCGTTGTCTATCACAAAACATCCTTATGGGATGAAAAGGATGAAAACTGATGTTAGCAATTAAATATTATGGTATATTATAATTTAAATTAAAATTTCTAATTAAGCATTGAAGTATACACTTACTAAATATGGATCGACTTCTCTACAGTTCATTAGGATGTAATAATGTGCTACATTATACTCCATATCGCTAAGATTTCTTGACTTCTGCCCACCAAATGAATGGCCGATACCTTTAAAAATTGATATTCTACCGTCATTAGGTTCTCCTTCGTCCACACATACGTCATCGTTACGACCAAGATTTCGACTCCTCGTGTGGACGTGACCCTCAAAGTAATGCGAGGCAAAAGCTGAAACTTCTTCGACCAAGTGTGCATTGCATATAGAACCTTCAACCCTTGCCTTATTACGCACATTATTTTTTAACTTCTTAAGATACCTATATGTAAAGTTGAAACAAAAAATTAACCAATTTTCTTGCAATGAAATAATATTTGAAATGTCAACATATCTTAATGATGTATATTTACCTCTCGAAAGGATACATCCAGCGATACTGCACGGGACCAGCTATGCTCGCTTCGTATGGCAAGTGAACCGGTAAATGCTCCATTGAGTCAAAAAAACTGGGAGGAAATATTCGCTCAAGCTTGCATAAAATAATTGAAATTTCCTCCTCAAGCCTTGCCATGGATGCAGAAGTAATGACTGCGGCAGATAACTCCTTGAAGAACAAGCTGAGCTCCGTAATTGCCTTCCAGACATGTTGCGGAAGCAACTCACGAAAAGCTACAGGTAATAATCGTTGCATGAAAACATGGCAGTCGTGACTCTTCATGCCGAACAACTTGAGCTTATGCATGTCCACACACCTACCGATATTTGAGGCATAACCATCTGGAAATTTTAACCCTCTAAGCCAGTTACATAAAACTTCTCGTGAATTTCTGTCAAGAGTGTAACAGGCTTTAGGATAGGTCCCATCGGCACTCCTTCTCAAATCACCTCTTCTGCAGTACTGATTAAGTTCTTCTCTTGACTTTGCAGTATCTTTTGTTTTTTCCGGGATGTTTAGCACCGTGTTAAATATGTTATCAAAGAAATTTTTCTCGATATGCATAACATCTAAGTTGTGTCGGATGAGATTTGTGCTCCAATAAGGCAAATCCCAAAATATACTTCACTTCTTCCAGTTATGTTCTTTACATATACGGCCATTTATTCTATCTGCATCCGGTTCCCATGCATACATCAACCCCAAATGCTCTATAGTATCAAATATATCCGTGCCGGACCTAACCGGTTCGGCGAATTTTGTGACTGCTTTGTTCTTCCGGAAGGCGATCAAGTTATGCCTGTAAGGATGATTTGGGGGCAAGAACTTCCTATGGTTATCAAACCATGACTGCTTACCACTCTTCTGTAATGTAAATGCATTCGAATCATACATGCAATGAGGGCATGCCAGACGTCCAGCAGTGCTCCAACCAGACAACATTGCATATGCCGGGAAATCACTTATTGTCCACATCAAAGCAGCTCTCATGATGAAATTCTATTTCATAGAAATTTCATAGGCTACGACTCCTGTTTCCCACAACATTTTCAATTCGGCCACCAACGGTTGCAGAAAGACATCAATCTTTTCCTTTGGATTTGATGGTCCTGGAACCAAAATGGTTAAAAACATTGCAGTATCTTTCATGCACTTCCATGGAGGAAGGTTATATACAGTCAGTATCACAGGCCAACATGAATACTGTTGCCCCGCTTGACCAAATGGTTGGAAGCCATCGGTACAAAGACCTAATCTCACATTCCTTATATCTTCAGCGAAATCAGGATGATTTTCATTGAAATGCTTCCAAGCCTTTGAATCTGATGGATGCCGTATTTCATCCTCTTTAGATTCATGTTCGGTATGCCATCTCATATCAGCAGCTGTTGCCTCAGATCTATATAATCTCTGCAGGCGTGGGATAAGAGGAAAGTAATGCATCCTCTTGTAAGGCACACTTTTCCTCCTACTTGTACTGGCTCCTCCTTCGCTGTTTTTGTACCTCGATTGCCCACAAATCTTACACCATCTCAGCTCTGAGTCTTCACCCCAAAATATCATACAATTGTTCAAGCAACAACTTCTTTGTTGCATAAAAACTGTCTGCTGCAACATTGTCATTTGGCAAAATTTCTTTGATTAATCCAGCTACAGAATTGAATGCCTTTTCTAATAATCGATGTTCTGCCTTAATATTCAACATTCGAGCAGCTATAGACAACTGGGAATGACCCTCACAACCAGGATACAATTCTTGATTTGCAGCACGCAACATATTGTAAAATTGTTGTGCATCTGGATTTGGTTATTCCATAAATGTATTCTGATTGAATTCATTACCCGATGCATTCATTACCATTTGTTCATATGTGTTTAAATTCATAAATGGTTCATCTACGGGAATTGACTCTTGTTGGCCTATAACAGCTGCTTGAATATCCTCTGGTTCACCATGACAGTACCAAACATAGTAATCAGGAACAAACCCCTTCTTACACAAATGCACCTTAACAATTTCAACATCTCTGTAGGCTTTATTCTGACACCTGTGGAAGTTGCATGGGCACCTAATCCTAGGGCCATCCATCCAGTCAGGTTGGCTACATGCAAATGCGATAAATTCTTCCAATCCATTCAGAAAATCTGGATTAAGCAAGCCATCTTTTATCCTTGCATACATCCACGAGCGAGCCCCGCTCATTTTTGACTGACTTATACAAAGTCTGGTAAACCATTAAAGGAAACCACAAAATAAAACTATATTAGATTTACTAATATATAACTAAATTATTTCTTTTACACAACTAAGGTTAATAACAACCATTTAAATCATTTATAACTAAATCAATTTTCTTTTAGGCAACTAAGGTCCCTACCATGCAAGGGCGAGCCACGACTACGATCCTTGGCGTGCTAGCAAGGACCGAGGCACAGGTTCATGGCTAATGGTAGGGCTTGAGTTCGGGTCGGGCCGCAAGGCGGTTCGTTCAATCATGAGACTTCACATGCTTTCAAGTGTCCTAAATTAATTAAACCTTCACTCCATGTCTAAAAGGTAAAGCCCTATCCCATTCAAGAATATATTTTACGATATGGTAGTCTGCTATTGATTATCATCGATCGGTTACGTTGAAATTTCAGCAGCATTTCCCTATATTCTCCTAAATGTGTGGCATATATGCCACACTAGGAGAACGTATGAGCAAATACAAACCGCAATCTCAACCAAAGATGATTAATAGCAGACTACCATATCACAAAAAATATTCTCAAACTGTCCACCAGGACAATTTGAGAATTTGCAAGACTAAATCTTACAAATTCTCAAACGGGTCTAAAGGTTATAGTGCTGTGATTAATAATATGAAAATCTGAAGACAATGGAACTTATGCTTGTTATTCATAAATTCTTGTCAATTCTACAAATAGAGGCATAGTGTTCTATATATGTAGTCAATGGCTTCTTAAGATTATTATGTCGAATATAATTGTTTGTGAAGACTAAAATATAAATCATTGAAAGTACTAATGTGTTCTTGAGAATTAAATAAAACTACAACATGAATTTCATTCAAGCATTACATAATTTAATGCATCATTCAATTTAAAGCAGAATGTAAATAATCAAGACATAAAAAATGTAAATAACTACAAATGCACAAAAATTATTGCATAAATAAAATATATTTTTTTTGCATGGCCACCGTGGCCAGGCCACGACCGTGGAAGATAAAAGGGGAGGGGGGGTTTTCTCCACTCCCGTAATAGACATGTTTTTTTTTTTTTTGTCTTGACCACCGGTGCCGTGGCTGAAGAAGATAAAGGGGGGGTTTTCCCCACCCCCTCTGTTACAATTTTTTTTTTTTGACTATGGCCTGGCCACCGTGGCCAGGCCACTGCCGGCCACGGCAGCGGCCGTGGCCGGAGAAGACAAAATGGGGGGGGGGGGGTTTCCCCACCCCCCTGTTACAAAAAGATTTTTTTTTTTTGACTGTGGCCTGGCCATCGTGGCCAGGCCACTGTCGGCCACGGCAGCGACCGTGGCCGGAGAAGACAAAATGGGGGGGGTTTCCCCACCCCCCTGTTACAAAAGATTTTTTTTTTGACTGTGGCCTGGCCACCGTGGCCAGGCCACGGCAGCGGCCGTGGCCGGCTTCTCCGGCCGCGGCCACGGCCGTGGCCGGAGAAGACAAAATGGGGGGGGGGGGGGGTTTTCCCCACCCCCCCTGTTAAAACCCCACCCCCCCTGTTACAAAAAGAAATTTTTTTTTTTTTTACTGTGGCCTGGCCACCGTGGCCAGGCCACTGCCGGCCACGGCAGCGGCCGTGGCCGGAGAAGACAAAATGGGGGGGGGGGGTTTCCCCACCCCCCCTGTTACAAAAAGAAATTTTTTTTTTTGACTGTGGCCTGGCCACCGTGGCTAGGCCACTGCCGGCCATGGCAGCGGCCGTGGCCAGAGAAGACAAAATGGGGGGGGGTTTTCCCCACCCCCCTGTTACAAAAAGAATTTTTTTTTTACTGTGGCCAGGCCACTGCCGGCCACGGCAGTGGCCGTGGCCGGAGGAAAATTTTTACAAAATTTTTTTTTTTTGGAAGAGGGTGGGGGGGCTTACCTCGGTCGAGAGGAGACGCCGGAGTTGAAGGAGACCCCGAGGAGCCAGAGCACCGGAGGGGGGGAGCCGGAGCAGCGAACGGTGGGAGCCGGAGAGGTTTTGGAGAGGGCGGCGGCTAGGTCAAGACGAGGAAGAAGAAGAGAAGGCCGGCCGACTTTATATATGAGTGATTAGCGACGCAAATATCGCTAATCGGTCGCAATTTTTTTTTTAATTTATTATGTATTAGCGACGCAACAATGCGTCGCTAATCCATCATTAATTTGGCCTTATTATATTTTTATGAAAAAATAGCGATGCAATTAATTGCATCGCTAATGTGTCGCTAACTTGGCACCAATATCCGGCAGGAAAATTATTTTTATTTTTTAAAAATTTCATCGCTAATGCATCGTAATATTTTTTAATATTTTTAAATGACAATATTTATAATTTATGATAATAATTATGACGCACAAATTGCGTCGTAATATTTTTTTAAACTTTTTCATTACATATATTTATAGAAAAAACATTACGATGCAACGAATGCATCGCAATATTATATTTGTTTTATTTATTATTACTGATAAAAAATATATTTACTAAAAACTATTGCGACGCATTAGTTACGTCTTAATATTTATTTATTATTTTCTTCGAAAATGCGTCGCTACGGCGTCGCAATAATTTTTTAATATTTATAAATGATAATATTATAATTTATGATAATAATTGTGACGCACAAATTGCGTCGCAATATTTTTTTAAACTTTTTTATTACATATATTTATAGAAAAAATATTACGATGCAACTAATACATCGCAATATTATATTTATTTTATTTATTAATACTGATAAAAATATATTTATTAAAAACTATTGCGATGCATTAGTTACATCGCAATATTTGTTTATTATTTTCTTCGAAAATGCATCGCTGCGGTATCGCAATAATTTTTTAATATTTATAAATGATAATATTTATAATTTATGATAATAATTGCGACGCACAAATTGCATCGCAATATTTTTTTTAAACTTTTTTATTATATATATTTATAAAAAAAACATTGCGACATAACTAATGCGTCGCAATATTATATTTTTTTATTTATTAATACTGATAAAAATTATATTTTCTAAAAATATTGCGATGCATACATTGCGTCGCAATATTTGTTTATTATTTTTTTTAAAAATGCGTCGCTACGGCATCGCAATAATTTTTTAATATTTATAAATATTAATATTTATAATTTATGATAATAATTGTGATGCACAAATTACGTCGCAATATTTTTTTTTAACTTTTTCATTACATATATATATATATATATATATATATATATAGAAAAAACATTGCGACGCAACTAATGCGTCGCAATATTATATTTCTTTTATTTATTAATACTGATAAAATTATATTTACTAAAATAATTACGATGCATACATTGCGTCGCAATATTTGTTTATTTTTTTCTTCGAAAATGCGTCGCTACGGCGTCGCAATAATTTTGTAATATTTATAAATGATAATTTATAATTTATGATAATGATTGCGATGCACAAATTGCATCGCAATATTTTTTTTATACTTTTTCATTACATATTTTATAGAAAAATATTGCGATGCAACTAATGCGATCGATCCCGGTCGGCGATGATCTGACGGTTGCGATCGATCCAAGCCATGATCGATCCCGGTCGGCGACGACCTATCTCGGACCGTGACGATCGATTGGATCGGCAACGATCCGATGGTTGCGATCGATCGAAGCCATGACCGATCCCGATCGGCGATGATCCGACGGTTGCGATCGATCCAAGCCATGATCGATCACGGTCGGCGATGATCCGATGGTTGCGATCGATCCAAGCCATGATCGATCCCGGTCGGCGATGATCCAACGGTTGCGATCGATCCAAGCCATGATCGATCCCGATCAGCGACGACCTATCTCAGACCATGGCGATCGATCGGATCGGCGATGATCCGACGGTTGCGATCGATTCAGGCCATGATCGATCCCGGTCGGCGAGTATGCGACGGTTGCGATCGATCCAAGCCATGATCGATCCCGGTCGGCGACGATCCAATGGTTGCGATCGATCCAAGCCATGATCGATCCCGGTCGGCGTTGACCTATCTTGGACCGTCGCGATCGATCGGATCGATGACGATCCGATGGTTGCAATCGATCGAAGCCATGATCGATCCTGATCAGCGACGATCCGACGGTTACGATCAATCCAAGCCATGATCGATCCCGGTCGGCGATGATCCGATGGTTGCGATTGATCGAAGCCATGATCGATCCCGGTCGGCGATGATCCGACGGTTGCGATCGATCCAAGCCATGATCGATCCTGGTCGGCGACGATCCGACGGTTGTGATCGATCCAAGCCATGATCGATCCCGGTCGATGACGACCTATCTCGGACCATGGTGATCGATCGGATCAGCGACGATCCGACGGTTGCGATCGATCGAAGCAATGATCGATCCCGGTCGGCGACGATCCGATGGTTGTGATCGATCGAAGCCATGATCGATCCCGGTCGGTGATGATCCGACGGTTGCCATCGATCCAAGCCATGATCGATCCCGATCGGTGACGATCCGACGGTTGCGATCGATCCAAGCCATGATCGATCCCGGTCGGCGATGACCTATCTCAAACCGTGGCGATCGATCGGATCGGTGACAATCCAATGATTACGATCGATCCAAGCCATGATCGATCCCGGTCGGCGATGATCCGACGGTTGTGATCGATCGAAGCCATGACCGATCCCGATCGGTGACGATCCGACGGTTGCGATCGATCCAAGCCATGATCGATCCCGATCGGCGACGACCTATCTTGGACCGTGGTGATCGATCGGATCGGCGATGATCCGACGATTGCGATCAATCGAAGCCATGATCGATCCTTGATGCGTGTCGTAGCGCAACGATTTAAATACCTTAATTTCACTATTAGGATAGCGAGAGTAAGGGATCGATTCCACAGAAACTTTAACGATTATCTTAAAATAATTTTATAAATTTCACTAAATAGATAAATAAGTAGATAATTAATAGTGCAAAATAATAAGATATGGTTTATCTTATTAGAGCACGGCTCGTACCCGTAGATCACGGCCCATCCCTTTTAAGAATAAATCAGTCTAAATTATTTTCATTTAAATAAAATTTAATAACAATTAAATATGCATAAAACTTTGTTTCAATAACATCCAAGAGTGCATATAAGAGTTTTAATTTCTGATAGTAATAAAAGAGCAACAAATTCTTCCTACATCAAACCAAATATGGGATGAACGGTTTGGAGACAGGCTGAACCGGGTGCTGCCTTTCTTCCTTCACAGACACCAAGCTACGGACGCAGCGCATGGAACACAGGACTCTTCACGGACGGCCGCTTGCTCCAAGCCACGAACAGAACCCACAATGCCACAGAACAGCGGACAGAACCCACAATGCCACAGAACAGGGGAACGGTGGATCTCCCGGATGCAGCGCGCTGAATGGATGGCTTCCTTCGACCATTTTGACACATAATCAACTGCCACTAGAATGTATTCAAATCCAAAAGAGAAAGGAAATGGGCCCATAAAATCAATACCCCATACATCAAAAATTTCTACAACCAAGATAGGGTTTAGGGGCATCATGTCTTTTCGAGATATATTTCCTATTTGTTGACATTGGAGACAATTACGGCTAAATTCATGTGCATCTTTAAAAAGAGTTGGCCAATAAAACCCACTTTGCAGTACCTTTGCTGCAGTTTTCTTTCCACTAAAATGTCCTCCACAGGCAAGAGAATGACAGAAGTTAAGTATACTTTTGAATTCACTTTCGGGAACACATCGCCTAATCACCTGATCTGAATAGTACTTAAATAATTCAGGGTCTTTCCAAAAGTAATATTTGATTTGTGAGAAAAATCTATCTTTTTCTTGTTTTGTCCAGTGGGAAGGTACTTTTTCTGTTGCTAAATAATTCACAATGTGGGCAAACCAGGAAAGACTGCTATGGAAAATGGAAAACAATTGCTCATCAGGGAACCTATCTCTGATTATTTCTTTATTGTATTCCACTGAGATCCTAAAGATATGATCTGCTACCATATTTTCAGAACATTTCTTATCTAAGATTTCTAGATCAAATTCTTGTAGTAGGAGGATCCATCTAATTAGTCTGGGTTTTGTATCCTTTTTTGATATAAGATGCCTCAACGCTGCATGATCTGAATAAACTAAAACTTTAGACCCTAACAGATATGATCTAAACTTTTCTAGGGCAAACACAACTGCTAGTAATTCTTTTTCAGTGGTAGTATAGTTCATTTGTGCATCTGAAAGAGTTTTGCTAGCATAATAAATTACATGGGGTTCTCGATTGAGTTTCTATCCTAGAACTGCTCCTACAGCATAATCAGAAGCATCACACATGATTTCGAAAGGTATGGTCCAATCTGGGGGCTTGAAATTGGTGCAGTGGTCAAAGCAATTCGAAGGATGTTATAGGCTGTTAGACAATCTTTATCAAAATTAAAAGAACTATCATTGGTCATAAATTACACAATGGTCGAGAAATTTTACTGAAATCTTTGATGAAATGTCTATAAAAACCAGCATGACCAAGGAAAGATCGTACTTGTTTAACTGAGGTTGGGGGTGGTAGATTTGAGATCAATTCAACCTTGGCTTTATCAACCTCAATACCTCTCTCTGAAACAATGTGTCCAAGCACAATTCCCTTACGAACCATAAAATGGCTCTTCTCCCAACTTAGGATTAAATTCATTTCCATACATCGTTTCAGTACCTTAGTCAAGTTCTCGAGGCAGCTATCAAATGATGCACCAAAGACTGAAAAATCATCCATAAATACTTCCAAAAATTGACCAATCATATCATAAAATATGGCCATCATACATCGTTGAAACGTGGCTGGTGCATTACAAAGACCAAACGGCATATGTCTAAAGGCAAATGTTCCAAAGGGATAAGTGAAGGTGGTCTTTTCTTGATCTGCAGGAAATACTGGGACTTGATTGTATCCTGAATATCCATCTAAGAAATAAAAGAAACTTTGTCCCGCTAGCCGTTCTAGAATTTGATCGATAAAAGGCAAAGGAAAGTGGTCTTTCCTAGTCACGGCATTCAACTTTCGATAATCTATACACACTCTCCAACTAGTTGATGTGCGAGTAGGAATTGATTCGCCCTTTTCATTTTTAATCACGGTAATACCTGATTTTTTAGGTACTACTTGGATTGGACTGACCCATTGGCTATCTGAAATTGGATAAATAATACCAGCATCAAGCCATTTTACTACTTCTTTCTTAACAACATCCCTCATGTTTGGATTTAGCCTTCGTTACATGTCTCTATGTGGTTTGGCTTCAATTTCACTATGAATATGGTGCATGCAAACGAAAGGGTCAATTCCCTTAATATCAGCTATTGTCCATCCAATCACCTCTTTATGTTCTTTAAGTACATCTACCAATTTATCTTCTTGCTCAGAGGTTAGGGTAGATGCAATGATTACTGGAAGGGTATCATTGGGTCCAAGGAATGAATATTTTAAGTTATCTGGAAGAGGTTTCAATTCTAGTTGGGGTGGTTCTTCCAAGGATGGTATTAAAGGACTTGGTTTAGTTGGAAGTGGTTCATATTTTATAGTCCATGGAGGGATGGTGTCGATCTTAGGTGGTTCTAATAACATGTTTATCTCTTTGGTATACTCATCAATATCAAAGTCATCTATTCCAAAATGTGTAAGACATGTTTGTAAAGGATCCGAATCAATCAAACTTTCGAATTTCTTATCTACTACTTCCTCTATCATATTTACTTCATTTAAATCATACACATGTGGTCCTTGGGAAGCATTAAAAATATTTAATCTCATCTTCTTGTTTCCAAAAGATACATCCATCACACCTATTCTACAATTTATGCATGCATTAGCAGTAGCTAGAAAAGGTCTTCCAAGGATGATGGGAATTTGGTTAGGATTACTACTAGATTCCATATCCAACACAAGGAAGTCGACAAAAAAATAGAATTCATCCACCTTTACTAATACATCTTCCAATATTCCACGAGGTTCTTTGACTGATCTATCTGCCAATTGTAGTGTTACTGTCGTGGGTTTCAACTGTCCAAATCCGAATAATTCATATACTGAACTTGGGAGAAGGTTTACACTCGCACCCAAATCTAATAATGCTTTCTTGATTGTGAAGTTTCCTATGACACATGATATAATCGGGGTACCAGGATCTTTTAGTTTGGGTGGGGTTATTTGCTGAACAACTGAGCTGACTTGCTCAGTCAAATGTATCTTTTTTGGAATTTGTATCTTGGCTTTCCGTTTTTGGGTGCATAGATCCTTCAAAAATTTGGCATAAGCTGGAACTTGCTTGATAGCATCGAGAAGAGGTAAGTTTATTTGGACTTGCTTAAATAACTCAAGCATCTCATTTATTTTTATATTCTTCTTATCTGAAGGCAAAGGAGATTCTAAAGCACTAGGGAATGGGGCTTTAGGTATGATTGCTTGATCATTGAATTCCTTTTCTTTTTCATTTCTTCTCTCTTCTGGTTTAGCCACTTCTAATTTCTGGATTGGTTCACGTGGGTTCAATGTTTTTCCACTTCTGAGAGTCATGACTGATTTAGCATATTCTGGGAATTTGTCAGGACTATTGGAACTCTCAGCCATAAATTGTCCTTTCGGGTTATCGATAGGCTGACTAGGTAACTTACCCTCCTCCCTTCTACTAAATGCTATGGCTAATTGACATATTTGAGTTTCTAGTTTTGCAATAGATTGTGTGTGTGAGTGAAGGATTTGAGTATTCATTTCTAGCCCTTTCAATGCTTGTAACACTTTGTCTTCAAAAGTAGGTTGATTATTCGGTGGAGGTTGTGGGATGTTTGGATATTGTGAGTATGGCATGTTTCTAAAATTGGTTTCTTGGTAATTAGGTCTGATCGATGAATTGGTTATAGGTTGAGGTTTCCAAGAAAAAATTGGGTGATTTCGCCAGCCAGGATTGTAAGTATTTGAAAATGGATCATTTCCTGTTCTAGGAGCTAATCGGGTTTGGGCTTGGTGGGCTTGCTCTTGAACAAGTTCAGGAAATTGGTATGCAGCTGGACATTCACCTATAGAATGGGCTGGACTCGAGCAAATTATGCAAACCTCATGTAATTGAGTAGATGGGGAAGATATATTTCCAATTTGTAGAATCCGATCAAGTTTATGGGATAATTCATCTACCTTAGTATAGATATATGTAGAATGACCTATTTCATATATTCCACCTCTTTTAGGTTCTACGGGAGGGTCTCGACGAGCAACTGACATATGATGTAATGAATTCTCACTCAATGTCTCAAAGAGTTGCCAAGCTTCATGTTCATTTTTTAACATAAATGTCCCACCACATGAAGCATCAACCATTTGCCGGTGCTTTTCTGATAATCCATCATAAAAACACTGAACCAGTTGCCATTTGGGTATAGCATGATGTGGACATTTTCTAATTAGTTCTTTGAATCTCTCCCATGTCTCATGGAACATTTCTCCATCTGTTTGGAAAAAAACTTGTGATAACTTTTCTAATTTGATTCGTTTTTCCTATAGGAAAATATTTCTTAAGAAATTCTCTCTAAAGATGATCCCAAGTTGAAATTATAACAGTGTCTAATGAATTTAACCAATACTTGGCTTTATCTTTTAGGGAAAAAGGGAATAACTTAAGCCTAAGTGCATCATCAGAGAAATTTTGAATTTTGACAGTTGAGCAAATTTCTAAGAATTCATCTAAGTGTTTGTAGGGATCCTCATTTGTAATTCCTTTGTTCCGTGGCATTGTGGGTTCTGTCTGCTGTTCTGTGGCATTGTGGGTTCTGTTCATGGCTTGGAGCAAGCGGCCGTCCGTGAAGAGTCCTGTGTTCCATGCGCTGCGTCCGTAGCTTGGCGTCTGTGAAGGAAGAAAGGCAGCACCCGGTTCAGCCTGTCTCCAAACCGTTCATCCCATATTTGGTTTGATGTAGGAAGAATTTGTTGCTCTTTTATTACTATCAGAAATTAAAACTCTTATATGCACTCTTGGATGTTATTGAAACAAAGTTTTATGCATATTTAATTGTTATTAAATTTTATTTAAGTGAAACTAATTTAGACTGATTTATTCTTAAAAGGGACGGGCCGTGATCTACGGGTACGAGCCGTGCTCTAATAAGATAAACCATATCTTATTATTTTACACTATTAATTATCTACTTAGTTATCTATTTAGTTAAATTTATAAAATTATTTTAAGATAATCGCTAAAGTTCCTGTGGAATCGATCCCTTACTCTCGCTATCCTAATAGTGAAATTAAGGTGTTTAAATTGTTGCGCTACGACACACATCAGATTTTTGGCGCCGTTGGCGGGGAGATCCACCGTTCCTCTGTTCCGTGGCATTGTGGGTTCTATCCACTGTTCCGTGGCATTGTGGGTTCTGTTCGTGGCTTGGAGCAATCCCGATCGGCGATGATCCGACGGTTGCGATCGATCCAAGCCATGATCGATCCCGGTCGGCGACGATCCGACGGTTGCGATCGATCCAAGCCATGAACGATCCCGGTCGGCGACGACCTATCTCGGACCGTGGCGATCGATCGGATCGGCGATGATCCGACGGTTACGATCGATCCAAGCCATGATCGATCCCGGTCGGCGATGATCCGACGGTTGCGATCGATCCAAGCCATGATCGATCCCGGTCGGCGACGATCCGACGGTTGCGATCGATCCAAGCCATGATCGATCCCGATCGGCGATGACCTATCTCGGACCGTGGAGATCGATCGGATCGGCAACGATCCGATGGTTGCGATCGATCAAAGCCAAGATCGATCCCGGTCGGCGATGATCCGACGGTTGCGATCGATCCAAGCCATGATCGATCCCGATCGGCGACGATCCGACGGTTGCGATCGAACCAAGCCATGATCGATCCCGGTCGGCGACGACCTATCTCGAACCGTGGCGATCGATCGGATCGGCGACAATCCGACGGTTACGATCGATCCAAGCCATGATCGATCCCGGTCGGCGATGATCCGACGGTTGCGATCGATCGAAGCCATGACCGATACCGGTCAGCGATGATCCGACGGTTGCGATCGATCCAAGCCATGATCGATCCCGATCGGCGACGATCCGACGGTTGCGATCGATCCAAGCCATGATCGATCCCGGTCGGCGACGACCTATCTCGGACCGTGGTGATCGATTGGATCGGCGACGATCCAACGGTTACGATCGATCCAAGCCAAGATCGATCTCGGTCGGCGATGATTCGACTGTTGCGATCGATCGAAGCCATGACCGATCCCAATCGGCGATGATCCGATGGTTGCGGTCGATCCAAGCCATGATCGATCCCGGCCGGCGACGATCCGACAGTTGCGATCGATCCAAGCCATGATCAATCCTGGTCAGCGACGACCTATCTCGGACCGTGGCGATCGATCGGATTGGCGACAATCCGATGGTTGCGATCGATCGAAGCCATGATCGATCCCGATCGGCGATGATCCGACGGTTGCGATCAATCCAAGCCATGATCGATCCTGGTCGGCGACGATCCGACGGTTGCGATCGATCCAAGCCATGATCGATCCCGGTCGGCGACGACCTATCTCGGACCGTGGCGATCGATCGGATCAGTGACGATCCGACGGTTACGATCGATCCAAGCCATGATCGATCCCGGTCGGCGATGATCCGATGGTTGCGATCGATCGAAGCCATGACCGATCCCAGTTGGCGATGATCCGACGGTTGCGATCGATCCAAGCCATGATCGATCCCGGTCGGTGACGATCCGACGGTTGCGATCGATCCAAGCCATGATCGATCCCGGTCGGCGATGACCTATCTTGTACCGTGGCGATCGATCGGATCGGCAACGATCCGATGGTTGCGATCGGTCGAAGACATGATCGATCCCGGTCGGCGACGATCCGACGGTTGCGATCGATCCAAGCCATGATCGATCCCGGTCGGCGGCGACCTATCTCGGACAGTGGCGATCGATCGGATCGGCGACGATCCGACGGTTATGATCGATCTAAGCCATGATCGATCTCGGTCGGCAATGATCCGACGGTTGCGATCGATCGAAGCCATGACCGATCCCGGTCGGCAATGATCCGACGGTTGCGATCGATCCAAGCCATGATCGATCCCGGTCGGCGATGATCCGATGGTTCCGATCGATCCAAGCCATGATCGATCCCGGTCGGTGATGATCCGATGGTTACGATCAATCCAAGCCATGATCAATCCCGGTCGGCGATGACCTATCTCAAACCGTGGCGATCGATCCGATCGGCGATGATCCGACGGTTTGCGATCGATCCAAGCCATGATCGATCCCGGTCGGCGAGTATGCGACGGTTGCGATCGATCCAAGCCATGATCGATCCCAGTCGGCGACGATCCGACGGTTGCGATCGATCCAAGCCATGATCAATCCCGGTCGGCTTCGACCTATCTCGGACCATCGCGATCGATCGGATCGGCGACGATCCGACGGTTGCAATCGATCGAAGCCATGATCGATCCTGGTCGGCGATGATCCGACGGTTGCGATCGATCCAAGCCATGATCGATCCCGATCAGCGACGATCCGACGGTTGCAATCGATCCAAGCCATGATCGATCCTGGTCGGCGATGATCCGACGGTTGCGATCGATCGAAGCCATGACCGATCCTGGTCGGCGATGATCCAACGGTTGCGATCGATCCAAGCCATGATCGATCCTGGTCGGCGACGATCCGACGGTTGCGATTGATCCAAGCCATGATCGATCCCGATCGGCGATGACCTATCTCAGACCGTGGCGATCGATCGGATCGGCGACGATCCGACGGTTGCGATCGATCCAAGCCATAATCGATCCCGGTCGGCGAGTATGCGACGGTTGCGATCGATCCAAGCCATGATCGATCCCGGTCGGCGACGATCCAATGGTTGTGATCGATCCAAGCCATGATCGATCCCGGTCGGCATCGACCTATCTCGGACCGTCGCGATCGATCAGATCGGCGACGATCCGACGGTTGCAATCGATCGAAGCCATGATCGATCCTGGTCGGTGATGATCCGACGGTTGCGATCGATCCAAGCCATGATCGATCCCGGTCGGCGACGATCCGACAGTTGCGATCGATCCAAGCCATGATCGATCCTAGTCGGCGATGATCCGACGGTTGCGATCGATCGAAGCCATGACCGATCCCGGTCGGCGATGATCCGACGGTTGCGATTGATCCAAGCCATGATCGATCCCGGTCGACGACGATCCGACGGTTGCGATCGGTCATGATTGAAAGTGGCATACAAGTTTGGTAGCTATCATGAGTGGACAAATCTGGACGTGTAGCAAATTTGGCAACCCATGCTAGGAGCGGAAGTGAGAGCCTACGGATTTGGATGGATTCGGGCGTGCAGCAAATTTGGCAACCGATGGCAGAAGCTGTAAGTGGAAGCCTGTCAAATGTACGGTCATGCATAGATTTGGCAGTCCAAGCCAAGAATATCATGCATAGATTTAACAGCCTAAGTCAAGAATGGCAGACGAACGAATATGATGCGCAGAGATAAAATCCTAATAGATTTTTGTAGCCGTAAGATTTTTTTCTTAATAAAAAAAACCAAACCTCACATGAACGTAGAAAAATTATCAAATCACGTAAATTTTTGTATCTTATGTTTATCTTTTTTTTTTAGATTAATTTATATTTTCATTCCAGTTAATTCCACAACACAACTAGCACACATCCGAACCTTTATTAGCCACAGCAGGCACCTAGAGAAGGCGACAAGCCAATCAGATTGGAGAGCTCCCTCGAGAATAGAGCTCCCACCCGCACCGAAAGAGGCCTTTGAAATATTTGTCAGAAATTGGGAGGAAGTAATGTTTCCTCTAGATAAATCCGAATTCTGCGACCTTCGAACCA
>UESW01003944.1:2337399-2382545 GCA_900491605.1 Calamus simplicifolius | reverse complement strand
TCTCCTTCTCGACGATGATCTTCAAGGGATACAATTCCCACATGACGACGCATTGTTGTATCTCTCAATTTAAATAAACTACGATGTAAGTCGGATCCTTGTTGATAGTGGAAGCTCTGTGAAACGTTTTGTACCTCGTGTGTTTGCTAAGATGAAATTGCTCGTGGAAAACCTTCGAGCCGTAGACCCCCTCTAATGGGGTTCACCGGTGATGTTATCATCCCAGAGGGGGTCGTAACCCTTAACGGTTGGGCAGGAAACCTGGCCCCTTGTGGCCACTTATTCACACGGACTTCCTAGTGACCAAGCCTCAGGTCGCCTTACAATGCGATATTTGGGAGACCCGGTCTGATGTCTCTCAAAGCCGTTGTCTCCATCCCACCTATCTATGAAATTCCCACTAGGCGGGGAGAGTTGTGTTGTCCAGGGAAGCCAAACCATGGCTCGGCAGTGTTTCGTCACCAGCCTTCAGTCCAGAATGCCTGAAGTTGATGGGCTGGACGCTCGGGAGGACTTCACCGAGCAGCGGAGAACCAGTCGAGGAACTGGAAGAAGTACCACTGGACGAAGCTCGTCCCGACCGAACCATAAAGATCGGGTCGCTGCTGAAAGGCGAATCCCGGCAGGAGCTGATCGACTTTCTCCAAAGCAACGCCGACATCTTCGCCTGGTCCACCTTCGACATGCCAGGAATCAGCCCCGAAGTTCTCGTCCACCGCCTTAACATGGACGAGATGTACCGGCCCTCAAACAAAGAAGAGGAGTTTCGCCCCAGAGCAAGAGCTATTGAAGAGGAGGTTGATAAACTTATCAAGGCGAACTTCATTCGGGAGGTGAATTACCCAAGGTTGGCTATCAATGTCGTTATGGTAAAGAAGTCGAGCGCAGTGGCGGATCTGCATTGACTTCACCGACCTCAACAAAGCATGCCCGAAGGACAGCTTCCCCTTTCCGAATTGATCAACTTGTGGATGCCACCTCGGGTCACCAAATGCTGACGTTTATGGATGCCTACTCGGGCTACAATCCAGATCCGGATGGCCCCCGAAGATGAGAAAAGACCACCTTCATAACCGTACCGAGGTACTTACTGTTACCGAGTTATGCCTTTCGGTCTTAAAAATGCAGGTGCCACCTACCAAAGGCTAGTCAACAAAGTTTTAAAAGAGCAAATTGGCCGGACATGGAGGTATACGTCGATGACATGCTGGTCAAAAGCAAGGAAGCATCACAGCATGTCAAGGACTCTCGGAGAGCTTCGCGACACTCCGCAAATATCGGATGAAGCTAAACCCAACTAAGTGCGCCTTTCGGCGTCAACTCCGAAAAGTTCCTCGGCTTCATGGTCTCCCAGCGGGGTATCGAAGCTAACCCCCAGAAGATCTAAGCTCTCCAGCAGATGGCGCCCCCACGTCTATTAAAGAGTCCAGCGCCTAACTGGGAGAGTAGCAGCCCTTAACCGCTTCGTGGCGCGGTCGGCCGAAAGATGCCTCCCCTTCTTCAAAACTCTCCGTTCGGCTAAGAATTTCCAATGGTCTTTCGAGTGTCAAAATCATTCGAAGATCTCAAGAAGTACCTCGGCTCTCCCCCTCTCCTCAGCAGTCCAAATCCCAGGGAGACATTGTTCCTGTATCTGGCTGTCTCGGAAGGTGCAGTTTGCTCGGTGCTGGTCAGAGAAGAAAATAAGGCCCAGAAGCTGATTTATTATGTAAGCAAACTGCTTCGAGACATGGAGACGAGGTATACCCGGATCGAGAAGATGGTGTTGGCCTTGATCACCTCCGTCCGAAGGTTGCGGCCATACTTCCAAGCACATTCTGTGACGATCCTGACTGACCAACCCATCAAGGCGGTGGTCCACTGTCCGAAGACATCGGGGAGAATGACTAAATGGGCCGTCGAACTGAGCGAGCACGACATCCGATTTTCAGCCTCGCCCGGCCATCAAAGCTCCAAGTGCTAGCCAACTTTCTCCTCGAATGTACCATCCCAGAGGACGGCTCCACCCCTGACTCCTGAAGAAACCAAAATCTGACGCCCGGTGGCTCCTCCACGTCGACGGGTCGTTCAACGCCCATCGCCCGGTGCGGGCTTGGTCCTCACCAGCCCGGAGGGGATGACTTTTGAATATGGCGTCCGATTCTCCTTCCCGGCTCCAATAACGAAGCTGAATATGAAGCTCTGCTTAGCCGGTCTCTGGATCGCCCGTAGCCTTAAGGTGGAGAAAGCTTGAATGCCTTCACCGACTCTCAGCTGGTGGCAGGTCATGTGCAAGGGGAGTTTGAGGCTCAAGAACCGAACATGATCCGATATCTCCAAAAGGTTCGAACCCTACTCCCCCATTTCCCCGAATTTGAAATCATTTAGATTCCTAGATCTGAAAGTGCCCGGGCCGACTTGTTTATCTCGACTGGCAACTGCGGAATCAATGGACGCCGAACTTGGAGATTTTGGAGAGACCTAGTATCGCGGAAGCTGACCGAGTGATGCAAGTTGAGGCTGAACCATCATGGTTTGACCCCATCCTGAAGTACCTTAAAGAAGGGTCGCTCCTGTCCGATCGGAGAGAGCTAGAAGGCTAAAGCTGCAAGCTACCCACTATGTGTTGATTGATGACCAGCTGTACAAGCAATCCTTCTCTATGCCGCTGCTCAGATGCCTTCACCCATCTGAAGCTGATTATGCTCTTCGGGAGGTGCATGAGGGGATTTGCGGAAACCATCTGGGGAGCCGGTCCTTATGCCACAAGGTGCTCAAGGTTACTATTGGCCAACCATGCAGAAGGATGCTGACGACCTAGTCCGAGCTTGCGACGCCTGCCAAAGACACTCCAGTATTCAGAGGCTCCCTTCGCCAGCCTGGTCCCCATTCCTCCGCTTGGCCCTTTGCCAAGTGGGGGATGGACATTCTCAGCCCATTTCCCGCTCGCCACGGGGCAGCGGAAATTTTTATTCGTCGCCATCGATTACTTCACCAAATGGGTCAAGGCGGAGGCAGTTGCTCAAATAACTGAGGCTCGGGCCAAGGACTTTCGTATGGAAATCCATCATCTGCCGCTTCGGCCTCCCACACACCATCATCACTGACAACGGCAAGCAATTCGACAATCCGAAGTTTCGTCAGTTCTGCGAGGAGCACGGATCCATCACCACCTTACCTCGGTCGGACATCCACAGGCTAACGGAGCAGCCAAAGTAACCAATTGAACCTTGCTTCAAGGGATCAAAGCTCGCTCTCCAGAGCCCGAGGCAGGTGGGCAGACGAGTTGCACCATGTCCTATGGGCCTACGCACCACTCGAGTGCCCACAGGCGAGACCCCATTTCGAATGGCCTTCAGCACAGAGGCCGTCATCCCTGTGGAGAGGACTCCCTTCCCTGCGGGTGGAAAGCTACTCGGAGGAAGCCAGTGACGAGCAGCTCTGCACCAACCTCGACCTAGTAGAGGAGATCAGAGAAAAAGCTCGGATTAGAATAGCTGCTTACCAGCAAAGTGGCCCATTACTACGCCTCCAGAGTCAAAGGGAAAGCTTTTTTTCCCGGCGACCTCGTTTTCTGGAAAGCATCTGTCTCCAAACCGCTGGAGCAAGAAGCTGGCTCCAAACTGGGAAGGCCCCTACCAAGTAGCGGAGGTCATCGGACCCGGACGTACAAGCTGCAAGATCTAAGCGGAAGATCCATCCCTCGGACATGGAATTTGGACAATCTCCGCAAATATCATTAGTAGGTACGCTCTCTGCAGGCTCGCCTTCTTAAAATTTTGTTGGCATATTGTTTCATAATTCATGGCATAAATCACCACAAATTATATCACCAAAAATCGTGAAGAAAAACAGATGCTGCTTACTAATCCTTTGCACGATCGAGTTATCTATTTAAGCAGGAAATCTCCGAACCTCGGCGGGCCGAGCAACAAGTCTCCGAACCTCAGGCTGGGCCGAGCAACAAATCTCCGAACCTCAGCTGGGCGAGCAACTAATCTCCAAACCTCGGCTGGGCCGAGCAACTAGTTTTCGAACCTCGGTTGGGCCGAGTGATGGATTCTAAAGCCCTAGCCAAAACCAGAGTGCATAAAGCCCGGCTAAAATCGGAGTGCATAAGTCCTGGCAAAAACCAAAGCACGCAAACCTCGATCGAAACTGAAGGACTTCCAAACAGTCCCCAGAGCTTCGGCCAGTTTGAAAAAATACACGCCGTGCAAAATCGTCATGGGCACAAAGTCCGCGCCTTTAGCAATCCCTAAAGGCCTCGACAGGCCCTACACGGCCGCCTAAGAACCCCAGACAAAGTCGGGGAATCTCTCCTACTGCTAAATCCCCGAGCAATATCCCTGCACCTTATCGCCCAACGCCTGTCTCGCTCCGCAAATGAGACCATGATTTACCGTGTAAGCCCACAGGACCGCCCAGGTCTCCCTTTGGCTCGAACAGGGACAAACGGTTTTTCCTTTTTATGGACCAAACGGCGATCTCAGCAGGGAACAAAAGATTACCAAAAAAAGAACTTCACTCTTTATTCATTATAGAGAAAAGTACAAAAAGAAAGCGAAAAATGACCTTCACAGAGGCCTACTATCTCCCCCCAGGAGCTGCCGGGTCCTCCATACGCCGGGTCAACTCGGCGACTTGCTGACGGAGAGATGCTATCACCCCCTCTTGCCGGTCAATCACCCGGTTGAAGAGCCTCGGCCTCCCTTACAGAAACGGCAAGAAACTCCTTGACCTACTTCTCGAGCTTCTCGTGGCCTGCCAGAGCTGACGCTAGGGCCATGCCATCGACAATCACGAGGAACGGTTCCCCTGGGAGCCCCCACGGCCATTGCTCACATGCTCGACTCTTCGTTCGATTGCCCTTCACCCTGAGAAGCCCCGCTCTCAGGAGCTGTTGAGAGGCTAACCGAAGAATGACAACACTGGCATCCCTATCATCCATATTTATACCGCCCAGGCGAGTATCTCGAGCAGTTGGGTCATAAATTCCGACCCATGAGAATCTGCCGCGTGTCACCACATTGGATGGCGCCCACGAGAAGTGAAGAGTCGCGCCCCTTTCCGAGAAAAATCGGTAAGCATCGACGAACTACTCGGGAACCCCCCTCCTTCTCTAGGAACTGGGTTCCTTCAGATTTGTCGGACCCTCGCAAAGTAAATGTTCCTGAAACCCCATCGAATCTCCTCGTGTTGACCCCAGATTGATTTTGATGATTACAAAACAAATTAAGCAATTCTAAGATTGATACAGGGAAGTTTGGTCGCCTTGCAAGTAAGTATCTTCATGCAAAATTGACTGGTAAGAAAGTACTTCATTTAATTTGCTTTGAATATGATTATTAGCCTAGGAGTTAACTGGTTAGCTAGCTTGTTATTCCATTTAGCTAACTGGCACGACTTTTAGCTAGCTGGGAAACTTTCACAATGATTGGGCCGAACGATCTTGCATTTTAGCTAGCTGTTTAGCTAGCTTGTTAGCTAGCTGCAGTTTCTTCAGCTAACTAAAATGCTCGTCTCAGGTGCCTGGCTGAACTCCTTTTTTTTTAGCTAGCTGATGAGTTAGCTTGTTAGCTAGCTGCAGTTTTCTTTAGCTAACTAAAATGCTCGTCTCAGGTGCCTGGCCGAACGTCCTTCTTTTTTAGCTAGCTGGTGAGTTAGTTTGTTAGCTAGCTGGAGTCCTTTCAGCTAACTAAGAAGTTGTCTCAGGTGCCTGGCCGAACGTCCTTTTCTTTTAGTTAACTGGTGAGCTAGCTTGTTAGCTAGCTGGAATTTCTTCAGCTAACTAATTCGCTCGTCACAGTGCATTGGCCGAACACCCTCAAATTTTAGCTAGCTGGCTAGATGTCTTGTTAGCTAACTGCAACTCCTTTTAGCTAGTTGGCGTTTGCTTAGTTAACTATTTAGCTATCTATGGAGCTAGCTGAGAAACCTTTAGCTAGCTGACATTTCATTCAGTTAACTATTCAGCTAACTAACTGTTTTATTTTTCTCCTGTAGCCGAAAGGGATTCAAATTCAGTTAGCTGGAGAGCTAACTATGGATGCATGAAACTTTTCCTCTGCCGTTGCTTTTTCCCTGATAGTTAACTAAAGAGCTAACTGACTGTTGCTTAGTTAGCTGCCTAGTTAACTAAGTATTTAGCTTTTTACCCTGCTGGCCGTTGCTTTTTGTTGTGAGTTAGCTGAAGAGCTAACTAACGACCTTCTAGCTGACTGAAGAGATACCTGTGGATGTCTTATTTGTTTTTGGTCTCTCTGGTTAGCTAACTGATTAGCTAGCTGAGGTCCCTTGCTTAACTCTTGGACGATGGCATTCATATCCTCAGCTACTTGGATTTATTTTTAGTCAAACCGCTGCCTGAGCTCTTAAGAGTGTTCTTTCTCTCTTACTCTCTCTATTGCTATTTCAAGCTATATTTAACTTTGGATTTTAAATTTTTGCAGTGCTTATCCTTCCTCAAATGGAGATCTGCATTCAATGCTTAAGGGAAACATGTTTAACAGTTATATTTTCTTCCCATTATTATTTCCATTTATTTCTTATGTATCTAACGGATATTTTCTTGTTAGATGGTTATAAATAGCTGGGATTAGAAGCACACCTTGACGATTTTTGAAAAAAAAATTTTAAAGAGAGAAAAATCCAAGAAAAGAGCCTTCATTGAATATTTATGAGTGGTTGCTGTGCATTCAAGTTCATTCCTTGCTCCGAAAGGTCGTCCGAATCATTAAAGCTTTTCAAGCATTCAAGACTTCAGCTGTTTCAACCTAGTTCATTTATTGCTGAGTTTATTGCTTCAAAAAGTTGTAAAGTATATTCTGAATATTTGCTCTTTGTAGGAGCTTCTCCTTTACATACTCTGATTATCTTGTAAAAGGGTTAGTGAACCCTGGTTTGTTATTAGCCTCCTTATGCCATTTAAACAAGAGGACTAGCCTAGGTTTGGCTAGGGGTTTTTGGCTTTCTTGTGCCGTGAAACAAGAGGACTAGCCTGGTTTGGCTAGGGGTTTTTTTTAGCTGCCTTGTGCCGTATAAACAAGAGGGCTAGCCTGGTTCGGCTAGAGGTTGTAATCATTGTAATACGATTAGTGGAATTCCCAAAGGTTTTGGGGAGTGGATGTAGGTGCTGAGTTTGGCACCGAACCACTATAAACTTCTGTGTGTTTGTGATTGCTTGCTTTTCTATTGATATTATTCTGTGCACCCCACTTCACCGCTGCAAATCAAAATTAGGGTTGAAAGAACAATATCTGCATAGCTATTAATTTTTTTTAAATAACCCAATTCACCCCCTCTTGGGTTACTACATCTGGGCAACACCTCGAATCAGCCGCCTTTGGAGAAGTGAGGAAATGGAAATATGCGTCAACAGTGATGCCAACTCGCTTCCCTCGAAAAACCACCAAACATAAATATCGGGCGTCCCCATGCACCGCCCATTTCGCTTTGGCGGTCCCCGCCGAATCTCACAGGAACCAACATCAGGAGTCTCGACGACGACCGAGTCATCCCTCCGAGCAATAAGTCTCTGAACCTCGGCAGGCCCGAGCCATAAATCTCCGAACCTTGGCTGGGCCGAGCAATAAATATCCGAACCTCGGCAAGGCCGAGCCATAAATCTCCGAACCTCAGCTGGCCAAGCAATAAGTCTCCAAACCTCGGCAAGGCCGAACCATAAATCTCCGAACCTCGACTGGGCCGAGCAATAAATCTCCGAACCTTGGTAGGGCCGAGCAATAAATCTCCGAGCTTCGGCCAAAGTCAAGGAATATGTTCTACTACCAAACAATCTCCAAAGTTCCATCTGAATTCGGGTAGCTTATAAGCCCCGACCAGGTCGGGTAGCGCAAATCCTCGGCCAAGAACGAGCAATATCTCCGGAACTTGTCTTGCACCAAGTAAGATACTATCTGAAAGCTCGGACAAGCCAAGCAGCTTCTTAAACACCAAGACGAGGTTAGCGCCTCGCAGTGCTTTGGTAGAGGTAAAGGACCTCCCCTTGCCCAAAAGAGACATACGAGCTCTCTTCGAAGAAACACCTGTTTCAAAATCATGCCTACCACGTGAGTCCGCACGACCGCCCAGGTCTCCCCTTAAACAGGAACCGACGGTCTACCCTACTGAGAACCGAGCCTCGATTTAGGCAAAAAAAAAACAAAATGGCGAAGTATATTACGACACAGGAGAAAACAACTCTCGGCAAAAAAGAAATAGAAAATAGGAGAAAGGACAAAACTTTCTTTATTTCATTGCCATCGAAACAAATTACAACCGCCTGAGAGACGTTACAAGTGCGTTGACACAGGGAATAAAGACGAGTACATAGCTCAGCCGAATTGCTCCAAGACAGCTTCAGGTGAGAATGATGCTTCGGCATCCGATCCAACAAATTAGACGCCACGAACCAGTCAGCTCGAGCTAATAATGAGCAGATGACTCGGCCTGACTGTTGCAACCAGCTTCGGTTAATAATGATATCTCGAGACCCGGCCCGAGATATCAGAGAAATCAAAAAGGGTGGATGAGCCTTGTCCCAAGCCACCCATCCACAGGGCCCTCCGATGAGTAGGAAGAAAGCTTGCGGACCCTGATAACGGGGCACTCCCCCAAATCTAGTGTGTACCGCTAGCCACTGCCCGAGTCAAAAGGCAATGTACTAGCAGACAACACACCATCACCTCCTCCTCACGTGGCAAAAGATTCCCGAGCGGACGAGCCCAGGAATCTGGACCAGGGGAGGAGGAGAAGTTCACGCAAGTCATGGGGAGCACGTGTACACTTCCTACCCTGCGTCCTCAAAGGTGAACCGCAAAGGACACACAGGAAGCGTATATGTGCACTCTCCATGCGATCTCTGCGAACCTCCTGTGCGCTCTCCATACAATCTCCGGAGCTCCTTTCTTGAGGATGAGCCACCCTCTAGCGGCTCCTTCATCACCCCAGCTGTCCGGAGGATGACGACTTGCAGAAGGAAAGCTCGGTCCTCCCGCTCTAAGCCCCAGAGAGACAGGCATTGTGTACCTTCACAATTCACAGAAAAGAAAACTCTAGGATGACCCAACACAACCCTCTTTCTCCTTTTTATAGGCAAGATGAACCAGAGAGCAGCTATCAGAATAGAAAGCCCCGAGATTCAAAACGCCTGACCTACACCGCCACGTAGCCTCCTGAAATGAAAACACTGCCCCACGTTGCGCGCCAAGCGCGTCGCCCGAGCCATGACGCACGCCAAAAGATTTTCTCTGATCCTGGATCACGAGCTTTAAATACAGAAAATCGTCTGCCGATCTTACAGATACTGGCAGATCTGGGGGATCGTCCCGCGAAAATGACATCCTCCAATGGAAAATAAGCGCTTACACTACACGCCAAAGAAGCCTGCATTAGAAAAGATCGACACAGCAAAGGTCCCTCGGGAAGTGCCGGGGCGACCTTTTGCTGGCTGCGGAGCTGTACTACCCACTTGGCGAAACGAAAATCAACCTGCCTTGGAAAAGACAAAGCACTAACAGGGGTAATAAAGAGGCGCGAAGGCCAAACCCTCTCTTCATCGAAAAGAATAAAGGGACGACAATGAAGATTCAACAAACCCCCCTGCTCGGGAAAACTCCCCTTTTTCGTCAAAGGCACGTCCACGGTTTCGCCACTGATAAACCGAACCACCCCGGTCCTAGCCAGGGTGCTTCTGTGGTTTCTGGTCCCGTCCAGCCGACCTACCGCATCCCTCGGCCCTAGCCGAGTTACTTCATCCCTGGGCTCTAGCCGAGCTACTTCATTCTTCGGCCCTAGCCAAACCATTGTGTCGTTCGGCTTAAGCCAAATTGAATCGTCTCTTAACCTCCTTTTGTACCAAGCTGTGTTGTCGCTCAACTCCTTCGTTGGGGCTATCCCTATGCCTTGGCCTCAACCAAGATGTTCCTTCAAGTTCGAGCCAGAAAACCAACCAAGCGGCGCTCGCAGTTGGGATAAAAATTTAAGACAAGAAATCATCCAAAAAGACAAACAAATGAAAACAACTGATCCATTTACTGATTTTCGGTCAAACTACAAAGAAAAGGAACAAAAAATACATATGGCCCCCCAAAGGGTCAAGACTTGGGATCAGACCCGACGTCTCCTGCGGCAGCATCAGCGGGAACGTCGCTTGGCCCCCCTTCTCGACGGTGTCCCGCCGAGATACCTCGGCAGCAACGTCGACGCCCAGAAGCTTCAAGATCGACATCAGAAATCTCTTCAATTCGTCTTCCTTGGCCCCGGGGTGCGTGTCTCGTAATACTCGGCTTCCAAGCAAGACAAGTCCAGGTCAGGATAAGCTTGAGTAATCTTAGCCCGTGCCTCCTCCTCGCCGAACCGGAATGCATCGACGCAGGCCGCCCTACGTTCCTTGGCAATTTGGTAGATTTCTTGTACTCCTCCACCGCTGAAGAGGCCTACGTGTTCGCCTCGGCCAATTGCTTCTCCAATTCGGAGATCCTTTGGTGCCTCAAGGCCGCCTCCTCTCCGAAGGCCTTCAATTGTCCCTGAAACTCCTGGCTCATCATGTTCAACTACGGATGAAAATCCAAGTAAGGCAAAAGTCAAAAAAACCAAAATAGATAAAACAAATAATGCCCTACCTACTCGTCCCGCCGAGCTAGTTCACCGTCCACACTTGGACCCTATTGAGAGCCCTCAACTTAGCCGATTGATTTTGGCGAAGGCTCTCTTTGAGTTCATCCACCCGAGACTGAGTGTCTCCAATTTCTTGATGGCGTAGTCGAGCTCATCAGAAAGTTGAGCAGCTCGCCGTCCGACCACTTTAGCCGATCCTTTGTGTCGGCGAGCTCTTTATTCAGACGGGTGAGGTGGTCCTGCTGCCACCAACACCTGTGTTCTTCCTCCTCGAGCCTCTTGCTCCAGTTGCCCTTATCTTCAGCGTGGCTGGCTTTCAACTAGTCCCACCTCTTATCAAAAAACTGCTGCATGGAATTGACCTTGCTCTCGTGCTCTGCTTTGATCTGAGATAGCTCCAGACTGACCTTCTCAGATTGCTCGCGGAACCCTTGAAGCTCGTTGACCTGCGTTGCGAGTCGAGAGGCCCTTTCTCTTTCAACTGCAAGAACCCTGCGAGCCTCCTCGAGCACCCTCTGGAGGACCGCCAGGGCTCGGGAAAGTTTAGCTGTAGAATCCACCCTCTCCTTGAGGTGATTGACCTCTTGGCGGGCCCGAGCCCAAGCTACAACGATCAGATGCAAGCGCCATTTCAGCGCCCTCATGATCAGGGCGTTTTGCAAAAAGGATTGCACATATAAGGAACGCAGTCGAACTAACTGACTAACAACCCTACTTCGGTGACGACTTACCCGAGATGCATAATCCGTAGCAATCCTCGTGAGGGCAAGATCATCAATCTCGGGAAGAAGGAAAGCCTCGTTCGGCACTCTGGTATACCTAAAGGCCATCTCGATAAGGTCCTTCGGATAATTCCCTCCTGTCGAGGAACTCTCTCCCCCTTGGAACGCAGACCGCATCAAAGCAGAGAACATGGCGCTCACCTCCGGATCGCATGAGTGAAAATCTATGCTCAGGAGCCAACTTGGGAACCCGCGGCCCATGAGGCCCTCGGTTGGCCAACCTCCTCCACCAGAGCCCTCATTTGAGAGGCCTCGGGCATTTCAGCTCCGACGAGGGAAGCCCCAGCCCGAACGTCCCCTTCGTTCGACGGCTCCCCTCCTTCTCCTTCTTCCTCCCCTTCTGCTTCTGCCTCCTCGAACATTCCCCTACCCCCAGCAGACTCCTCTTGAACTTCGGCTTCCCTCGGGGCCTCCTGTGCCTCGGCGGAAGGCCCTTCACCAGAAGAACCCCGTGAGGTTCGATCGCTGATTCGGCGGGTTCGACCACCCCTTCATCGCCCGCTGGCTCTCCCACCAGCAGCCCAGGCCGAACCTCGGCAGCTGTAACCACTTCTCCCACCTCGATCGAAGCAGAGGCCGCTCCCGCCTCCGCCTGCAACCTCTCCGAGCCGCCCCGACCACTGGGGTCTCCAAGTGAACCGACGTCATTCCCTCGCCATCGTCAGATAAAACGATAACAGGTGGGGAGAAAATTTCAGCAGCCTCCTCCGAAACCCCGGCGTATCCTGATCTTCGCCTCCTGACAGACCCTCCTCCGGTGCCAAAAGATCATGCGCCGCCAGAACTTTGATACTTCCGGCCCACGGCGACAAGGAGCGCCAATCGTCACCATCTCTCCTGATCCCCCTAGGACGGGAGCTGAAAGGGCGAGACCTCTTCTCGGCCCTATGCTTGCTGTTGGAGCCGGATCTCCTGCGGCGCTTGCCCAGCTCCTCCCTCATCTGATCTACGAACGTTGACCTTTCGGCTGTAGGGGCAACATGATTCGCCCGTTAGCTCGCACAAAATCAAAGATAGAATCACATTAAGCTATTGGCTACGAAGTGATACTCACCGCGAGGATCAATAGGACTCAATCCGGCCGCGAAGAGAGCGTCCTCCGATAGAAGGGCACTGGCTGGAAGCGCTCGACTGCTGCGTAACACGATCAAATCCCTTTTCTCCTGCTCGGTTAACTCCGGATGCGCTTCTGGATCCTTTACGTATCGTCCCCACACCCGAGAGAAATCCGAGCCAATATTCCCCTCGACTATAAAGAATCGCGATTTTCATTCCTTTATTGACGACGGGTTATCCGAAATCATCTTGAAGGACCTCCGGAGACCGATGTAAGGCCACTCTAAGGCCCTCTCGGAGACCAGATTGTAGCACACACCCTGAACATCGGAAGGGTTGCGGTCACCCCGACATGGCTGCACAACGAGATGAATCCGATGAGGTTGCGCCAACTGTTGGGAGCCACCATGGTGAAGCATATATTCTAGAACCTCATCACCTCCCGCACCAGCGGATGAAGAGGAAACCTGAGACCTGCCCTCAAACTTTCCTCATAGTAGAACGCTCCATCCCCTAATCCAGATGTCACCCTGTCCTCAGCCGTCGGGAGCAACAGGGTAACATCCTGGGGAATCTTGTACAGACGGCGTATCCGTTCCAGATCTGCCAGGGTCACCTCCGAAGCTTGATCACTCGGATTCATCATGTTTTCGATCGAAAGAGATGCTGAGCAAGGTCGCTGAGAAAACAGAGAGACGAAGTTCTCTAAGGGAAAGAGAAGAGCGCTACAAATAGGGATGGCGCCGCCACGACTCCATTTTTTCCAAAAGAAACCGCCTCAGGGAGAAGATGAGGCGTCTCAACAAAGACATCCGGAACCGCCACTACAGGCGTCATGAAAGTCGAGATCTCCTACATGGCGCTTCCCCAACTGTTGCCTTCGCTCCTAAGGAACGATGGATCCACCTTGAGAAGGCAAGATGGCCACGCAGCATTAATTAGGGCATCATTGCGTAGGCTATCAAATCATGACCCCCCGTTCGGATTGCGCCACCTAAGTCTATACTCCCTACGCCCGAACCTACGCTTCGAACTAGGGAGTGGGGGGCATGTGTTGAGGGATAAAACCGCTATTGCGTTGATAACCGTGCGAAGGGGCTAAGGTCATCCCCATCCCCCACCTGCTGCACTACGCCCATAAAGAGCGAGCTAACTAGTATGGTCCTGCGGGTCGAGCAACCCATAGCTCGGTTTTCCCGAGCAACCCATAGCTCGGCTTCCCCGAGCAACCCATAGCTTGGTCTCCCCGAGTTATCCATAGCTCGGTTTCCCTGGGCCATTCATAGCTCGGCTTCCCCGAGCAACCCATAGCTCGATTTCCCCGTGCAGTCTATAGCTCGGCTTCCCCGGGCCATTCATAGCTCGGCTTCCCCGAGCAACCCATAGCTCGGTTTCCTCGAGCAATCCATGGCTCGCCTTCCCCGAGCAACTCATAGCTTGGTTTCCCCGAGCAATCCATAGCTCGGCCCCCTCGAGTGACCCATAGCTCGGCCCCCCCGAGCAACCCACAGCTCGGCTCCCTCGAGCAACCCATAGCTCGGCTTCCCCCGAGCAACCCCCGAGCAATCCATGGCTCGACATGCACCTCCACGGAACCTGACGCGGGAGAGCCCAGGTCTAATGTAACAGAATCCCAAACAAAGAATCATATCGAGGAGTGGTCTAGGATATGCAATAATGGCCTAGGACCTACGCAGCCATCGGATCTCAGGCCATTAGAGAGCTCTCCCAGCCGTCGATCCTTCAACGAACAAGATACGGATCCCACCGACCTCACAACAACTTGATTCGAATCATCTCCGTATCCCAACAACCTTCGAACCTTCCAGAAGGCGCTCAAGATTCAGGTGATTGTCTATAAATATGACACTCCCAGATTCTCTCAGGTATGCGCACACAAGCCCCTGCACACAGCTCCTGGCTCACTCTCACTCTCTCTCTCTCTCTTACTGCTCATCCTTCTCCTTCTCCGCCGTCGGCGCTCCCCACGAGCTCCCGATTGGCCGCCCCTGGAGGGACTCCTCAGAGAGATCCTTCTCCTTATTTCTGTTGATCATCGATCCCCACTGACTTGAACGTCGGAGGGTCTTCCGTGGAGGGCCACCCCCAATGCCTCTCGCGTGAGGACTTCTGTGCAGGTCCGCCCAGAAGGAAGTCCGATCAGGAGACCGATCGCGCCCGAGTCGGAGGACAGATCCCGACGGCAACAATATGAGTTGGGGCTTTTGATGTAATTGAACAGGAGGGGAGGATAGATGAAGATGGCTGCTTGCAGTGCTCGTACCATGGATGGTCTTTCGATCGAACGGGCTCCTACGTCTGAATCCCACATGCTACCGCTGACGGTCCCGAGGCTAGGGCCGTTTGGTCTCCGAGGGCTTGCGTGGCCAAGTTCCCCACCCCCATCTCCCAGGGTTTGCTCTTTGTCTGGCTCGATGAGAATGGCTAGGAGAAGGCCGCTGCTACCAAACCTCCCATGCAGGCAGCTTGGAACTGAAATCTTAGTTGAGACAGAGCTGCTACCAAATCTCCCTTGTGGGCCATGCCAGACTATCCCATGGGCCGTGCCATGCTTGGCTCATAAATCATGCCAACCCAGGCCCTTATGGACCGTGTCGGGCTTGATCCACAGGCCAAAAATTCGTATCGTGCCTAACACGACCTGTTACTATAGTAAGTGGGCCGTGCCAGGAATGACCCGCTTCATACCGAGCCATAGGTGGCTCGGCCCAATGCCTAGCTCTACATCTGAGTAGAGGACTTCCATGACTTCATGATGTTTCCTACTGCGTCAAGTTAGTATCTCTTCCAAATGAGATCAATCGTATGGCACAATACAGTGAAATTTGCAACCAAAACGAAGTCTTGGTAGGCCTGAGCCTACTGTAAGGATTTGGACGACTACGTAACAGAAAAGTCTTTGTACATCGCTTCTGGTGCAGTAAATTCTATATGAGCTATACCGTTCCTTATTGATCATACAAATCCTACATGGCTTGACGCGATGGAACAAGATGAGATAGTAGAGATACGATATTAAGTTTTGAGCTGACATGCATTAATATCCATTCAGCCTTTTTTCTAAAATTTGTGTAAAGATCAGAAGCAGTATATCGTACATTTTCTGAATAGATATCGTAATTTTATAACTATGGTATCCTAAATTTACAATTGTAGTATCGTAATTTTTGTTGGCTTTCTGAATGGCTATCGTAATTGTATAAATACTGTGTCATAATTTTATAACTGGGGTGTCGTAATTTTTTTGATCGATATGCTGTAAAGCTTTGCCTTAATATTTTCTGAATGGGTGTCATAATTTTATAATTACGGTGTCGTGAATTTATAACTGGGGTGCCATAATTTTTTTTGGCTTTCTGAATGAGTATCATAATTTTATAACTATAATGTTGTAATTTTATAACTAGGAAATCGAAAAAAATTTTGGCCGAGATATTGTAAAGTTTTGCCTTAACATTTTTTGAATGAATATCGTAATTTTATAACTACGATATCGTAAATTTACAACTATGGTGTCGTAATTTTTTTTTGACTTTCTGAATAGGTGTTGTAATTTTATAATAACAGTATCGTAATTTTACAACTAGGGTGTCGTAATTTTTTTGGTTAGGATATCGTAAAGCTTTGCGTTAACGTTTTCTGAATTGTATCGTAATTTTATAACTATGGTATCGTAAATTTACAACCGGGGTGTCGTAATTTTTTTTCGACTTTTTGAATGGGTGTCCTAATTTTTTTGACTTTTTGAATGGGTGTCGTAATTTTTTTGGCCAGAATATTGTAAATCTGTCTTAACATTTTCTAAATGGTGTCGTAATTTTATAACGGTGTCATAATTTTATAACCGGAGTGTCTTAATATTTTTTCAAAAGGCAAGTCGTCCCATTCTGTCCCATCAAAGATAGCGTATTACTTACAAATTCATAATTATGATCCCTTCTATCATATCCCATCATGTTAAGTCATATAGAATGCAAAATGATCAATAAAAAGAGAAGGTACAATCCATATAGGATTTGTTGCACGGGAGGTAATGTACAAAGTCTTTTCCTTATGTAACAAAGGTAGCACATGTTAGGGATGGCAACAGGGGATGATTCGGGCGGTCTATATCGGTCCCCATTTTATTAGAAAAAATATTTTTTTTCCCACCCCGTTAAGCCATTATAGTTAACGAGCAGGGACGAGATACCGACTAGGCAAATGGGTACCTATTGCCCATTTATAAAAAAAATAAATTATTTTATTAAATTTATAATTTATTAAAAATTAATAAAATAAAATTTTTTAGATAAAATGGAGACTAATCGAGAATAACCAAATGATGATATTGATATATATAAGAGATTCTCCGAGTTCTGAAATGGTTTGATTTAGGCCTCTTAAGAAATGCATATCGTAACAAACCATATAGGAAATGGAGATTTCTAATGCTAAAAAAAGAATCGTAAAAAAAAATACATTCAAATTTCAAAGCAAAAAATAAAAAAAAGATATCTTTCTTTAAAAATAAAAGAAAAAGATAAACGTATTAGAAAAAGAAAAAGGTATCGAAGGGCATCGATTAGGAAGCGATTGGTGAAGATAGATGATGGAGCTAGATTCTTGCTTTGATGTTCAGAACTTCAGATCGGCTGCATAAGAGAAAGAATAATAAGAGATGGCTGTGTAAAAGAAGAAAAGCAAGAGTCAAACAGAATAAATTCATACGTATTTTACTGTATATTATTTATTTTTTTAATTTTTAATATATATATATAATTTAAATATATTATATTAAAGCTAATGGGACGTGAAGAATACTACCTGTTAAGCCATTTAAACCAAAATTTTTTGATCCGTTAAAAATGACACCGAGTGAATAAACTATCAAACAAAGAAAGTTGTCATCCTTAGCACATGTTTTAAAGACCAGGTGCATACAACTCGATGAAAAAAGAAAAATTTTACTGCATCGAAGCTGCACCGTATTTCGGTATTTGATGATTAACGCAATATTAATGTATATATTATATATTAAAAATAAAAAAATATTTTTATTTTTTTGCACGTGCATGCTGGGTCGATGCGCGCAAGCTGCACCCGGGTGCGGACAGACCTTTCCGGCGAAAAAATAATTTGACTTCAGGATTTTAACGCTCCGCGCGTGAGAATTGAGAATTATTATGCGAGACTTCCGAAACGGCCAACGCTAGGGTTTTGACCCGGGGAACCTTTGGCTTTGGACTCTCCCCCACATCGTCACCCGACTCGCTCTCTCTTTCTCTCTCTCCCCCCTCTTCTGGAGCGCAACCTTTCTCTGCCCTCATCCATGGCGATTCCCGGCCCTTACTCCGGCGTCAGCACCCTCGCCTTCGTCAGTTTCTCTCTATCTTTGCCCCTGCATCGCATTCTTTGTCTGGATCTCCTTTCTAAATCCCTCTCTCTCTATATATATATATATGATTGCAAATTTTGATAGGTAGCTCGGGCATCGGCGTTCACCTTCGGCCTCGTCTACGGGAGCATGAAGCTCTCCTATCTCCAGGTATCAGATTGGGCCCTTTCCTTTGATCCTGTTTCCATTTGCCCATCTTTATCCATTTTTATAGCATGGGATCAGGAGAGAGATATTCTGTTATCTGCCGGATCTCGGATTCGAATGGTGATTCGCTTGTTTGGATCATAATTTTGCATTTAAATCAAAGCCGGCATCTTTGATCTAATTTCTTTTAATATCCGTTTAGGTCATTTATTGATATACTTGGAAATATGGTTTCTCCTCTTGCTGTTATATGCTTCATGCTGAGGTTTTCGGCCAGGATTGTATTCTCATTGCATTTTTTTTAGGGAAATTGAGTAAATTGTTTCAGGCATGCGTATCATATGGAAGTACTTGTTTATAATTTCCCATGTAAAGGATTACTCCCATGTAAAGGATTACTCGTTAAGTCATGGTATACTGGTGACCATGAATTACTCATGGATTCTTTGTAGGATAAATCATACAGTAACTACAAAACAGATTCCGTCACCATATTTGTGCTTGTAAAATAGTTCATTTTTTGTTTTTACTTTTGAATTTGTTTGATTCGACAATCAATGAATCAGCATCTTGCATACAAAATTCTTTGTTTTTTTATTTTTCTTTGTAAACTTTGATGTTGGTTGATGATTTGGGTACAAATACACAAAATCAGTTAAACCTAGTAAATGTACATTTTTTTAAGGAACTCTATCCGTCTTTCTTGTGGACTCATAGGACCGTTACTTGTATCCATTGAAAAGAATCTCACTCATTTGACTTATTGATATACATTGTCACTGGGGGGTGGAGCAAACTAAAGTTGATCAAACACTGGGCCAGGCTACACGCTAGTAGTTAGGCTCGATGCTCAAGCTGAAGCTCGACCCATCTAGGTCTCAAAGTGGGCCAAGTTAGGTCGGGCCATGCCCTATCTTGAGCCCAGTTTGAGTTTTTTTTTTCTAACTTCAGGTTGAGCTAAGACTAGGTCTGGTCTGAAACCCAATCAAACTGATCTATAACAATCCATTTGAGCCAAAAATTGCATGAGTCAATTCTTAATTTTTAAGTATTTGCACAGAAACAAGCAACATTTAAAATTATTATATCTAATTACTTTAGAAAATTTATTATGATATGAAGAGCTATTCTCACATAGTTGGCAGAAAAATTTCATGTAAAATTTAAAAGGCCCACCACATTTTTGAAGTTCTGGGATTGAATTTGGGTCAGATTTAGGCAAAGGGTTAAGTCTTCAGGCCTTTTTCAGGCTCGGCCCTTGTGCTTGGGTTGAGTTCAGGCTTGGCCAAGTAATGGTGCAAGCTACTACTCTACTCAACTCATCTAACGGAAAACTCAACTCATCTAAGCCTTTTCCCAACTACATGGGGCCGGCTACATAAATCTGCTTCCTCCACTCTGCTCTATTCAAGACTAAGTCGACATTCAAACGTCCTAGCTTTTTATAGTTTGTTTTAGTAGATTCATATTTTAAAGGATCGACAGAGTTTTACTCTGGTTATCAGCTACCTAACGCAATCTTTCTCCTTTATCTGGGCTTGGACCGGCCTTGGCGGAATTAATGGTGCAAGCTGTACCCAATTTTTTTAATGCTCTAATTATAAGCCCAAATTCGATCTGAATTAGTTTGAGCCCAAGCCCACTTTCAGCCCTAGGCTCAGCCCAACCATCGATCTTATATTTTTTCCTAACCTGGTACAATCTCAAAGCGTGAATCCTAGGCCTACCCATCATGCCCAAATTTCTTTTCTTTCCTCATTTAGGATCTAATAAGGATTTTTTTTTTAACACTGAAGACCACAAAATTTTGGGCTAGGCTAGGGAGCCATCTGGCTCATGATTCTTTCTAATATGTATGCATGTGTTCTTAGGTTGGGTTGGGATGAGCTGGGCTGTTTTAAAATTTTTCTAGGTCAGGCTGAGCTATTTTTTAGATTGAACCTCCTTTTTGGTCCAGCCCATCCCATGGCTCTACGTTTAGTGCCCAAGCTATTTTGGGCTGGGTGAGTTAGGCAGCCTGTGATCAGCTCTAAGGGGAGCATGTAACTATGGGAAAAAAATAAACTTTAATCTAAAGATTTAGCGAGAAACACTTAGCCATCAAAACTTTAAAAGCATGAATTAACCATAGAAATTATTTTATCCTATCCATTATCTGTCCCTCAATATTATTAACAAAAAATTTAAAAAGAATGAAATACCCTTTTGATCCAATGGTTATTTGTAAAAACCTTTAATCTCTCTTTCCTCCCCATCACACTCGATTTGCCCTTCTTGTCTCTCATCACTCTCTCATCCCCCCTTGATGCCAAGTCCTCCCTCTCCTCCATTCAGTTCAATCCTCTTTCAATTGTCTTATTGAGCATGTCATTCTTGATCTGGTGCTTCACCTCAGTCTAAATAACATTGTCCATCTTCGAGATGACATCATGGGGGATGGTGGCTACCGTGCTTGGATGGCAGAAAGGAGAGGGTTTCAGGGAATGTCGGTAGCACGGCTTAATAGGGACAGGTACCTGCCCAACTTCATAACCTTCCCATGGTCTGCACTCCTAATAGAGGGCATAGATAGCCAAAGTTAAAATATGCATATTCTTAACTTATCCACAAGATAGCGTTTCCATTTAAATGTTCTAGAACCCATTGCCGTATTGTTTTCATGCCAGAATATGATTCAAAAAGTTATTCCAAGATTGAATTTAGATCCAAAAATCCTTCTTCCTGAAGCTCTTGATCACCAAGCAAGCATCTTTACTCTTTTGTTGCACAATTTGAGTGCAAGACCAAACCAAGGCATTGTATATCATTGGACTGGTATTGCAACAAGTGTAGCTATAGTCTAAAACTGGATGAGGCATGCTGCAAAGTGAAAGCATCGATGGGCCAGTTTGTCTAGCTGGAGGGGACGAAGTGAAAGTGTAAATATTCCAGTCTTTTGCATAGTTACGCAAGTATTTAAACAATGAAGAATTAGATGTGTTATGGAGAATATTAGTTTTGTCACAACATGAGCTGATATATATATAGGGTTCTAATGTCTTTAGGAGAGAGGTTTGTTATACCATTCCATAACACTTGGACCTGATGTCAGGCATATTATGCCAGGCTTGATATGACATTGTACAAAAACATGGTATAACTGTCTCACCTCTAGCAACATACCATGTGTCAGTATGGTACAAGGGTGTGTTCTACCAACCGGTGCCATGTGAGAGCTACCGATATGGTGTTTGGTACTATTACAACAAACCTTGTTTAGAAGTTATATGTTTGTCATTTTAAAGAGCCCTTATTCAGTAATAGGTATGTTTTGTGGAATCCTCAAGTCATCAGAAAGGTTTTCAGAGTGATCTATGTTTATTTGGTATGTTACAATCAATTTGTGTTGCACGGACATAGACATGGAAATCTGATTCGAAGACATATTTAGGACTATGCAAGAGGAAAAAAATAAAGATACAGGCATATGTGCCATACAGTATAATTTCAATTAAGTAATATAACTTAATACGTTTTAAGGGCTCATTTGAGTATTCTTGAAGGAACCAAGTCCTAGCCTTCAGCCTTCTAAGGGCTTGCCCCATGACCTAGTCTGCCGTTTTCTAATGGCCTGCCCAAGTCCTAATCTGTGGGCTTGTTGATCTGCAGGAAGGAAAAAGACCCACAGGGGTTGGAGACCCTGCACTACTTTCTGTCCAAGATTGATCTTACAATTGATGTTTGTTGATGGTACAATAGGTATTTGGCTGCTTGATTTTAGGAAGTCTTGAACATTTCACGAAAAATTGTCACCTTGTTGCCATTTTTACTCTGCAAAGGCATATTAAAATGGTCGGGCTTGCATTTTTTTCATAGATCTAATTGTTAGTATTCCACTCTATTCAACAGTAATATAGCAACAGATAACTTGCTGAAAAATATGCATTCTCACTGAGGCATTCCGATTATCTTAGACTCTTCAAATTTTTACACCATAAGTGCATGATCTCACTTTTGTAAATACCAATGGTGATCAGTAACAGTTTCTTCCTTTTTCCAGGCCAAGGCAAAATCTCATAAAAAAGCTGAGGCAAAAGGACATCATTGAATGGGGAATACGTATCTGGGTTTCCAGATTCACAACGACATGATTTGAATGTTTATTTCGATTTATTGCAGCATCATGCTTTGCTTATGATTCCTCCCATTTATCTTGCCCAAGAAAACTGCAAGGAAAATGGTTGACGTTTATCCTCTTCTGATAGAAAATTGAGTTCATCTCCCAGTATGTGGATTTGAAAAGAAGTAAAGATGACCATTTTTAGGTGTCTCCATTATGAAACCAAATTTTCAGTTCTTTTCTTACTGCAGCCAATGCAGTCTCCCCTTATTTTGATATATTTTCATGAGCTGGAAATTTCATAAGCTCTGGGAGATGTGGGCCTTGGTAAGGACTAGGGATGCTAAACCTGGATTGACAATGACATTACCTTACCACAATGGTTTTGCTTGAGGCTGGTTGGAATGACAAACAGGTTCCTTCAAGGTCTTCCATAACTGAAACTCTAAATAGGTTCAAATGTAATGAGTGCATGAAAGTTTTTTGGTTCTTGAATGCCCAAAATTTCATCGATAAATCCTGACAGGGATCACCCACAGCAAAACTTCACTCGAGTGAAATAGCTATGCCAAAATCTGAATCAGGTTGATCTGCCGAATGCTAATGATTCTAGGGCGTCACTTTTTTGTTGAGATGAATTGAATTAGTCTATTTTTAGACCATATATAGATGCCAACCACATAATAATTAAGAGTTGTGCATCGAATTAACAAAGGTTGAGTTATTTTTGATTTGGTTGATCAAGCTACATTTGAACTGATTGGACTATGGTTTAACGAACAATAAGATTCGGTCTTAACGTCGACGCTAGAATTTGATTTCGGCATTGACGTTTTCATCGACTTCAGAGTTAATACCGATGCCATTGTTGGTCTTGATACCGATACTAGGTCGATATCTGAACCTCGAAAGGGCTAAGCTATTTTGAACCTCGATTTTCGAACCTTGGAAGGGTTGAGCTATCTTCGAACCTCGATAGGGTTGATCTATCTTAATATCTTGCTAGGATCGATCTTTGGTCCTTCAACGTAAGCGTCATTGCTGCTTCAAACCATGTCAGATATCTCATAGGATGAACTACTTTGATTACAAGGATCATGGAATGAGCTTTTCAAAATAGAAACGGGAGTCAAATACAGCATTTCGTTCATGATCAACGGGATTCCAAATTTTCAATAAAGCGTTCATCAGCTTCATTAACTGCCGATCCTCGTAACCGTTGGGATTCTGGCTTTATCGGATGCCAATACCCTAAAATGTACTTAAAAAATTAGGTAACGCTTACCTCCTCAACAACGTACAAATACAAGTCCTAAGACGAGGTACGTTCTCGAAGGCAATCTAAGCCCAAAAAAAGCCAAAAAAAAAAAAAACTCTTGGCCATTGCTCCTCAGAGACCATCTCTGACAGAGATCCTTCCGTCGAAGCCTTCTCCTCTCATCTGTTTGCTAAGAATCTCCAGACTTGGGTGTCGGAGGGTCTTCTGTAAGGATCATCTCTTGTGATTCTTGCGTGAGGATTGTCCACCCGAACGAAGAGCGCTACTCGGATTCTAACGTGCATCGTTCCCAAGCCGGAGAACGGATTTCCGCTGCAACAGATTGACGTTAGAGGAAGGGCCTCAAGTTTCGTTAAACTTGTAATCAAAGAGACAGTTTCTGACAAGAACGGCGATTCCTCAATAGCCAACCGTAAGAGAGCAACCGCAAATGCTCCTGATCGAGCCACCTTTCAAAGGCTTGATTCCACAAACAATACGACACCCTCACAGCCATCACCGATCAAGGTTCCTCCACCGCGAGCAGCTCTAGTCATCCATGACTAGTTTGCCATGCTGGTCCAATAAGTGATGTTCCTCTTTCAGTTGGTGCAGGACTTCATGGGGTCCTCTTTCCACTGCATCCACTCAGCAGCTTTCTGGTGGAACGGTCACCTCAGTTCTATCGGTGGTCCCTCCATCCAATCCACTGGAAGCCACCAGCCTTCCGCGATAGCCCAGCCATAAAGAAGTTAAATCGACACCATGAGGGAAAGAGATAGGGGCCTGCCCAAATCCGTCGGGCTCGATCCTTACCTCCAGTATTTTTTCGCCATGACTCAACGCAATGGCCGTGATCCCCTTGTTCCGTCTCTTTTATTGCTCGGGATGATGGGTTGCAACGACAACTACCCACATCGAACCTACTGGCGGCTGGCATTGTTAAATGATTACCCATGCCAGATCCTATCAGGTACATCTAAGCGAAGAGGAGAACCGATTTGAAAGGATCTGATGTGAGGGGCTCACCTCTTCAAGAAGACATCAAAGAGATATGGTGCCTTCAGGATATGGAACTCGGATCACTTCTGAGCAATGAAGACCTTCAAGGAATACAGTACCCTCAGGATATGGAACTCGGATCATTTTTGAGCAATGAAGACCTTGAAGGGATACAGTACCTCGAAGACAAACTAGATTAAACCCCAAATCTATTACTAGTGAAGTATGCCTGAACTGAGCCATTTTGCTCATTGTAATAAAACTTCACTCTTCGATCCAAATATTTCTTATTGAATAATAATCTTCCTTGAGTTGTGGATGAAAGGCAATTCTCGCCTAATCTTTGAAGTACGGGTCCCTTTCTTCATACCTTGGCAGGTCTAAGTAAATAATTTCTTCGTACCTCGGCACGGCCGAGCAACATTCTTCGAACCTTATAGGGCCAAGTAAAAATTTCTTCGTACCTCGGCACGCCGAGCAACATTCTCTGAACCTTGGCAGGGCCAAGTAAAAATTTCTCCATACCTTGGCATGGTCAAGCAACATTCTTTGAACCTTGGCTGGGCCAAGTAAAAATTTCTCCGTACCTCGGCAAGGCCAAGCAACATTCTTCGAACCTTGGTTGGGCCAAGAAAAAATTTCTCGTACCTCGGCAGGGCCGAGCAACATTCTCCAAACCTTGGTTGGGCCAAGTAAAAATTTCTTCATACCTCGGCATGGCAAGCAACATTCTCTGAACCTTAGCAGGGCCAAGTAAAAATTTCTCCGTACCTTGGCATGGCCAAGCAACATTCTCTAAACTTTGGTAGGGCCAGGTAAAAATTTCTTGTACCTTAGCACGGTCGAGCAACATTCTTCGGCTGGGCCAAGTAAAAATTTCTTCATACCTCGGCAGGACCAAGCAACATTCTTCAAATCTTGGCTGGGCCAAGTAAACATTTCTTCGTACCTCAGCACGGTCGAGCATAGTAATGTTTATTGATGGGCCAGTAAACCCCATGGGCAACAGTGATTGCATTCAGCTGAACCCCCTAGTCGGCCTTAGTTAGTCGGCCTATCCCAAGTTGGCGTCGACCTCGGCAAGTCGGTGCCATCCTCGGCATCGGCCTTGGTAAGTCATCCTCGGCTCAGCATCGGTCTGGGCGTCAGCCATGGCGAGTCGACGTCGGCCTCGGCTTGTCGGTGTCGGCATCAACCTCGGTGTCGGCCTCTACTCGGCCTTGGCCTTGACGTCGGTCCCTCCTACTCGACAGTTGGTGTCGGCCTCGGCCACCTTTGGACTCGGCCTCAGCCTTTTCCAGTCGGCCACGGCTTTGGCCTTGAATAGTCAGTCTCGATCGTCCCTACTCAGCTCAGCCATGAAGACTCTACTCCCCATGCCCGGACCTATGCTTCGGACTAGGGAGTGGAGGGCATGTGATACGGAAAAAAATTATCACCGCATCAATAAACTGCCTGACGACAAAGGTCAAGTTAATAAAAGTCGAGTTATTTTCGATTTGGCTGATCAAGCCACGTTTGAACTGACTGGACTACGGTCCAACAGACAACAAGATTCGATCCTAGTGTCGACGCCAGAGTCGGTCTCGGCACCGACGTCAGAGTCAGTCTCCTCATCGACTTCAGAGTTAGTACGGATGCCATCGTCGATCTTGACGCCGACACCAGAGTTGGTCTTCGAACCTCGGCAGGATCGAGCTATCTCAGTGCCTTTGAAGGGCCGAGCTATCTCCGAACATCGGCAGGGCCAAGCTATCTTAGTACCTTATCAGGATTGATCCTCATCCCTTCAATGTAAGCACCATTGCTGCTTCAAACCACACCGGATATCTCAAAGGATGAACCACCCTGATTGCAAGGATCACGAATGAGCTTCCCAAAGCAGAAACAGGAGCCAATACAATACTCCGTCCATGATCAACGGGATTCCAAATTTTTGATAAAGCGCTCATCAACTTCATCAACTACCGATCCCCGTAACCATTGGGATTTTGGCCTTATCGAATGCCAATTCCCTAAAATGCGTCCGAAAAATCAGGTAACGACTCACCTCCTCAACAACGTACAAATATCAAGTCCCATGACCCCCTAGGTACACTCTCGAAGGCAATCTAAGCCCAAAGAAAACTCTAGCAAAGGCCATTGCTCCCCAGAGACCATCTCTGAGAGAGATCCTTCTACCGAAGCCTTTTCCTCTTATTTGTTTGCTACGAATCTTCACTGATTTGGGCGTATCCTCTTATTTGTTTATTTGGGCGTCAGAGGGTCTTCCGCAGGGACTACCCCTGTGATTCCCGAGTGAGGACTATCTTGCAAGTCCACCCAGATGGGAGAGCGCTACCCAGATCCTGACGTGCATCATCCTCAAGCCGAAGAACGGATTTCCGCAGCAATAGAATTCATTGTTGATTTTTACTTTATTTAAAAATTACAAATCTTAATTTATGTGTTTGTTATTACAGCACAAATCAATCTTATAGCAGAAATTATCTAAGGCAAAATGATGGTGATGATTCATGACTTTCGCCCCCTTTTTCTTAATATTTTGATTAGTTCAGCTTATTAGTCAATCATATTTACAGCCTGGATAAATTCGAAACATAATGGGCTATTTCATTTGCTATTGAAGTATACTTTAGCAGTTTAACAATTATCACACACTTCTGCAATTATCTGGCTGATTATAAAGTTATGCTGGATTGGTATGCCCATGCCCAAATTGAGCTGATAAAGCTTCGTACTCTCTCTGTAATCAACCAACTCGTTCTGTGATGGTTGGGTTAATTACCAGGTTATCAGGGACTGACCTCCTTTGGCATAACCAAGAAACCTGTGTAACTGAAGGTACATGCAACTATAACCCCACTTACCCGTTATATAATGTTTATATAATAATTAATGCCACCAATTGTTCCCTTTGATCGAAACCTTTTTTTTTTTTTTTTGGGTAGAAGCGGATGATCACGCTAATCTTTGCGACTGGAGAAGGCTGGAGTTGGAGCTTGAACTTCTATGCTTTTATCTCTTGCACCATCTGACTGTACATGAACTCATTTTTTCTTAATTTGCAACTCCATTCATATCATAAATCCCTTCTCTAGCGGATGATATCATCCTCTTTTACTAAGAGTGCAATCACTAAACACCAATCAATCCTATCTCTAATGTATATTTACAGCCAATTTCATTGGAAACCACATCAGGTTTCCAAGTCTCACTTTAACAAAGCAATCCACCATACCTTACATTCAGGTAGCTTAGATACGGAAGGTTATGTAACAGAGAAGTTTCAACGAGGGATACCGTGGGATTGGAAGCTATTCTGGGAACTTTGCAACGAAGCATGAAATGTCTATCTGGACATTGTTGATGCTGTGCGGTTATTTCCCAACTTACTTTGCCAGCAACAAATCCAAAACAGGTCCATTACATTCAAAAGAGACAAAATGTTACAAGTAAACAAAATGTACAAAAGAAAGGCTAGGGATGTCAGCATCATCAGCATCCAAAACTATCTAAACATGCAGCGAGCAACACCTCAATTCCCTCCCTCACCCTCCTGCAAACTAATTGCTGTTTGCTACAAGATTTTATACCGTAATGCAATAAGTTTCATCATATAAAACCTCTCTTGCTACCACACTTCTAAATCTCCCTTAATATAGGCCAACCATTTTCAGTACCTCATCAATCTTGGCATCGATCTTCTTCTGGATTTCTGGAGGGCAAAGCTCAGCAGCATAGCCATTCAACTTTGCAGCTAGGCTTGATGCCACAAGTTCCTCTTCTGGCAAGTTTCCAATCAATTGCAGGAGAAACCTGTTGCGCTTCAGCTCAAACTTCTGTAAAATAAACAAACTGCAGTCATTATAAAGAGTTCTTAGGTGGAGTCCGTCTATTCAAACTGACATGGAAGTGTTTTGGTTTAAGCAGTTCAAGTTAGGAAGCAAGCTACAACTTGAGCATCTGAACCTTTTAACATTTTTGACAAGATTTCACAAGATTCATGGTCAACAAAGTCAATATACTTGCAATAGCATGACCGTAAATTACCCAGGACAAAATATGTTAGATTGGTGATCAGATCAGTTTTTTTTTTTAAAAAAAAATCATGACATCTACATGTACTGTACCATCTGAGTCCCTTTTTAGCTCTAGTTCTCCAATCTTTCCTCGCAACTTTTATCCAAGTAACTTTACATGGCCTCTCATTTTTGACCCTCAAAACCACCCTTCTTATTGGCATCCGTGTCTTTCTTTCACATCAGCATATAACAAGCAACGTTATAGAATACATGTGATGACTATTTGCTCTCAAACCAGAAAAGAGATATCAGGTTATCTTAAGATATATACTGCCACTTTCCTTGTTCCAAAGAATCAATCTAATCTTCTCAACATAGGATTTTTCTTGACCCATTCAAAAGCCTGCTCCATCCTTCCAATTATTCAGCAAACCAGATTGCTTTCATGCTCAGATCTGACATCAAGTCCGGTCTCCTATGGTCTTTCCTATTTCCAACAAAAAACATTGACTTCTTGAAAACCCAAGGTTCGGAGGACCTCTAAGGTTAAACAATGATTTGAACCAGTGAAAAAACAAGATTGAAGATTCATCTAACTTAAGTGTTTCTTCCACACTCCGCACTGAACACAACCACTATGACTCCACCTCTGCTACCCCAAATTATTAAATCATTGATGCCACTCAATTGACACCCATATATTTAATTTAATACTATCAGTTCAAATCCTGTTTTTACCGGATGGAATTTTGGGAAAAATAAATAATAACTTTCTTCAATATAAGATCTACAGAATTCCAATTTGCCCTCCTTTATTGTAATATAAATAATGTTGATAATTTTCTTAATAATCCTCATCACCATCCTTGGATCAATATCTCTAATGTTTTTCAAGTTAGAAGACAAATTTTTCAGTAGGGTCTGGAAACCACCATGCAACTCTTAGTAATGAAAAAGAAGGAGATCAAGGTTAGCGTGTTGGCTCAACAGATTCTTGTCATAACATATATTTTTGTCTTTTTTTATTTTTATTTTTGCATTAATCCTATCCATTGTAAATTAACTGAATACAAAGACCCTCTTTTAGATATTTGCAAATCAAAACCTCTCTTGCCCCAAAAATCCCCCAATAGAAACCCAAGTTGATTTTCCACCATCCATAATAAAAATATATGTTGTTGCTTTTCTTCCCATGCCTCTCCTCACTCAGACTTTGAAGCATCCAGCTAACAAGCTGTGTGCGCTTCAGAGTATTGCTGTTGTCAGATTTGAGCTCCTGATCACCACCATCACCAGAATTGAGATCTTCATTCTATCTTGAATATGAAAAAGGTGGCATTGAGGAAGTTCCACCCAGATCTACCCAATCAGACATGAAAGCAAAGGAAGACCTCAAAATTCCTACAGCTATAATCTGAGGTAAAAACTCCAACTGAAGGTCTAACAATTTACACTGATTGAAAGAAAAGCAGACGATAACTGGCCCATATGGTATTTACAAATAAATAAATAAATAAATAAGAGAGGACAATGATGTAGCTGTTTGGACCAGTAGGGACTAAAAAGAAGCAATGCCACCTAAATAAATGGTCCAATGACAATCCCTAAATTTGTTTTGTCAAAATTGCTGAAACCTCGAAGCAGATAGCAACTCAATATCTGAATCTATTTTCTACAAAAAAGGAAAAGCAGAAGAAGAAAGTCTCTGAATCTTTACACTTTTCTAAAGGGTGGATACAGGTTCTAGGATTATTATCCGAACAGGTTTGATCCTTGAATAGTCCTTTATGACAAAACTGCATACAGGTTCTGTAGTTATTCATCAAACAGCCTTCCGTAAACTCTTTTAGGATGCCTTTTCAGAGCTAGGTATCTCCACTATAAATGCCCCTCAGCTATCGGAAAATGATAGGTTTAGAATATCTCTTAGGGTGGGACACCAGTGATAAAAGAATGCTTAATAGCAGGAAAATATTGAAAACTCTGTTGAAGAGAATGTCTGGATCCCACTACTTTCATTTTAATGTGCTCATTTTCTTACTAAATTGGCTAGTGCCAAGACCATCCTGGTTCTGTCAACATCCTGGGCACAAAGAAACACCCAAAGTCATGTGACATCTGAAAAAAATAAAACATGAAAAAAAAAAACCATGAAGTTGTTTGAGTTAATCTAGTTTAGGCACAACTATACTTTGCAAGCATGGTTCCTTTGCCACATGAAACCAACAAAAACTACAGAGGAAAATTTAAGAAAAAGCTTGGCTTCTTTGTTGGTTAGTTTCAAACTTCATCTATGTTGTTCTATAAAATAAGCAAGTCAAAGGAAACTAATCCAAATGCATGACAACTTGTACCTGGCTGGATACCAAATTGTTTATATTCAAGACTTATTCGGCAAATTCCAAATCGCTTCTAACTTACATGGATATGTAACCAATTTTATTAAACTTAACAACTGCATTCTTCGTTCTATTAAAAACAACACAGGAATTACTTTGTCAATTAATTCTTGTTTGCAACCAAACTTTCACTCCTTCACAAAATTCACAGGAGGCTAACAATCAATTATCCACCAACTACAACACTAAGCAATGAATATTGTGAGTTCGAAACAAATTAATGAAAATAAAATGCACTATCATTTTGACTGATAAAGATGAAAGCAACACAAAGATCACATATTCCCAGGCAGACAACATTCAAACTATCGTTAAAATGTTAAGAATGTTCAAAAACTAAGGATAAAAGGTGAATACCTGGTGTTCAATTTCAGCAGGATAGAATGATCCTATTTGTTGGATTTGTGTAGTCACGATGCTGCTCCTACTCTTGGTCTGTTCCCTTTCTTTGCTTGCAGCAGCTAACCTAGCCTCTAAGGTTCCATTTATGAAGATAATTGATCTGCAGAGTCAGGAGAGTCCTTGTTTAAGAGGGATGCAACATTAAATAAGTGATTGATTCTCAAACAATTAGGATATATCAGATCTTAATGTGCATCAAAATTTACATCTCTCCCCTGACTACACACACACCCCATATGCTTAAGCCTAGAACTGAAAGATATGGAATATGCAGGTTTTATATTACAAGAAATGACTGCATCTTCTAATTGATTAAAATTGTCCAACATTTGCAACATTTTTTTGATCAACCTTTGATGAAGAGTCTGATTTATCAATTAGGTAATCCACATTATTCACTTGCTCCTGTGACAGGTAGTACTGTAAATTTGGTCAAAACTCATCAAGCGTGATCATCATTTGAAAAGCTATAAACATCATTTTGGTGGCTATTATAGGTTCAAAACTAATATTTCACTATTTGCAGAGCTCTACTTTTGTTTCTTTTTCAAATGTCAAACACTATCAGTAGTTTGGGGTTTCTTTTTCCTTTAAGAGTTCAATTACCTGTACTGGTTACCTACATCTGGTCCTTGGCCAAAAACTTGCCTAGGATCATGACTAGCCCAGAAAACATCCAAAAGCTGCTTGAATTGAATCAATCTGGGATCATATTCAACCTGCATAACATTACCAAAAGAGGATAAGAAATAAGTACCGCTGCTTCACCATATGGGCAACATAAGAAATTGAAAGCTTGACAGGCATATGCGCACATAGCTATCATTTGGAACTTGGGAATCACATCGTTTTGAAAAGTAACAATGAATCACATATCATTGTATCAACTATTCTGGAACACCATATCAAGAGTTCTACCCAGACAGTGGAAATTAGCAAAGAGCAAATCAATACAAGTATGGGAACATAAAACTAATATTTAGCAAAAGAGATCTAATCAAACAACTGGTAATAAAAAAGAAAGAAAGAAAGAAAGAAAGAGTACAAGGTTTCACCATTTGCAATATTCTCATTGTTTGGGACTTGAATAAAAATAAGCAAAGCCCATTAGCTGAAAGGAGCTCATTTTTTAGTCATCCCATTAAAAAAGGTGTAAACTAAAGCTACATCATGTGCACCACCACCATGACAACTGTTGAATATTATTAATAAAGAATTGGCATAACTGGTCACCAGCTTATAGATATCCAAGTCAATACAATATTTTTCATAGAACTCAACTCAATCTGCCATTTTAGAAAGAAGAAATTATAATGACATTAATGGTAATGAGTCTAAGGGAGTGTTAGATATGTGGTGATCCATCCAAGATCAACAAATCGGAGTGGAAGTGATGAGATCACCATGTTTGACTGCACCTTGGTGATACCATATGACAGTGATTTCGGATCACCCCCACCTCTATAATCACCATCCAACCTAATGATCCTACTTGAGTTCGGCTTGTTTCCTACTTCTATATATTTTTTGCAAATTTTACCATTTAGGTTCAGCTCATTTATAAGCCAAGATTTGACATTTGTTTGAGTCCGGCTTGTTTTCTACTTGAGCCAAGCCCAAACAAGCTGATCTTGAGCTGCTCGTGAGTAACTTGGATTGTTTGCAGCCCTGCTAAAGTGAGGAACATGTGATTATCATTGAAACTTCTGTTTGCTTCATCTTTTTCGACTCTTCAACTAATAACTTGTCCTTATAATTTTTAATATCAAACATTGTCTTTTTTTTCCCTTTTCGTATAAATTATTTGTAATTTTGAGATGATTTCAATGAGCTGTTCCCTATTTCCAGAAACAAGTTTAAACTACAACTCATCAGATTGTTTGCCAATTGATCTCATGGAGTCATGATAAACTCTTTTCTTTCTTGACTCTTTCAAACTTTGATATATGATGTTTAGCTCCTTAAATCTAAGTGATTTGTGCCAAGGCAGCTAAAGGTAACTCATCAGGGGAAGAAATCCATCACTGATCCTAGCAGATACCAAAGGAATAACCATTGATCTTAGTGTCTTTATAAGCATAAACTCTTGTGATATGTTTAATCGACAAAACAGTGCTTCATGCTAAAATTTATGTGTTGTACGGAAATCCAATTAATAGATTTACTTAAAGGCACTATAGCTTAATAAACTTTAACTTTTGCTCATAAATTTTCAATGCAAAAGTTAGCAATCTCAAGGCTCCAACGCCCCACTGATGAGCCGCAAGAAAAATCAAGCTAAAGAAATTTCATTTGCTCAATAAAAATTATACCAATCTGATGAGCACAACAAACACTGGAAATAGGTGGTTTTCTGATTGATAAAATAACAAATCACACCATGTCAAAAGATGCTCGTATCTTCTGGACAAATTCACAGAATTGGCATGAAGTACTCAACCAAGTTGAACGAGAGAACATAAAGTATTGTGTCAAATAGTGTTTGAATTTTATTACCAAAGCAAACGACAGTAGCAAGGCAAAAGCTAATACTATAGGGCTATTTGGTTAATTACCATAGTGATTTTCCTTGGTGATAGAATCATCGGTGATAGGATCATCTATGATCCAACATCATCTCATTTGGTATGAATATTTTAATAATTAAAGATGATGATCACAGATCACTGTGTTTGATACACTATGAAAATATAAAAACATCACGCATGCAATACTAATAATACCCTTAAAAATTTAATTGCATCATATATAAATATAAAACCTACAATTCTAATATAAAAAGTGCAAAATATTTATATATAATAATATATTAAAAAATATTATAACATTATATATCATATAATGAGACTCTTATTATATATTATTATAATATAGAGGGAGAGCTTGATAAACATAGGTACAAAATTGTACACAAATTTTGGTGCACATCATCATCACCACAGTGCTGCAATGTTCCCAACATCTTGGATGGGATTAACGTCAAACAGTGATGTGATCACAGAATGCTGCCGTAATAAAGATACCTTATCACCCTCCCAAGATCACTGGTGTTATTTCAAATATCACCCTCATTCCAAACACCAGCAATGGCCGCATGTCAACTTAGACGGGAAAAATCATTCTTATTTTCTTAACACCCAAGAATTAAAAAAAGAAGAAGAAAAAGGAAAAAAAAAAAAATCATACATGGAAATAATCCCTACACCATCATAACAAGTTAAAATTAAATTACAGATCTACAGAAAAGGTCAATGAAAAAACACTAACAAGGCTTCTAGATTCATGGAAGCTTCCATTACTGTTCTCTCGATGGATGAAAAAAAAAAAAAAACATTTAAACCAGTAAGCAGTTTATACCATCAATCCTAAAAAAGAACCCGTAGGAACATTTTCATCAACTACCTAAATTTCTTCTCAATACCCACTCACCAAAAATCAAATCGTGACAACTTACTGGAGGAAAAAAAAAAACAAGCAATCACCAAAATCATGCAATTGGGAACAAATCAATCTGACCTGGACGCACTCGGCGTGGTCCCCCACGTTCCGGTACCCCGGATCGGTCTTCGTCCCACCGGCATACCCAACCGAGGTCCGGACGACGCCGGGGAGGCATCCGAAGGCGGCCTCGGAACGCCAGAAGCTCCCGAGGGCGAAGACGGCGAGCCTGAGGGGCTGGGTCGGCTGCCGGCGGCCAGATTCCGGGATCCGCTGGGGGAGCCGGATGGCCACCGCCGGATCCACAAAGACGCCCGAAAGGAGGAGAAGCCCTAGGAGGAACAGACCACCGCTCGGGAGCTCCATCCGATTTCGGGGTGGAGGCGAGAGCGGACGAGCCCGTGACCGTTCTCCAGGTGTTTGGTTTTTTTATCGCAGGGACGGAGGAGGAAATAGCCGCGGAGATTATAGCGCGTGCGCTCCGCCAACCTGTTGGTTGGTACGAGTAGGTTAGGAACAACTAATCGGTAGTTAGTGGCGGTGTTAAACTTTGGAAAACGTGATTAGATTAAGGTGAGGGAACACCGGTTTAGAATTAGATGAGTATCGGGTAATTTATATAAAGGGAATGATGGGCATACTTATTATTATTATTCGAAAAGAAAAATTAACATAAAGAGGTGGATCATGGGAATCAACAAGGATGATGACTAGACTACAATTAACTTCATATTTAGATTATAATTAACTTTGATCAAAAGATGAAAAATAATTGAAAATATACAAGAAATTTCTTTACAAAATCTAGACATGCTATGTAAATAGCTGTTATATTTCCTGTTGCTCTCATTTTATGTATAAAGAGTTGTTACATTTATGTAAATAGTCAATTATGTGATGAAATAATAGTAGTTTGCTCTGCAAAGCTCTTTGTTGCATTAGAAAGAAAAATAATTGCATAAAAATTTATATGAATAGATATTTCTTTGTAAACGATGAATATGAGGCAACCCGAAACAGGGAAGAAACATGCATGTGGATTCATTTAAGCAAGATGCCTCTTTGATATAAATATGTTTAGTGAGGGTGATGACATTGATCTATATTCATGTAATGAACACTAAAAGATCCATAATGCATTTTATTACTTCATTTATTGGTATTTTCAAGAAGACAATCGTTACAATTAATTCTTACCACTCATAGACTCATCGGAGATATATTTTTGGTTGCGTAGGATATTGCATACTTCATTTTGCAATATCTCTCTTTTCATGACTTGGGCTTATTCATGTGCAAGCTTCAGTAAGAAAAATTAACATCAGCACACCAACATACAATTGTTCTCTTTATAAATCATTCTAATAATTGCTTTATAATCTGCCACATTGCGCTTGTTCGTTCCGATTGATTGGCGATGCACAATAAAAACTTTGAGTGCACGTAAATCTTCAACAAGTCTCTCAGCCTCTTCTAAATATATATCCATTCATATCACAATTCAGCATCATAGTCATTTTCAAATCAAGGCACTAACCATACTCTTGAACACCATCTTGCATTCGACCTTCTAGCCATAGTTCAATTTTTAATTTTGACCTAATATGCCATATTTAACATCCTTTTATAAACGGTTGGTAATGCCTAAATGTAAATAATTAGATACATTTATATATGTATTATAGTTAAACCGAAAATGCATCAACCTTTATTTGCAGGACTTAAGCATTTCATCACCTTAATAAGTTAGGATTCTCGGTTTCATTCTCAGCTCACCAATGCAAATTATGTTTTGTTCCAACTTTGATAGAAGATCATACTACTTCTAATATTAAATTTAATATAACTTTAATCCCATCATCATAAAAAGATTTAATACAATTACTTTTATTATAATGTAATATTATCTAATAATTAATATAATATTACATTTGGTATTATAATAATATAAAAAATAACTTTTTTATAACTACTTTGATTATAAAATTATAAAAGTATATTATTTTTATTATTATAACACTATATTATGATAATAATATTAAAACTATTATCATATAATTGTTGTTATACTATAATATTTAATAATATAAGTTTAACATAATATTAATAATATTATAACATCGTAATAGTTATTAATATTAATGATATTAATAATACTATAATATTATAATTTTTTAATTAAATTTAATTTAAAATTTAATTATATATTCACCAAAAAGAAATCCTAAATCATCAATAAAGAATTTTTGAAATGAAATGTCATCGCATCCCAAAAATGTTTGACACTAACATCTTTAGAAAAATATTAAGGTAGTGTTTGGATGCCATATTCCTGGCTGGAATAGGTCCTTATTCTATGCTATTCCCCCTTAAACAGACGAAAAAAATGGTGGGCCCCCAAGAATAATATTTTGGTCAAACATCGTATTCTGAAATTCATATTGCATGCTCTCCTATGAAATAGCTATATTCCCACTTACCATATTCAAAGGATAGTGGCTGAAAAAAAAAAAAAATTAGACTTGAAACATTATTATAAGAAAAGTTTCCAATTTGTTTTATACTTATAACTTTGAGTTCAGATATGTTTGTTGAATATCATAGTGCGACTTCGTATATTCAAAATTGTTTTGTTGGCTAGATATTGTTTTGGTCCAATCTCTCGTCTCCACGTTCCTAATCCAGTTAATTTGCATGTTATGTGAATAGTATATCAGTCCTTCTTATACATTTATTTAAAATATCAAGAATCAAATACTTATTGTAACATAGATTCTTTTAACTCATGTATTTCTTATATATCAAATTTTGCTCTACTTTAATAATGTCCACCACAAAATGGTAATGATAAAATCTACTTTTCTTTGCTAACCATTACTAATATATGTACATAATATGCAAAATTTAATAGATTATAATAATAAATAAAAAAATAAAAATAATTTATTTAAGTAATTATATTAATAAATAAATTATAATTTATTTTTCTTTATCATTTAGTCAAGGGTATTTTTAAAATTTTTTATGTATTTCTAATGAAACAAAGGCTTATTCTCATGTTATATAAACACGATTTACAATAACATTGCATTAATTACATTAAAATAAAATATTATATTTCAAACTAAATAAAAATTTAAAAAATAAAAAAAAAATTTATTTATAAAAAATTATATCTCTAATAACTTTTTGAACGAGCCTAAAAGAAGCAAAGGTCCGAAACCTAATTTGACGTCTTTGCTTTCCATCCGGACTCCGGAGATCTCCCGCCGGCCCCTCGCTTCGCCTTCCACCGATCCCTCTCGAAACCCAACGCCAAGAACCCGGGCGCCGGCTCAATGGATCGCAAGCAGATGTGGATCAAACCGAGAGGAAAAAATGACTTCTGGATCGACGATGTATTGGCTCTGGGCGGCCGCAGCGGCATCCTCATTGGCTTCGACATCAATGGCAGCACCGGGAACTTGGACACTCGAGCTGGGTGGCAAGCCGATGAAAGAATTCATCGCCGCGCGGGGGCTGTTTCCGCTGCTGCCGTCGCCGGCTAAGAGGTTTCCTTGCTATGACTCGGTGTTCGATCTAGTGCACACGATGAATGACTCGGTTTCCGTTCCATGACTCGTTGACGCTAGAGTTCTTGATGTTCGACATGGATCGTGAGGGCTGGAGGTCTCGCTTGACTACTGCCTATGTGTTGATGACGAGAGGAAGCCTTGGGGTATGAGAAGTTCAAATGGCTGATGGATGAGAAGACAAACGCTGCCGGCACAGGGAAGGCTCAGTTGTGCCTCCTGGTGGTGCTACAGAAGCCAGCAAGAGGATGAGGATGGCAGAGGTATGGTTCCCCTTTTGGGAGATGCTCTGATCCCTAACAACCCCGAGATCCTCACCGGTCTCGGAGTGCACCCATTTTTCACCCCTGGGATCCCTTTCGGTCTCGGGTGGGGTCATCATCTCTTGACCCCGAGACCCCACCGGTCTCAGGGTGCACCGGCATTTCCCCACCCCCGGGATCCCTTTCGATCTCGGGGTGGGGTCATCATCTCTTGACCCCGAGACCCCCACCGGTCTCGGGGTGCACCGGTATTTCCCCACCCCTGGGACCCTTCCGGTCACGGACATCATCTCTTGACCCCAAGACCCCCATCGATCTCGGGGTCCACCGGCATTTCCCCACCCCCGGGACCCCTTCCGGTCTCGGGGTGGGGTCATCATCTCTTGACCCCGAGACCCCCACTGGTCTCGGGGTGCACCGGCATTTCCCCACCCCGGGACCCCTTCCGTCTCGGGGTGGGGTCATCATCTCTTGACCCCGAGACCCCACCGGTCTCGGGGTGCACCGGCATTTCCCCACCCCCGGGACCCCTTCCGGTCTCGGGGTGGGGTCATCATCTCTTGACCCCGAGACCCCCATCGGTCTCGGGGTGCACCGGCATCTCCCCACCCTCGGGACCCCTTCCGGTCTCAAGGTGGGGTCATCAGCGATTGCATGCGTTCAATCGTCGAAGAAAATGACGACTCAGGCCGCCTGGCGCACCCATGTGACTCTCAGTACGCCCGTGATTGCACCCCGTTACGGAGGGCCATGCCTCATAACGGCGTATGGTGCATTGCATGTCCCTGTGCATGGCCATGCCTCACTACGGCGTACGATTCGCTACCACTTGCAACTGTGCTCGGTCATATCAAGCAACGGCGCGCACTGAGTGCCTTCGCGGCTGTTGGACACGTATGACATCACGTCGGCAAGCGTACGGGATGCCTCCGGCACGCGCAGCGATGATACGACGGTGATCTTTTGAAACAGTAAGATAGGACATTCGGACAGGTATAAAAGCACGTGCTCGCGCTGTAAGTAGGGATCTGAACTCTGGTTTTCTGAGCTTTCTTCCTCCCAGCAAAACCCTAACCGCCTCAGTTCTTTTCGCTGAGCGGTTCTTGTCTGAGCCCAAGTGACTGACTTGATCGTCGGAGGGTCCCTACCGGTATCCGGTCTCTAGGGACTTTTCTTGCAGGGCTCCGAGGAGAAGGACGTCCGTCTTCCCCGACGTTTGAGGAAGGTGACTTGGCGTCATCAGATTGGCGCGCCAGGAAGGGGGGGAAAGAAAGACATCGAGCCAGCAGTTACCTTTCTGCTTTCTCTTTTCAAGATCTTGAAGTCATGGTGACGACCGGACGAAGGGAGTTTCAGCCGGTCGCGCTGGGGGGCAGCGCGCGGGGCCGGTCCACCCGCGAGGCCCCCTCGGCTCTCGCATCCAGTATTCCGGAGCCTCTGCATCTCCGGGGAGTGGGCCTTCTGCTCCCAGAATGACGCTCCCGTGCCTGCTCCGCAGCAACTCCAGGAAGATCGACTCACTGCCCTGGCCACGCAGGTCCAGTCTTTGGCGGCGATGGTTCAGGGCCTGCAGCACCAGCAGGCGGCCTTGCAGCAGCCGGAGCCGAACCCGTCTGTCCCGGGGGTGGTGCAACCCAGCCAGCATTCCTCCCGCCGGAGATCGCCGGTTCCTGTGGATCGTCGCCATCGATCCCCGGCCAGCCTCACCACCATGAAGCCTCTAAAAGACCCCGGTCTCCCTCTCGCCACGCTAGTGTTTCTCCTAAGCGGCGGCACGGGAAGGAGGCGGAGCGCCCCCGCCGGCATCGCCGCCCTCGTTCTTCTTCCGAATCTTCGGGGGAGGGCTCTTTTGATGGCCGGATGCCTCGTCGAGCCGAGCGTCGACTCGAGGAGTGTAATTAGAAGCTGGAGGAGCTTAGCCGTCGGATCACCCACCTGCCGGAGACAGACTACGACAGTCGCCTCCCTTGTCTCGCCGCATCATGGAGGAGACCCATCTCTACCAGGTTCCGCCTTCCTCAACTAGATCCATACGACGGGACTACGGACCCCTGGACCATTTGGAGAGCTATAAGGTACTCATGCAAGTCCAGGGGGCCACTGATTCACTTATGTGCGTTGCTTTCCCGGCCACTCTGAAGAAGGCTGCTCGAGCTTGGTATTCTCGTCTGCCGCCACGAAGCATCGACTCCTTCCGCCAGTTGGAGAGGGCTTTCCTGGCCCATTTTGATGCCTGCCGGAAGATCCTGAGGGTGGCGGACAGTCTCGCCGTTCAGCAGAAGAATGGCGAGCCTTTGCGGGATTATGTTGCCCGGTTCAAAGAAGCAGCTCTGGAGGTCTACAACCTGGAAGACTCGGTGGCTACCTTGGCTTTGAAGCGGGGGCTCCGCCCTTCTCGCTTCACGTATTCTCTTGACAAGAAGCCACCGGCTCTTACTCCGAACTCCTGATCCGGGCCCAGAAGTACATCCGGGCAGACGAGGCCGACTTTTCCCGCGCGAGGCTGGCGGGAGTGTCCCCAGGAAGCCGACCCAGCCGGAGCCTGCAGAAGTCCGCCCCAGGAGGCCCGAGCCTCCTCGCCGGCCAGACAACCGCCCTCGACCCCCTGCACCGAGAGACGGACCCTACACCCCATTGCTCGCCCCGATATCTCAGATCCTGCTCGAGATTGAAGGGGAGTCTTATCTGCAGCGCCCTCCTCCCATCAACCCGAAGATCCCCCGGAACAAGAACCTCTACTGCCGCTACCACCGGGACCATGGCCACGACACCGACGATTGCCGTCAGCTGAAGAAGCTATTGAAGACCTTATTCAGCAGGGCCACCTGGAAAGTTCGTTCAGAGGAGTAACCCGGGAGCTCCTGGCCCATCAGCGCCCTCGCCGCCGGTGATCGACAATGCCCCGACGGAGAAGACGGTGGCGATGATTTCCTGGGGGGCAGGAGGCCCGTTGAAGAAACAAAGGGGGAGGGGGGAGCAGAAACTGTAATTCCTTTTTTCGAAAAGGACTTGGACGGGGTTGTAAATAAGATGATGATAGCGTCGTCGTGTCCATGACGATCGCTAAGCACCCTGTAAAAAGAATCTTAATAGACAGCGGGAGCTCCGCCAATGTGCTTACTTATGATGCATTTCTTCGGATGAGTCTATCTCTGATTCCCTCCGACCCGTAGCCATCCCTCTGGTTGGTTTTACTGGGGACTCCATCCGGGTGGAGGGCGAGATTACTCTGCCAGCTACGGCGGGTTCGCCACCATGTCAAAGCACGGTTATGATGGATTTCTTGGTGGTTCGGGTTCCCTTGGCTTACAACGCCATCCTTGGTCGTCCCGGCTTGAACGCACTAGATGCAATTATATCTACCAAGCGCTTATTGGTGCAGTTCCCTACCAAGCGAGGGGTCGGCGTGATGCATGGAGAGGTGGACTCGGTCAGACCTTGCTATCATTTAGCCCCTAGTCCCCAAATGGCTGGCGTTCCTTCGATGACCGAGTCGTTCGACCCCAGGGAAGCTGAGCGGAGAGGAGCCAGCGGAACTTCTGATATCTTACCCACTGGAAGGTGACCCCACTAAAGTCGTGCAGATCGGCGAGCTCCTTCCCCTTGAGGTCCGGGACCAGCTCCTGGCTTTCTTATCAATGAATGCGGATGTCTTTGCTTGGAAAATAACGGATATGGTCGGAATTCCTCCAGAGGTAATTACTCATCAACTTAATATTAATCCAAGCTGCCGCCCTATCCGCCAGAAGAAGAGGAGTTTTGCTCCTGAGCGGCATAAGGTCATTGATGCGGAGGTTGACAAGTTGCTTATGGCCGGTCATATCCGAGAAGCACGATATCCTGATTGGCTAGCCAATGTTGTTATGGTTCGGAAAGCCAGCGGAGGATGGAGAATATGCATCGACTACACAGATTTGAACAAAGCCTGTCCTAAGGACAGTTTTCCGCTGCCCCGCATCGACCAGTTAGTAGATTCGACTTCTGGTCATGAACTCCTTAGTTTCATGGATGCTTTCTCAGGGTATAACCAGATAAAGTTGGACCCCGCAGATGAAGAGCATACTTCTTTTATCACTGAGAAGGGTATTTATTGTTATAAAGTAATGCCCTTCGGATTGAAGAACGCGGGAGCTACATATCAGAGGCTGATGAACAAGGTGTTTAAAAGCCAACTCGGTCGGAATATGGAAGTGTATGTAGATGACATGTTGACAAAAAGCACATATGCCACCGACCATGTCACTGATCTGCAGGAAACTTTCCACAACCTCCGGCTCCATAGAATAAAGCTCAACCCCCGCAAGTGTGCATTTGGAGTTACAGCAGGGAAATTCTTGGGTTTCTTGGTCACCCGGCGTGGGATTGAAGCAAACCCAGAGAAAATTCAAGCCATCCTCAGTATGAGACAACCTATGTGTAAGAAGGAGGTGCAACAACTCACCGGGAGGATAGCAGCGTTAAGCCGATTCCTGTCCAGATCGGCTGAGAGATGTTTGCCCTTCTTTAAAATCCTGCGTAAAGCAGATAGCTTTGAATGGACAGATGAATGCCAACAAGCTTTTGAAGAACTCAAGGAGTTCTTGTCTACACCACCTCTACTGTCTAAGCCGGAGGAGGGAGAGAAGCTTTTTCTTTATCTGGCGGCTTCTTCGGAGGCCGTCAGTTCTGTTTTAGTGCGTATCGGCGACCATGCCATTCAACGACCTGTATATTATACCAGCAAAGTACTTCATGGTCCGGAGGAGAGGTATTCTAAAGCAGAGAAAGTGATCTTCGCTCTATTCGTTTCTGCCCGGCGGCTCAGGCCTTATTTCCAAGCTCATCCTATAGTCGTCCTCACTGATCAACCTCTTCGGAGCTATCTTATCTCGGCCCGACACCTTCTGGTCGGCTAGCCAAGTGGGCCATTAAACTGGTGAGTTCGACTTCCATCCGGCCAAGGTCATCCATGAAGTCTCAGGTGTTGGCTGATTTCTGGTAGAGTGTTCCTGGACCGAGAGGGATATGGAGGAGGTGCGACGAATTGTCGGACTAATGAGGAGGTGGAGGACTGGATCCTGCATGTGGATGGAGCGGCAAACTCTCAAGGAAGCGGAGCCGGACTCATTCTCACGAGCCCAGAGGGAGACGTAGTGGAGTACGCTCTAAGATTCCAATTCCCAGCAACTAATAATCAGGCGGAGTACGAAGCCTTGCTAGCGGGGATGAGGTTAGCTGAGGGGCTAGGCGCTGGGCGTTTGAGGGCCTTCACGGACTCTTAACTTGTCTCTGGACAGATCACCGGGGAGTACGAGGCTAGGGACCCAACCATGTCCCGATCTTGAGCAAGGTGCAGTCCCAGGCGTCTCATTTCTCTTACTTCCGCATCAGCTATATCCCCAGAGCGGAGAATGCCAGGGCCGATGCATTGTCCCGTCTGGCCACTTCGGCCGACGGAACGTTGGGAGGACATATGTGGAGCACCTACAAGTCCCGAGCACCGAGGCCGTGGATGAAGCGTTGCCGGTGGAGCAAGAGCCCTCCTGGATGGACGCCTACATCCGGTATTTGACTGACGGTACTCTCCCGGAGAACCCCGCTGAGGCCAAGCTGCTCAGGCGGAGGGCCCCGAGATTCTTGATGATGAACGGGAAGCTTTATCGGATCCTTCTCATACCCAGTTCTCAGGTGCGTGGGGTCGGTTGAATCAGATTACATCCTCAGAGAGATCCATGAAGGTATATGCGGGAGTCACCTGGGGGGCAGAGCCCTAGCCTACAAGGCCCTGCGCAAGGGTACTTCTGGCTGACGATGAAGGAAGACGCAGCTGAGCTTGTTAAGAAATGTGATAGCTGTCAACGTCACGCTAATATCCAGCGACAGCCGACGTCTCACCTGACCCCCTTGGTGGCACCTTGGCCCTTCGCCAGTGGGGTATGGATATCCTGGGACCATTTCCCCCGGCCTCCGGACAGCGAAAGTTCCTCTTGGTAGCGGTGGATCACTTCACCAAGTGGGTTGAAGCCGAGGCCTTGGCCAAGATTACCGAAAGCAAAGTGAGATCCTTCTTCTGGAAGTCCATCATATGTCGGTTTGGACTGCCGCACACATTAGTCACCGATAACGGCCGGTAGTTTGACAACGCGCCCTTCAGGGAGTTCTGCTCTGAGCTGGGTATCCGTCAGAGGTTCACTTCCGTCGGGCATCCTCAAACCAACGGGGCAGCCGAGGTGACTAATCGGATCATTCTCCAGGGCTGAGATCTCGGCTAGATGGCTGCAAGGGGCGATGGGTGGAGGAGCTCCCTAACGTGCTATGGGCCTACCACACAACGCCGCGAGCCCCCACCGGCGAAACGCCGTTCAGCTTAGTCTTTGGCTCTGAAGCTGTCATTCCGGTAGAGTTGGTGCACCAAGCCCTCGGGTGGAAGCATACAGTGAGGAAGGTAACCCTGACCAACTGCGAGCCAACCTCGACCTGGTGGAGGAGGTGCGAGACCGGGCGCGGCTTCGAATGGCGGCCTACCGGCAGCGGGCCGCAAAGTACTACAACGCTCGTGTGCGTCCCCGGACGTTCCTGCCAGAGATCTGGTCCTTCGACGGGCCAAGGTCTCGAAGCCAGCTGAGGGAGGCAAGCTAGCCCCAAATTGGGAGGGGCCTTACCGGATCGCCGAAACACTCCGCCATGGAGCTTATAAAATTGAAGAACTTGATGGGATGCCACTCCC